>CM046876.1:344680225-345280225 GCA_025667525.1 Glebionis coronaria
TTTCAAATTTTCAAATTTTCAAATAATTAATTTAAAAACATTTTCTTAGAAAGAAAGTTTAATAAAAACTTGTCACACTTAATAAAAAGTGAGTTTTAAGAAAAGATTAAATCCTTGATCACTTAATTAGGATGAGTACTTGTTTGTACATACCTTAAGTGATAATGGTAGAAATGAAAAATACTTGAACTCAAGAATTCGTTTTTCGTTGTTTTCGTAAATGCTTGTTTTTACATATTGTCGTAATCAAAACAAAGCGAGACCGAAAAATGCAAGTAGCGTTTTTAGGCATCATTGCATTAACAATCTCCCCTTTTTTGATTTTGACAATACATAAACCAGATTTACGAAGACGAGTTTATTTCACTTCTCCCCCTTTGTCGAAGAAAAAAGTTGCAAAAGTCTTTGTAGAAGAGAAGAATTGGAATTTGCAAATGCTCCTCCTTGGTGCTTAATCCCCCTTGCTTGGGGCACCAAGGAATCGAGATATGGTGACAAGCTACATAGAAGGGTTAGTAGAAGAGAAGAAACACCCAACAAGATATAGAAAAGGTCACTAAAAAAAGAGACCAAGATCCAAGATAAGTCATGTTAAAAGGAAAACATGAATAAAAGATACAAGGAAACAAACATACAAAGATGTATGATAAAAGCGATTTGCTATGGTTCGGATTTGGTTCTCGGAATCCTCTCGAATTGATCACAGCTCTAAGTGGAATGATTTGTTCTTGGTGACAAAAAGTGGGTTTGGTTTTCTATTCTACTTAAAAAGATAAATGAGTGAAGTAACTAAAAGGTAAGCAAGAAAGAATTAATTAACAAAGATAAAACTTGAATTGAAATGTAAATAAAACAGTAACTGAAAAATAACCTTAAAATGCTATATCCGGAATATCGAAGCTATGCGGAATATTGATATTACTCGGAATAATGGTTATGCGGAATAAACAAAGGCTATTCGGAATATTTAACTGTGCGAAACAATAAACTCTATGCGGAATAAAATACTACCCGGAATAACAAGCTCTATGCGGAATATTAACACTATTCGGAATAAATGATTATGCTGAATAATGGACCATTCGGAATAATTACCTCTACTCGGAATAACGAAGCTATGTGGAATAAATTCCTATATACGGAAAAATCAAGGCTATTTGGAATAATTAAGTAAGTTCCGAATAAAGGAAAAAGAAGGTAGGCTATTCGGAATATTGAAATTGTTCCGAATAAGGGACAAATTAAGATGACTACTCGGAATAACTAGAATGAAGAACAGTAAACAGCAAGAAACATGGGAACGCGACTTTTTTAACCAAATCGAACCAAATGAACAAAAACGTTTTAACCAAACTAACCAATAATCATCTATTAACCATAAGGATCAAATCCCAATCATAAAAACACAAAATCAACAACTTTTGAAGATCAAACCAACTAAACAAGAACTTAAGAACTTTGAATAAAAGATGATGATGAACAAGAGGAATGAAAAGATTAAATGAAAACTTGTATTGATGATTAAGATTCAGTAAACAAAAGGAAAGGATCAAACTTACAAGATTAAAGAAGAAATCAAAGAAGATGAAAACCACTCCTTAAGGGAGATGGTTCCCAACGAACTAGGAAAAGTGTAACTGAAAACTAAAAACTAGGTGCAAATTTTTGAGGGTGATTTCCTTTTATAGGCTAAGTGGTTGGCTGGTGAGTGGGCTTTCTCCATTTCTTCTTATCTTCTCGTCTTTTCAGAAAAGTTGACGTTTTTTATTCTGATTCGGGATTTGTCGACGATTAAATTCAACTCGTCTTTTAATTTCTTCGTTTAATAGACTTGAGTTTCTTCGACATATGTAAATCTTCCATCTTTGGTCCTTTTCTTCGATAAATCTTCAGATAGGCCCATTGACTTCAAATCTTTTGCATCTCTTGGACAATAGACTTCGTCTTGAGTCTTTTTCTTCGAATAAACCCGTGCAATCCCATGTTTTCTTCAATATTCATCCGGTTGACTCTGAAAACACATTAAACACAAAAACCATGCATAATTCCAAACAAATGATATTAAACACGCGTTTTGGTCTTGTTTTAGTAAGAAATAAGTGGTAAAAGGATGGGTGTTTTCACACCTATCAAATCTCCTACACTTAACCATTGCCATGCCCTCATGCAATGCTTAGTGATAAAGCAAATTTATATTTTTCTCATAATCAATCAACCTTGGCCTTATTAGTATACTACTAAACAAGAAGTTAAAGTACTAAGAGAAATTAAAACTTTAAAGTACACAAAAGGATAGAAAACCATTTTCACTCGAAACTAGCTGTATGGAAATAACTTGCAAAGAGATCAAGGACTTACATTAGGGCTTCGGTGTTGCGAAGATTTATCACCCTCAAGTTTCACGTTCCCCAAACTAAGCTTAAAAACGATATCATTGTTATTATAAGTTAGTATATCAAACACTTACACACATGGCTTAATTAAATGCTTAAACTCCCTTATTCCTAGGTGTATCTCTTATATTTTATTTTTGTTTTAGAATGATCGTGAAGATGCATTTTTGGACTTTTTTCGATATTTTATTTAGGCAGAAAGCAAAGTAGGACGATTTGATCAATAGTTAGCTAAAGGACAAAATCTCTTAAAACTAATTCTCAGGATATCAAAAAGTTCATATCTTGGCATAACTTGGTTCACGATTTGAGACCTTTCTCGGGCCGATATTTGGCATGTACTTCATACTTCATATCTTGAGAGACGTTCTTGAGATAATGGTCTTCTCATCGTAATAGAGTTTCTTCACTTGGAGACTTTTGAGTAGTACTCCAACTTTGTTGACCACGACTTCATGATTATTTCTTCAATCTCTAATTGGGATTTTGAGATACAACGATCCGCCTCCTTTTCGGACTTGGATCTATTTATCCTCATACCTTGTTAGGGTCTTTTCGGATAGACTTCTCCATGATCTTTATGGGAGTTGATTTCTTTTTGTCGTGAGTCTTGATCCTTCATATTGATTTTGGGAATAATGCTTTTCACATCACTTTGGATCTTCAGCAATAAAATGGAATCCTCATGCCTTGTTAGGGCCTTTTCGGACTCGCCAATCTTCGCGCCCCGCTTCATAAGTTATGCCTTGGCTATGAACTCTTATCATTACCGAGCAACTTTTAAACGATCTTGGGCTAGAAGCTAAGTAACTTTTCAAATCGTACGACCTTACTTATTGCAGATAATTTATTAGCAAGTGATGGGAGAATAGGCAAATAATTACACCAAGTGAGCTTGTGCAAGATTACTGACTTATAATTGACTCTATCATTTCTCTCCTCCACAATTTAAAATCTCAAGTAATGAGACTCGTGGATACTTAGCCTAATAAACCAATTAAGGTCTACATGGTTAAGGATACTAGCTAGAATAAACTTGGATAAGTCTATTCGGGTTGAGTCAAAATAATCGCAACGGGCCTAATATGTCAAAGATTTCAAAACTAGCTACACCACTTTATTAATATTTTTGACTTTATTGCGGGATATATACATAGGAAAGCAACGATAAAAAATTTAAAAATTACGACTAAATGGCCAAAGTTAATAAAATATTTGAAAAATGTTGAAAAAGATGATTTTCCGGTTAAATGAAGGCATTTTCATGGAAAAGTCCACTTAAAACTTCGATAGAAGTCTCCCCTACACTTAAGATAAACATTGTGCTCAATGTTTAAGCATGTGGGAAAAATCTCCCCTACACTTATGACATTGTGCACGTTGGTTAACTCAAGTTAAGGAAGAGACGACTAAAGTGATCAATTTCAAATGTGAGTATGAGGAAAATTGAATCACGATAGTTGAGAGATAGAACCGGATTTCGGATGATACGGGAGCACGGTTCTTCAAAGGTTCCAAGAGTGCATTTATAAGAATGATGTTTCTGACTCGACCCAAAATTAGTTCATGGGGAACGTGGTGAGGGATGGAATCATCTCCTGAGAGATGTCCTCACCAAAGTACAACTTCACTCGTTGGCCATTCACCATAAAATTAGGTCCATTAGGTTGAGCGAGCTCGAGAGTACCATATGGAAAAATTTGGGCAATGGTGAATGGGCCGGACCAACGAGATTTCAGCTTGCCCGAAAAGATTTTCAACCGAGAGTTAAAGAGTAAAACTTTGTCTCCAACTTGGAACTCTCGGTTCTTAATCTTAGAGTCGTGAATGAGCTTAGTCTTCTCCTTATAGATCAAAGAATTTTCATAAGCATCATTACGGAGTTCATTCAGCTCATTGAGTTGGATCTTGCGTAGGTCACCGGCTTTGTTGATATCAAAATTAGCCCACTTCAAGGCCCAGTAAGCCTTGTGCTCCAACTCAATGGGGAGGTGGCACGCTTTTCCGTACACGAGACGATATGGTGTACAACCAATCGGAGTCTTGTATGCGGTACGAAAAGCCCACAAAGCATCATCAAGTTTATCAGCCCATGAGGCACGATGCTCTCCCACGGTTCTTTCAAGAATTCGCTTTAATCCTCGGTTGGATATTTCAGCCTGGCCATTAGTTTGTGGGTGGTATGCGGTGGAAAGACGATGATTTACACCATACTTAGCCATGACTCTAGCAAATTGATCATTGCAAAAATGAGTCCCGCGATCACTAATAATGGCACGAGGCACACCGAATCTAGCGAACAGCGATTTCAAAAAGTTACAAACCACCCTTGCGTCATTAGTGTTTAAAGCTTTGGCTTCAACCCACTTTGAAACGTAGTCAACGGCTACAAGGATGTATTTGTTTCCTTTAGAGGAAGGGAATGGCCCCATAAAGTCGATACCCCAAACATCAAACATTCACATTCTTGAATGAAATTCTGAGGCATCTCGTCTTTATGTGTGATCTTGCCTTGTTTTTGGCAAGCATCACATTGTTTAACAATCTCGTGAGCATCACGATAGATGGTGGGCCAATAAAATCCCGAGTCAAACACTTTTTTGGCGGTGTAGTTGGGACCAAAGTGACCACCGGTGGGTCCTTTGTGGCAAGGGTCAAGGATTTCTAAAGCTGCCGGTCCATCAACACATCGACGAATAATCAAATCAGCACATTGTTTGAATAGATACGGGTCATCCCAAAAGTAAGTCTTGATGTCTTTGAAGAACTTCTTCTTTTGTTGGGATGTTAGCCCATCAACGAGAATTCCACCCGCTAAGTAGTTTGCAATGTCCGCAAACCACGGGGTTTCATCAGCAGTCGAGTTGATAGACATTAAGGTCTCCAAGGGGAAAGAATCATTGATTTCTTTGTTCGGATGATCCCCTTGGTAAGGATCCTCAAGTCTACTGAGATGATCCGTGGCTAGGTTTTCAGCTCCTTTTTTATCGCGAATTTCGATTTTAAATCTTGGAGTAGCAAAACCCAGCAAAGAAGTCTTGGTTTAGAATCTTTCTTAGTTAGCAAGTACTTCAACACGGAATGATCGGTGTAAACGATTGTGGTGGAAAGGACAAGATAGGGGCGGAACTTTTCAAAAGCATAGACAACAGCTAAAAGCTCTTTTTCGGTTGTCGTGTAATGCAATTGAGCCCCCGTCATTGTCTTGCTAGCATAGTGGATTGGTTGGAAGTGTTTGTTCACTCTTTGGCCCAAAACCGCACCAATAGCAAAGTCGCTAGCATCGCACATCAACTCGAAGGGAAGCTCCCAATTAGGGGTAACCAAGACGGGTGCCTTAGTTAGCTTATCCTTAAGCAAGTTGAAGGCTTGAAGACACTCTTTGGAAAAGATAAAAGGAGTATCCTTTTCCAAGAGGTGGGTCATCGGGCGAGCGATTTGAGAAAAATCTTTGATGAATCGACGGTAGAAGCCCGCATGACCAAGGAAACTTCTCACACCCTTCACGGTTGAAGGTGGAGGCAACTTAGCGATAACATCAACTTTAGCACGGTCTACTTCAAGACCGGCTTTGGAGATTTTGTGACCTAGCACGATGCCCTCTTTTACCATGAAATGGCATTTTTCCCAATTAAGAACAAGGCGAGTGTCTTCACACTGCTTCAGCATACGTTCCAAATTGGCAAGGCAAGCAGAGAAAGAATCGCCATAAACCGAGAAATCATCCATGAATACTTCCATAGTGTCTTCCACCATGTCATGGAAGATAGCCATCATACACCTTTGGAACGTCCCAGGAGCATTACATAAACCAAAAGGCATGCGTTTGTAAGCGAATGTTCCATAGGGACAAGTGAATGTGGTCTTTTCTTGGTCCTTGGGGTCGATGGGAATTTGAAAATACCCAGAGAAACCGTCTAAGAAGCAGTAATAGTCATTACCCGCTAGACGCTCGAGCATTTGATCCATGAAGGGAAGAGGAAAGTGATCTTTTCTCGTGGCATCATTGAGCTTGCGATAATCAATACAAACTCTCCACCCAGTAACGAGACGAGTAGGAATCAACTCGTTGTGTTCATTGGAAACAACGGTTATTCTGCCCTTCTTGGGCACACAATGGACGGGACTTACCCATGGCGAATCCGAGATAGGGTAAATCAAGTCGGCATCTAGAAGTTTGATAACCTCTTGTTTGATGACGTCATGAATGCGAGGATTAACCCTTCTTTGGCTCTGGATTGCGGGTTTAAAGTCATCTTCCATGAGAATCTTGTGAGTACAAAAGTTCGGGTCAATTCCGCGGATATCGGAAATTTTCCAAGCAATTGCCTTCTTATGATCTTTAAGCATGGCGATGTGGCGAGATTTCTCTTCTTCTTTCAAGTCCTTAGCAATGATGACAGGCGACTTCTTCTCTTCTTCAAGAAAAGGGACATGAATGAGTTGTCTGTTTAACTTATATTTACTGATTGTTAGTTTACTTGACGTGTTCTTAACTTGTTTTACTTGTTCTTGTCTCGTTTTAGTGTTTCATGTTTTATCATGTGATTCTTAGTGATTCATGTGTTATTGATTAGTGTATTTCATGTTTTATGTGTTATAGTACTTGTTATAACATAATAAGTAACTTTCTAAAAATAGCAAGTTTCTATATATAGTAACTTTCCAAAATAGCAGGTTTTCATATATAGTAACTTTACAAAAATAGCAAGTTTATATAAATAGTAAGTTTCCAAAAATAGTAAGTTTCCAAGAATAGAAAGTTTCCATATTTAATATGTTTCCATAAATAGCATGTTTCCATATTTAGTATATTTCCATAAATAGCATGTTTCCATATTTAGTATATTTTCACATTTAACATGTTTCCATAATTAATAATTAGCTTATTAAATAAGTAAAATGATATAAGGTATAGTTTTAATAAGCATATTATATGTCATGTTTAATATATAGTAAAGTCTAACAATATTAAATACTTAGTCTTAACATATGATTATTAATTAATAATGATAATACAAGATAGCGTATGTAATTATTAATTAATAATTTTACATGATTATAACAATTAAACTTTACCTTAAATGCTTTATTGTGTAATTAAATTAAATCATGTTATTAATTTAATTAAACCTTGGTTAAAATGAATATAAATTAATTAAGCTAAGTTTTTTAATGAATTAAATGTACATGAATAATTATATTAAGGATTATTTTATCCTAAAGTTTATTTAAATAAAATGGACATATAATATATCATGATATTTATTTTAATAAAATTATAACATAAGTCTTGATTATTAATTAATTAAATTTAAGCATGTGTTATTTAATAAAATTAACTAATAAAATAACATGACATGTTTTAGCAAAATTTTAGCCAAACACACCCCTTGGTGTGTTTGGTTCTACCCGAGCCCCTCAAGGAACCCACCGAGACCATGGGAGGTCTTGATTTTCCTCGAAAACAACATAACACACCATAGTTGTACGGCTGTGGTTGCTGTCCGACCACCACCAGCAGCCTAGCCGGTGCCACTGTCGGCCTAAAGTTCCCCATTGCCGTGTCCTATATTCCCACCGAGAGTCATAGACTCTCGACTTGCCACTGCTGGAAGTCAACAGCCCCCTTTTGGGGGTGTTGGTGTTGTGGGTGATCCAAAAGAACCACCACCGACCGCTTATGGGCTGCGACTGGTCGGAACAAAACACCACCGAGACCTATTGAGGTCTCGGTTTGCGTGACACAACAAACCAAACCAACATAACCCCGAGCCAAGAGAGGAGGAAGAAGTAGGGTTTTGTTTATTTTCTATAAAAGTAATATATGAAATCCTCCTGGTGTTTTAATTGTTTAAGGACTAGCATTGGTTAATGGGTTGGGCCACATCCCTTCCCTTTTTCTTTCTTTGGACGCCACACACACACATACATATACATATTTCGTTTTATTTTTCATGCTTAAATATTGATCACGTGTGTTCGTGTTTTACATGTCGTTTTTTATTCTTGTTACGTTTTAAGTATTATACGTAAATACTAATCATGTATTAATAATAATATTAATATACGTAATACTTGTCGTAATTAATTAATATATGTAATATTCGTATTAAATGTTCATTATTCGTGTCGTATATTAATTAACTGTAAAGTTTTAATTTAACCGTATTTTCATGCATTTAATGTTTTAAGGTATTTTAAAGCGGGTTTTAAACTAAACTTTATAGGTTGAAGGGTTATTTTGTCCCAAGCTTGACTAGTGCAGTTTGACTATTAGGTGCTTACGGTAGGGCTGTTAGTGTTTTGGACTTTTAGAAAGTTCTATAAATTCTTAGATCGAATGGTTGGACATTTTCGAAACTGGATTCCAAAAGTTTTCCAGGGGTGTAAATCCCAAAATCATTGGATTTACAGTTTGGGAGATATGCTCTTCCCAAAACAGTCCCGCCGGAACATTTTGACTTTTACGCCTATTCTTGTATAAACTTGAGGCATTTTGCATACAAACCGGTAATAACACTTGGTTTGTCACATAAAGCACATGGAATATGTAATTACTACAGGTTGTGAACCTTGTTTAGACTTAGTTCACATTGACTTAGGTTTTGGTGCAAATTTTTACCCGTAATACATTTTTACCAAATTATTTTCATATAATTGTTTTATAAGTATATAAAAGCGTACTTAAGGGTCGTGATCACTTTTGTAGGTCATGTATAGCCTTGATGTGTTACTATCTATTCCTCTACATCCCGGTTCCATTATTCATCCATCTTCCGTTATGTTTGCTTAAAGGTGAGTTCATAGCCCCCTTTTACTACTTGTACATTGTTTTCAAACGCGGGGTGAGATTTTACATGGTGGAACACATTAATTTAAAACCGTATGATATCCAGAACTTGTATGCTTTCAAACAGTTTTAATTGAAATTATTGCTTTAGTACCAATAGCCATAAAAGTCCCCTCTTTATCATGAACCATTAATTTTTGTGTGCTAAGCGCAAATGTTGTGGGTGGATCCATCGGGACTGACAATCTCCGTCTATAGTATTGCGGTTATTGTAACCATTTTTGGACGCATTTAACATTTGAATACTTTAGTATTTAGGCTGAATACTTGTTGGGGGTGCAACTTGAATCGTTAATGCTTCGTGTCATGATCTAATAACGATAATCATTGTATTGTCTATGTATTTGTTACATAGTCACTTATCCTCTTTGAACTTGTTTTTACCAATGAATGCTTGTGTTCTACAACTTTACTACTAAACATATGAATATCACTCAACTTTTCGTTGAAGTTTTATATGTTTAATCTCAAGTAATAATGCTTAAATTTTGCTTGGATGGGAGCCCACATGATATTTTTGCAGCTTGGAGACTTTTATGTTTTTTACAGCTTTTGTTTTGTTAAAAGCTGCCAAGGAAAATTTATCATGTCTTTTGGTAACTATATGTTACAAACCATGTGTATCTGTACTTTTATTTTGTTATAAAACTCTAGGAACTTTAAATTTAAAACTCTGATCTTTATGATGTAATGTAAATGTGTTATTACGTCAATTTGGTGTCAAGTATATTTTATTATTTCTTGTACCATGACGTGACACCCTCATGCTGCCTACTTGTTCCTTGCCTGATTTCGGGGGTGTTACACTTTGTGGTCCAAAGGCCCATTTGTCTGTTTATTGTCTAATCGTGACCTGTGGATTGATTCTTTGAGAGTTTGTCCGCATGATCCTTGGACGTGCTTCGCTGGGAGCGTGCGTCCGGCCTAGTGTTGCGGCTTCTATCGCTGGAAGCGAACCCGTCTAGAGCTTCTGCCACCGTGGTGGGCTTTTCACATACTTGGGTCTAGTCCTAAGGTTTGGTGTATGGTTTTTGGCCCAATGGGCCGCGTCCATGCTATACGCCATCAAGTCCCCCCGTCCAGTAGTTCTTGCGGGGTACGGATGGACTGTTGGACTTTTTTGCCATTATGTTTTTGGTCATTAAGGCGCGTGGTGCGCCTGTCCTTTTGACCTCCTTTTTTATTGTTGGGCACCTTTTTGCCAGATACATTGTATCCTTGCACCTCTCGAGTATCATGATCTTTGACCGTCCATGGTGTTAGTGGTTTACACGTGTCGTGATCGTGTGAATTAGTTGTTTTCTTCCTTCGATTGTATAAATAGGGTGTAGAAACTAGAAGGGGGGTGAATAGTTTCTTAAAATTTACTTGTCAAAAGATGGTTTCTAAAAATCCTTTTCAAAACCTTAGACTTAAGTGATTATGTGAAACCTTCTTATACACAATATGAACAAGGTATAGTGCAACTAAACTAATAATCACAAGTATAAAGAATAATGAATATAAAGAGATAAGGGAAAGAAAGATCAAACCGAACACCAAGGATTTATAGTGGTTCGGCAACCAAGCTCACTCCTCGTTCCTACTCCACTCCTCGAGTACTCCTTACTCGAGAGTTCACTAATCAACAAGCTCCTTAAGGTGGAGAAACCGTACACAATGTTGCTTATCCAATTTCTGACTCTAAGCTAAAAGTCGAGCACTAATCTTAGCTAGGACCAATCTACACTAGTATACTTTAAGGACCAAGTATAAGCCTTAGTACATACACAACTTCCAAATAGACACAACTACTTGGATCTTCACAACTATGACACAAGAATGACTAAATAAGATTTGATCTTTAATGTATCTTTGATGTAGACACAACACTTCAATGATGAAAGTGTTCTTCTCTTTGCACTTGGAGAGGAAGAGATGGGAGAAGAAATATTTACTTCTAAACAAGTAGTAATCAACCAAATGACCAAGGATTTGAGTGATTTTAGAAGTATGAAAGAATCTGGAATTATATGTGAAAAAGAGGTGAAGAGAAAATCTGAGAATGGTCCACTATTTATAAGACAAGGCTCCAACGGCTATATCTGCCCGCGGTTCTTTATTGCGGCCCGCGGTTCCTTATTGATAAGGAACCGCATACCCACTTAAGGAACCGCCAGAGTAGACTCCGCTCCTTTTTGTCTTTTAGTGGTATGGTTCGGATCTGGTGATTAAGATATCCAGAAAGGATATTCCAAACCAAGATAGAATATGCAATTTTCAAATTTTCAAATTTTCAAATAATTAATTTAAAAAACATTTTCTTAGAAAGAAAGTTTAATAAAAACTTGTCACACTTAATAAAAAGTGAGTTTTAAGAAAAGATTAAATCCTTGATCATTTAATTAGGATGAGTACTTGTTTGTACATACCTTAAGTGATAATGGTAGAAATGAAAAATACTTGAACTCAAGAATTCGTTCGTTGTTTTCGTAAATGCTTGTTTTTACATATTGTCGTAATCAAAACAAAGCGAGACCGAAAAATGCAAGTAGCGTTTTTAGGCATCATTGCATTAACAATCTCCCTTTTTTTAATTTTGACAATACATAAACTCAATCACGAGAAAAACCAGATTTACGAAGACGAGTTTATTTCACTTCTCCCCCTTTGTCGAAGAAAAAAGTTGCAAAAGTCTTTGTAGAAGAGAAGAATTGGAATTTGCAAATGCTCCTCCTTGGTGCTTAATCCCCCTTGCTTGGGGCACCAAGGAATCGAGATATGGTGACAAGCTACATAGAAGGGTTAGTAGAAGAGAAGAAACACCCAACAAGATATAGAAAAGGTCACTAAAAAAAGAGACCAAGATCCAAGATAAGTCATGTTAAAAGGAAAACATGAATAAAAGATACAAGGAAACAAACATACAAAGATGTATGATAAAAGCGATTTGCTATGGTTCGGATTTGGTTCTCGGAATCCTCTCGAATTGATCACAGCTCTAAGTGGAATGATTTGTTCTTGGTGACAAAAAGTGGGTTTGGTTTTCTATTCTACTTAAAAAGATAAATGAGTGAAGTAACTAAAAGGTAAGCAAGAAAGAATTAATTAACAAAGATAAAACTTGAATTGAAATATAAATAAAACAGTAACTGAAAAATAACCTTAAAATGCTATATCCGGAATATCGAAGCTATGCGGAATATTGATATTACTCGGAATAATGGTTATGCGGAATAAACAACGGCTATTCGGAATATTTAACTGTGCGGAACAATAAACTCTATGCGGAATAAAATACTACCCGGAATAACAAGCTCTATGCGGAATATTAACACTATTCGGAATAAATGATTATGCTGAATAATGGACCATTCGGAATAATTACCTCTACTCGGAATAACGAAGCTATGCGGAATAAATTCCTCTATACGGAAAAATCAAGGCTATGCGGAATAATTAAGTAAGTTCCGAATAAAGGAAAAAGAAGGTAGGCTATTCGGAATATTGAAATTGTTCCGAATAAGGGACAAATTAAGATGACTACTCGGAATAACTAGAATGAAGAACAGTAAACAGCAAGAAACATGGGAACGCGACTTTTTTAACCAAATCGAACCAAATGAACAAAAACGTTTTAACCAAACTAACCCATAATCATCTATTAACCATAAGGATCAAATCCCAATCATAAAAACACAAAATCAACAACTTTTGAAGATCAAACCAACTAAATAAGAACTTAAGAACTTTGAATAAAAGATGATGATGAACAAGAGGAATGAAAAGATTAAATGAAAACTTGTATTGATGATTAAGATTCAGTAAACAAAAGGAAAGGATCAAACTTACAAGATTAAAGAAGAAATCAAAGAAGATGAAAACCACTCCTTAAGAATGATGTTTCTGACTCGACCCAAAATTAGTTCATGGGGAACGTGGTGAGGGATGGAATCATCTCCTGAGAGATGTCCTCACCAAAGTACAACTTCACTCGTTGGCCATTCACCTTAAAATTAGGTCCATTAGGTTGAGCGAGCTCGAGAGTACCATATGGAAAAATTTGGGCAATGGTGAATGGGCCGGACCAACGAGATTTCAGCTTGCCCGAAAAGATTTTCAACCGAGAGTTAAAGAGTAAAACTTTGTCTCCAACTTGGAACTCTCGGTTCTTAATCTTAGAGTCGTGAATGAGCTTAGTCTTCTCCTTATAGATCAAAGAATTTTCATAAGCATCATTACGGAGTTCATTCAGCTCATTGAGTTGGATCTTGCGTAGGTCACCGGCTTTGTTGATATCAAAATTAGCCCACTTCAAGGCCCAGTAAGCCTTGTGCTCCAACTCAATGGGGAGGTGGCACGCTTTTCCGTACACGAGACGATATGGTGTACAACCAATCGGAGTCTTGTATGCGGTACGAAAAGCCTACAAAGCATCATCAAGTTTATCAGCCCATGAGGCACGATGCTCTCCCACGGTTCTTTCAAGAATTCGCTTTAATCCTCGGTTGGATATTTCAGCCTGGCCATTAGTTTGTGGGTGGTATGCGGTGGAAAGACGATGATTTACACCATACTTAGCCATGACTCTAGCAAATTGATCATTGCAAAAATGAGTCCCGCGATCACTAATAATGGCACGAGGCACACCGAATCTAGCGAACAGCGATTTCAAAAAGTTACAAACCACCCTTGCGTCATTAGTGTTTAAAGCTTTGGCTTCAACCCACTTTGAAACGTAGTCAACGGCTACAAGGATGTATTTGTTTCCTTTAGAGGAAGGGAATGGCCCCATAAAGTCGATACCCCAAACATCAAACATTCACATTCTTGAATGAAATTCTGAGGCATCTCGTCTTTATGTGTGATCTTGCCTTGTTTTTGGTAAGCATCACATTGTTTAACAATCTCGTGAGCATCACGATAGATGGTGGGCCAATAAAATCCCGAGTCAAACACTTTTTTGGCGGTGTAGTTGGGACCAAAGTGACCACCGGTGGGTCCTTTGTGGCAAGCGTCAAGGATTTCTAAAGCTGTCGTTCCATCAACACATCGACGAATAATCAAATCAGCACATTGTTTGAATAGATACGGGTCATCCCAAAAGTAAGTCTTGATGTATTTGAAGAACTTCTTCTTTTGTTGGGATGTTAGCCCATCAACGAGAACTCCACCCGCTAAGTAGTTTGCAATGTCCGCAAACCACGGGGTTTCATCAGCAGTCGAGTTGATAGACATTAAGGTCTCCAAGGGGAAAGAATCATTGATTTCTTTGTTCGGATGATCCCCTTGGTAAGGATCCTCAAGTCTACTGAGATGATCCGCGGCTAGGTTTTCAGCTCCTTTTTTATCGCGAATTTCGATTTTAAATCTTGGAGTAGCAAAACCCAGCAAAGAAGTCTTGGTTTAGAATCTTTCTTAGTTAACAAGTACTTCAACACGGAATGATCGGTGTAAACGATTGTGGTGGAAAGGACAAGATAGGGGCGGAACTTTTCAAAAGCATAGACAACAGCTAAAAGCTCTTTTTCGGTTGTCGTGTAATGCAATTGAGCCCCCGTCATTGTCTTGCTAGCATAGTGGATTGGTTGGAAGTGTTTGTTCACTCTTTGGCCCAAAACCGCACCAATAGCAAAGTCGCTAGCATCGCACATCAACTCGAAGGGAAGCTCCCAATAGGGGTAACCAAGACGGGTGCCTTAGTTAGCTTATCCTTAAGCAAGTTGAAGGCTTGAAGACACTCTTTGGAAAAGATAAAAGGAGTATCCTTTTCCAAGAGGTGGGTCATCGGGCGAGCGATTTGAGAAAAATCTTTGATGAATCGACGGTAGAAGCCCGCATGACCAAGGAAACTTCTCACACCCTTCACGGTTGAAGGTGGAGGCAACTTAGCGATAACATCGACTTTAGCACGGTCTACTTCAAGACCGGCTTTGGAGATTTTGTGTCCTAGCACGATGCCCTCTTTTACCATGAAATGGCATTTTTCCCAATTAAGAACAAGGCGAGTGTCTTCACACCGCTTCAGCATACGTTCCAAATTGGCAAGGCAAGCAGAGAAAGAATCGCCATAAACCGAGAAATCATCCATGAATACTTCCATAGTGTCTTCCACCATGTCATGGAAGATAGCCATCATACACCTTTGGAACGTCCCAAGAGCATTACATAAACCAAAAGGCATGCGTTTGTAAGCGAATGTTCCATAGGGACAAGTGAATGTGGTCTTTTCTTGGTCCTTGGGATCGATGGGAATTTGAAAATACCCGGAGAAACCGTCTAAGAAGCAGTAATAGTCATTACCCGCTAGAAGCTCGAGCATTTGATCCATGTAGGGAAGAGGAAAGTGATCTTTTCTCGTGGCATCATTGAGCTTGCGATAATCAATACAAACTCTCCACCCAGTAACGAGACGAGTGGGAATCAACTCGTTGTGTTCATTGGAAACAACGGTTATTCCGCCCTTCTTGGGCACAATGGACGGGACTTACCCATGGCGAATCCGAGATAGGGTAAATCAAGCCGGCATCTAGAAGTTTGATAACCTCTTGTTTGATGACGTCATGAATGCGAGGATTAACCCTTCTTTGGCTCTGGATTGCGGGTTTAAAGTCATCTTCCATGAGAATCTTGTGAGTACAAAAGTTCGGATCAATTCCGCGGATATCAGAAATTTTCCAAGCAATTGCCTTCTTATGATCTTTAAGCACGGCGATGTGGCGAGATTTCTCTTCTTCTTTCAAGTCCTTAGCAATGATGACAGGCGACTTCTTCTCTTCTTCAAGAAACACGTACTCAAGATGAGGCGGCAACTCCTTAAGTTCTAAATCCGGAGGATTTTCGATGGGAGGCGTATTCAAAGTCGGATCATCGATAGCAATAACCGTGGGAGATGGTGGAGAAAGATTGTCTTCTTTAAGAAGGTTTTCAATGAGGCGGAGATCTTCATCCCAATTGGTGGTAGAATCGTCATTAGCTAAGTTCACATCTCCCATGGTGGTTTCCAAATCTTTCCAAAGGAAATCACTTTCTCCAAATAGAGATAGTGATGAATCGATAGAGGAAACGGTCTCAACATTTGGAAGAGAGGTAGGAATACTTTTACAAGCATCTTTGAAGTGTTCTTCACAAGCCTCATCAAGAACGTCAATACAATTAACACTCTCGTTAGAATAAGGCTGTTTAGACAACTTTCCCATGTTGAAGACGATTTTATTGTCACCCACTCTCATGATAAGCTCACCGGCTTCAACATCGATGAGAGTGCGACCGGTCCTTAAGAATGGACGACCAACGATCAATGCACACGAGGGTCCATGTCATAGTCCACAACGACGAAATCGGCAGGAAACGTGAATTTGTCGACTCCTACAAAAACATCTTCGGCTATCCCCACTGGATAAGCAACCGTACGGTTAGCCAATTCCAAAGTCATTTTGGTGGGGACTAGCTCAGGGAGAGATAATTGCTTCCAAACGCTTAAGGGCATTAGATTAATACTGGCACCTAGATCGGCTAGGGCCATGCAATTCTCTACTCCCGGGAAGTTACAAGGGATTAAGAAACGACCCGGATCACCAAGCTTGGTTGGCAATTTCCTTAAGAGCACTGCAGAGCAATTCTCATTAAGTTGGGTGTTAGCAATATCAAGAAGCTTCTCCTTGTCGCTAAGAAGATCTTTGAACATTTTCGCGTACTTAGGCATGTGAGCGAGAGCCTCAGCGAAGGAGATGTTGAAATTCAATTGTTTAAACATTTTGAGAAAGTTCGAAACTTGAATATCATCCTTGCTTTTGAGCTTCTCTTTCCTCAACCTTGAAGGATAAGGTATATCGGAAGAAGAGGAAGGCTTTGGGAGAATAGGATCACTCACATCCTTGGGTGGAGGAGGGGTAGAAGTAAGAGGTGGAGAAATTGGGGAAGGAGAAGGATGAGGAATAGGAGCAGGTGACTCGTTCTCCTTAGTCACAACCACCGGTGGAGGTATAGGAAGCTCGGGTTCCTTGGTACCTTTGCCACTGCGAGTGGCGATTGCTTTCATCTCCCCTCTTGGATTCGCAACGGTGTTACTCGGAAGAGTACCCGAAGAAGAGGGTTGATTACCTTGGAAGAAACTAGCCATCATATTCTTTAAGTCATTCGTTTGACTATCCAAAGTGTTTCTCATATCAGCTCTCAGATCGTTCCCTTGTTTCACCCGGTCTGCTTTCAAGTTGAGCACTTCCCGCTGAAGATTTCCCACGATCACATCGTTAGTCCTCATGTAGGTTTCCACTTCTTGGTGTAAAGCGGTGGGTTGGTTGGGAGGAGCATTGTATGCGGGTGGTTGATAAGCAGGTTGCTGGTAAACTTGGTTGTTTCTTTGAGGTGGTTGTTGTTGTTTGTGAGGTGGTACGTATGGTCCACGAGGTTGTTGTTGTTGTTGAGGAGGGCGATTGAGGCTTTGTTGTTGGTTTGGGTTGTTAGGAGTAAAACCGGGTGGTGAGAGATAGTTGTTCGAACGGTAGCTAAGCAAGTTGCGGTCACCTTGAGGACGAGCTTGATAAGCGGGTTGAGGATAGGTGCCGTATGTTGCATTCACATTCTCATAAGGGTAGTCTTGGGTGGCGGTACAAGTGGTGTAAGAGTGAGGACCCCCGCATATTTCACATGGTTGGCTGACAGCATTGACTTGAGCGTTTTTGGCATTGATGTTGTTGGTGTTGCTGGCGGTTTGGGTAGCAAGCGATTCAAGAAGCGCAGTGATTTTTTCAAGTCGCTTATCTCTGTCACTAGTACTAGCACTAGCGACATTGGTCCGAACACTCTTGGTTTGCACACGAGACTTATTCTCAATGATATCCCAAGCAGCATTGGAAGTCTTAGCCAAAAGATTACCCCCCGAGACACTGTTTAGTGAATCTTGGTCATTCATGTTTAAACCATTATAAAAAGTATTAATTTGGTGCACTTTGGTAAAACCATGTTGTGGGCATTTTCTCAAAAGGTCTTTGAAACGGTCCCAAGATTCACTAAACGACTCATCATACTTTTGTTCAAAATTGATAATTTCATTCCACAAAGCGGTAGTACGAGAGGGTGGGAAAAAGTAGTTGATAAACTTGGTCTCCAAATCCGTCCACGAAAGAATACTTTGTGGCGGTTCCTTAGCAAGCCAATGCCGGGCTTGTCCCTCTAAAGAAAAGGGAAAAAGTTGTAAACGGATTACCTCTTGTGGAACACCATTGAATTTGACCGTATTGGTGAGTTGAAAGAATCTCTTGATGTGGTCATGCGGATCATCAATGGTACGCCCCAAGAATGGTTGAGCAGAGACCATCTGGATAAAGCCGGATTTGAGCTCAAAATTGTTGGCTGCAATCGCGGGTATGACAATTGGATCATTGTTACCATCTACATGTGCTTGCATAAGTTCAATCATCGGGCGATTATCCGGTAGAGGCTCATTGTTGTTGTTATTATTGTTGTAGAAAGGTGGGTTGTTATTGTTATTATTATTGTTTTGAGGTGGGTTATTGTTGTTGTTTTGTACACCGGCCATGTCTAAGTATTCGAGAGGCTCGGGCTCTTGATAAGACGTTGATCGTGTACGCATGCACCTGCAAAAGAACTAACAAGGCAAAAACAAAGCAAAAATATTTTTGGTTTTTATGTTTCTTTTTTTTTAGGATTTTTGAAAATTTTATATTTTTTTTTTTTTTTTGAAAATTTTTATGAAAAAGTAACGTTCACGGCGAACGGATCCCAAAATCCAAGTTCTCACAAAAAACTGTTGATCTTAACAAGAAGAGCCGGCAGCGGCGCCATTTGATAAAAGCGATTTGCTATGGCTCGGATTTAGTTCTCGGAATCCTCTCGAATTGATCACAGCTCTAAGTGGAATGATTTGTTCTTGGTGACAAAAAGTGGGTTTGGTTTTCTATTCTACTTAAAAAAGATAAATGAGTGAAGTAACTAAAAGGTAAGCAAGAAAGATTTAATTAACAAAGATAAAACTTGAATTGAAATGTAAATAAAACAGTAACTAAAAATAACCTTAAAATGCTATATCCGGAATATCGAAGCTATGCGGAATATTGATATTACTCGGAATAATGGTTATGCGGAATAAACAAAGGCTATTCGGAATATTTGACTGTGCGGAACAATAAACTCTATGCGGAATAAAATACTACCCGGAATAACAAGCTCTATGCGGAATATTAACACTATTCGGAATAAATGATTATGTTGAATAATGGACCATTCGGAATAATTACCTCTACTCGGAATAACGAAGCAATGCGGAATAAATTCCTCTATACGGAAAATCAAGGCTATGCGGAATAATTAAGTAAGTTCCGAATAAAGGAAAAAGAAGGTAGGCTATTCGGAATATTGAAAATGTTCTGAATAAGGGACAAATTAAGATGACTACTCAATGAAGAACAGTAAACAGCAAGAAACAGGGGAACGCGACTTTTTTAACCAAATCGAACCAAATGAACAAAAACGTTTTAACCAAACTAACCCATAATCATCTATTAACCATAAGGATCAAATCCCAATACACAAAATCAACAACTTTTGAAGATCAAACCAACTAAATAAGAACTTAAGAACTTTGAATAAAAGATGATGATGAACAAGAGGAATGAAAAGATTAAATGAAAACTTGTATTGATGATTAAGATTCAGTAAACAAAAGGAAAGGATCAAACTTACAAGATTAAAGAAGAAATCAAAGAAGATGAAAACCACTCCTTAAGGGAGATGGTTTCCCACGAACTAGGAAAAGTGTAACTGAAAACTAAAAACTAGGTGCAAATGTTTGAGGGTTATTTCCTTTTATAGGCTAAGTGGTTGGCTGGTGAGTGGACTTTCTCCCTTTCTTCTTGTCTTCTCGTCTTTTCAGAAAAGTTGACGTTTTTGATTCTGATTCGGGATTTGTCGACGATTAAATTCAACTCGTCTTTTAATTTCTTCGTTTAATAGACTTGAGTTTCTTTGACATATGTAAATCTTCCATCTTTGGTCCTTTTCTCCGATAAATCTTCAGATAGGCCCATTGACTTCAAATCTTTTGCATCTCTTGGACAATAGACTTCGCCTTGAGTCTTTTTCTTCGAATAAACCCGTGCAATCCCATGTTTTCTTCAATATTCATCCGGTTGACTCTGAAAACACATTAAACACAAAAACCACGCATAATTCCAAACAAATGATATTAAACACGCGTTTTGGTCTTGTTTTAGTAAGAAATAAGTGGTAAAAGGATGGGTGTTTTCACACCTATCAATGTATGTAAAATAAAACAAGCCAAAAGCATAAATCTAATCCTAGTTAAACTAGAACTCTAAGATTTGATTGAACTAGATGTCTTGAAGATAAGTAACCAATGCTTAGATAACAGACAATGTAGTGGTGGTGGCTTGGTAGTAATCTCATAGTCATAGTGAAAATAAGATTTGACTAAGAGACTTTTGATGTAACTCAACTCCTCATAGATGTGAGCCATAGCAAGATGTTGATATTAACAATAATGACAATATGTTCCATGATGCAAGACATTATCATGTGAAGGAGGAAGAACACTAAAGGGTAGAGGTGGAAGAAAAGAAGTTCCACGGTCAACATTCTTATAAGGAGAAGAAATGTGATTTTGAGTGTTCTTGGGTTAATTGGGATTGAAAGCAACTGGAGAAAATGGAGGAGAATCAAGGCTTTCATTTGGAGAATAAGACATTTTGATTTAAGAGAGGATACACGATGCTTAGGGTTAAATAGAGAAAGCTCAAGTTATTTTGAGGGTGGTCAAAGGGTTGAAACAAAGATTCCAAAAAGTGTTGGAACAAATTTAGAGTTTCAGAAATACCCGAAATAGGAAGCACTGTACGTAGTTCCTTTTCTCCACCGGTGGTTCCATATCGATATGGAGCCGCGGTTTCTATAAAGAACCGCCCACAGAGGGTTGATTTTGGTGATGAGGGAGGATTTTCTAATTCAGAAAATCCTATTTTTCTAGTCTAACTAATCATAGAGATATGCTAAAAAGCAAAGATAGACAAAGAAAACACATTAGAACTCACCAAACAAGGTTTTGACCAAAATACATGGATTTTAAAGAAAATCGATGTTGGAGGTATGTAGAGCTAGACAATAAGTCATGACACAATGATCCTCTATAGTTCTCTTTTGTTCTTGATATATTTGAGAGACACATACATATGAATTATGTAAGCTCATGATTAATAGCAAGAAGCTATGAAAACCGTTTTTAGATTGAATTAACAATGCAGAAACATTTCTCGACCATTTTCGAAAGAACTTTGAGAATTTTGAAAAAGAGAAGAGAGGTTTTCCAAAAAGAGTTCACAAGACTCAATGACTCAAAGAAAGAAGAGACTCGAAAGAGAAAAAGACTCGATTAATAAAATGCGCAATTAAGGAATATGGTCCATTAGACCTAGACCTAGACGCAAATAATTATAAGGTTCCCTCTTAAGTGGCTTAGTGAAGATATCGGCTACGTTTTCTACCGAGGGCACCTTCTCAATCGTAATGTTCCCCTTTTGAACATTATCCTTAAGGAAATGGTGGCGAACCTATATGTGCTTGGTTCGCGAATGTTGCACGAGATTCTTGCTAAGGTCTATTGCACCCTTATTGTCGCACATGATAACATCGTCAAGAGAAATCCCGTAATCAACAAGCGCTTTCTTCATCCAGAGAGCTTGTTGACAAGCTTTACCGGCACTCATATACTCGGCTTCCGTGGTGGATATATCAAGAGAGGTTTGTTTCTTGGAGAACCAAGAAGTTAAACAAAAATCCATGAAGGTACAAACTCCACTAGTGCTTTTCCGATCCACATAGTCTCCCGCATAATCCGAGTCCGCGTAGATAATGGTTTCTACGTCGGTCCCTGATAGGTGTGAAAACACCCATCCTTTTACCACTTAATTATAATAATAACCAAGCCAAAACGTGTATTTTATGTCGTAAATGTCAGAATTATGCGTGGTTTGTGTTTTTATTATGTTTTAGGACCAAAAGATGAAAAAGGAAGAAAACACGGGCTGTTATCGATGAAAACGGGAAAAGACGAAGTCAAAAGATCAAGAGTGCAAAAAGAACGGAAGTCCAATGCCTATTCTGAAGATTTATCGAAGAAAAAGTCTAAATACAGAAGTTTAATGAAGTCGAAGAACCAAGTCTAATTAAAGAAGAAAATTATAAGACGAGTTCAATTTACATCGACAAATCCCGAGACGACGTCGAGAAAAACAAAGAATTTAAATCGAGTCGAGACAAGAAGAAAGAAAGAAGAAAGCTCCAACACATTTTCCTCCTCCTATATAAACCCTCCTAATATGTCATTAGGAGGTGTTAGTCATTTAGGAGTTAGTTAGTTTAGATTAGGAGTAGTGTAGATTTACTTTCTCTCTCTAGTTTTCATTTTCTCTCTCTAGCTTTTATTTCATGTTTTAATCTTTTTCATTAATCTTGTATTAGATCTTAATCTTAATCTTAATCAAGCTTTTCAATTAATCATTCTCATTCTTCCTTTCTTTATTATTAATCTTGTGTTGATTTAGATGATCTTGTAGTTGCTTAATCT
This sequence comes from Glebionis coronaria, assembly GCA_025667525.1. Classification (NCBI taxonomy): domain Eukaryota; kingdom Viridiplantae; phylum Streptophyta; class Magnoliopsida; order Asterales; family Asteraceae; genus Glebionis; species Glebionis coronaria. The sequence continues at coordinate 344,703,051 of CM046876.1, forward strand.
TGATGTTTATTGATTTATTGATGCTTTTGATTGATTGTGCTTATTGGTTTTTATGTGTTTGATTTTTATAGCTTATAGTGTTTTAGTGCTTACTGTGTTAACTTTCTTATTTTTAATTAAGTACTTATTAGTTAATTTTTATAAAAAGTTGTTTTTAAATATTTTTATTATTTAGTGTTTTGAAAAGTTTTTAAATTTTGGCTTATTAGCTTTTTCTAAAAATTAATTTGGTTAAGTTTTTAGATAAGTGCTTATTAGTTTATTTTATAAAAAGTTGATTTTTAATTTTTAGATTTATTAGTATTTTTCAAGTTTTTGATTTGTGGTTGAATTAGTTTTTCTTAAAATTGTTTTAGATTAAGTTTTGGTTAATTGCTTATTTGATTTGTGCTTATTTTTGGCTTATTTCTTATTTTTAGTGTTACTGTATCTTTAATTTTTCATGTTTTCGGATTAGGGTTTATTATTCCGAACTTTGTCATTTCTCTGAATTTGTCACTTTTCTGAAATTGCCTCTTTTTCTGAAATTTTCCCTTTTTCTGAATTTAGTCATTTCTCCGAAAAACAATTATTCCGAAAAATGTTCTGAAAAGTTTATTCCGAAGATTTTTCTTTCCTTTTTTTCTGAAAATATTGTTTTTCTGAAATAATGATTATTCCGAAGAAATGAAATTTCTGAAAAGCACTGTAGCAATTCCGAAAATTCACTTATTGCGAAGATTATTGCGAAAATTGACATGGCTAAGTGCTTGGCAGCTTACTTCGTTTGGCGCCTAAATGAGCTACCTGGTTGCTAGCTTCCAGCTAGCTACCTGCTAGCTTGTTTATTTATTCGTATTGTTCCGTAATTGTTTAGTTTTATCTGAAAGTTGTTCCGATTTTATTTCTGAAAGTTACGTATTTTTAGTTGAATTTTTCGTCGATTTTTAGTATTAATATTTTTTCGTAAAGTTCAAGTTTTATCTTTTATTTAGTACCCGCTTTAGGTTTTGCCTCGTTTAGCTTTAAAGTACCATTTTAGTTTTATTCTCTCCTTTTTCATTGAGTCGATAGTTAATTTCTTTTAGTTTTATTTTTATTAATTGTTTCGTTTTAATTTCACGTTTTATTATTTATATTGTTTTGTTTTTATTAGTTAATTGCTTTTAGCTTATTGTTATTATTTTGCGCATTTACCTTTTAAGTAGAATAGATAACCAACCCATTTTATTTTCCACCAAGAACGACTGAGTCACACTTTTAACCGGAAATCAATTCGAATTGAATCGAGACGAACAAATTTTCATACTTGGCAATAAAAACCATGTATTAAAGGGCGCCGTTGCCGGCTCTTTTCGTGAAGATTAACGGTTTATTGTGAGAGACGCGTTGGATTTTGGGATCCGTTCACTTTTGAACGTTATTTTTATGACACCCCCAAATTGAGTCAAACGCAGCAGAAATAATATTTGGGTGTCACGTAGGTGGATCAACAGCAGACAGAATATAGAGCAACAGATAAAATATTATCCTTACATTTATTACATAATTGAAAGTGCAAATAGTATTACAGTAGTCTTTAACATTGTTTGAAAGTTTGAATTATTCCCAAGTTATAAAACCCTAGCTGAGCCCTATAAATGCAGCCTATCATGATGCTTGGCTTCATGCACACCACTACCTGCTTCAGTTACCTGAGAAAACATGCTTAGAAAGTCAACATAAAGTTGGTGAATTCACAGGTTTAATTAAAATAAGTTTGGACATTAAATATTCCCAGAAGTAGTAATGCACAAAGCATCAATACTTAAAAGTAATTACATTTCCATATTGCCCGAAACTAAAACTTGACAGTTAAGTCCTTAACAGATAAGGACCCTTCGCCTTATCTTGATCAAGGCACCCATAACAAAAATAAGTGCTGACATGTGAAACATCTGTTGTCCCGGCCGAGGCACAGTGAGCATGACTCACCCAGATGGGGACGGTCAATCCCAAATAGATCTATTTATAACATTCAGGTAATTCAATAATTCTAACAGTTTCGGATGCACGGGTCATGCGGGTTCATCTACAATAGGCATTGTAATCAAAAGTTTCACAGTTCAATCCATGTCCAAAAATCAAATATGTTGCATGTTTTCTTCCCCATTAAAAGGTTTAAAAGTTTGTCAATATATAAAGTGGGGCCATGAACTCACCTCAATAGTACAGCAATAAGTCGGTGAATAAATCTGATAGGGATGCTCACGATACAATCAACGACCTAAATAATTATAAGGTCTCAGTAAATGCATAACATAATGCATAAAAGTTCCAGAATAAATCTGCACATTCTTAAACCGGTTTTAAACATTTAATTACAATACTTGTAATTTGTTCGTCGTAGTACAAGTTCTAATAGTATTTATTTTAGGTATAAAATAAATAATAAATTTTAATTAATTAATTCATTTAATTAATATTTTGTACTTACGTTGTTTATAAAACACTTTAAATATTTATATAGGATAACTTTATATACATTTAAAGTGATAGGAAATAAATATAATTAATATATTTATTTTATAAGTTAATCATTTTCAATTTATATTCAATATACAAATAAAGTTTATAAATGTATCACATTTTATTTAAAATCCATGTTTACTTTAGATTTATATTTATTAAGTTATAGATTTGAAAAAATAACAATTGTTACGTTTATTTAAGTTTTACGTTTAAATAACGGTTTAAAATATATAAGATTTTAAGGTTCGTAATACTTGTATAAAAATACGTTTTAGTCCTTTTAATTAAATAAATACTCGCGATTAATTTACTTTTATACCCCTAGGGTTTCTAAATCTTTTAATAATTACAGTTTTGGTCCCTCCCTAGTTACACGTGTAACTAGGGTTTCTTAAAGTTTCATAAAGTATCAATTTTGGTCCTTATAGTATGCGGCCTATTTTAGGGCTTATTAAAGTTTCACCTATTGGCAGTTTTAGTCCTTATAGTTTCGGCTAATAATTAAGTTTATTACAAGTTACATTATTACCCCTAGGGCTTGTATAGGTTTCGGTAATTGGCAAGTTTAGTCCCTAGGGTTACTTAGGGTTTTATTAAGTTTAGTATCTTGACACATTTGGTCCCTATTGCTCATATTAGGTCTCGGCTTGTGTCCAAAATAATCCCTAGGTTTTCTAAAGTTTACACAACTTACCCTAATATTTATTAATCTCTTTTTAGTCCTTTTTAACCCTATAAAGTTTCGGATATGTTCAAAACACACCCTTAAACTCTCGGCAATAATTAAAAAGTGATCCAAAATTTATGTTTTTGATAAATAAGTTTCTACACTTATTCATTTAGATCCCTTTTTACTTTATAAAATTACCATTTAGCCCGAAAGTATTATATATGTTATTTTTAACCCGAATGTTTATATATTTACTATTTTAGTCCAAGACTTCTTAGATCTATTATTTTAGTCCAACTTACTTACAGATTTATATTTTCAACATGTAACTTTATAAAGTTATATTTTGGCACTAAATGTTTTATAGAAACATTATTTAGTAATAGTGGAGTATGTTTAGGCTAGCTTATTATAGTGACCTAAAACTAAATCTTATAGGGAAAACTAGTGAGCTTATCATTTTAAGGCATCTATAACCCTAGATCTAATGTTTCTAGACTTGTTTAAACATGACAAGATTAACCAATGTCGAACCATAGGGTTAAACCCCACGTCCAACATATGCATGCACATGTTTTTTTCATAGTTCTTCAAGATTACTAGTTCATAGTGATATGTTGTTCATAGTGGTTAAGATTTTATAGCATTTTAAGTCACCACATAAAATATGCCGTGACCTATTATTTGGTTTAGGGCTTTATATTTTTGTTTCAACATTAACTTCTTACTAGTGAGATGCATATTTGAGTTTATGTGGATGAAAGGAAAGATATTAAAAAGGTAGGTTTTAAGATGCTTACTTGTTTAGGAAGATCTAGGAATGAACAAATGAATGAGTAGTGATTAGAGCTTGTTTTTCAACAATGGTGAACCCTTGTAATAAAACTTAGTCGTGGCCTTTACTTGAGTAGCTAGGGCTTCCTTGTGGCTTTAATGATCAAGGTACTTGTAGGATGAGCTAATGATGAACCTTTATGTAGTATGAGACATGATTCAAGAGTAGTGAATAGTGACAATGGAAGCTTGATGGATTTGTGAAGATGGGAAGTAATCCGTGGGTTAGAGAGAGAGTAGAAGACTTTTGGGAGATTTTCCTATGTTGTAAATGTTTGGGATTCGTCTATATCAAGGATTTGTAAGATTTGATGTATCCAACATGTGTACTAGGGATCTTAGTACATATCTATATTGGATATTGTAAAATATGCTTGGTATATATCCTCAAATAGCAAAACACATGCCCTTCTTCTTTGTGTTGCCGTGTGTAAGCAAGCAAAAAGGGGACAAACTATGACTTAATAGTGATTGGTGTATGGGATGCATGGGGGGTTTGACTTTAAAGTCCAAATGATTAGTTCCAAGTTACAAGTTAAGTAATCCATTGGTTTTTGATGTATGCATGCCCATACACGGCATTATCATGCATGTGGGAGAGTTTTTGATAAATTTTTGCCAAGTGTTGAATGAGAATAATGATCCTTGTATTTTATTATAGGTACTTGTTGTGTTGTAGGTATTTTGTTGAAGCTTTTAGGTAACTTAGTGAAAGTATATAATGAATACATCATTAATATTATTTTACTTAAATAAAGTAATTAAATGACAATGTAAAATAATGTACATTGTTTTAAGGTGTTAGGTGTTTATTCCTATTATGAAATATATGTAAATATATACATATAATAATAAGTCAAGTACTTAATAAATAAATTAAGTAGGGTTACAGTTTATCTCAAAATATGTACTGAGGTGATGAATTTCATTATTCAATCAAGTGGCCAGTCAGTTGCCAAAGTAGTCAATAAATGACAAGGTTCATATAAATATAAAATAAATATGAAAGGTAGTATGACAATAGGTATATGATAATTAATAAGTCATATAAAAGTGAAATTATATAAATTCCAAATATAAATAGTACTACAGTTGACAAAGTCAATAAGGGTAAAATCAGAGGTTTTACAGCACCATCCCGTTATTTTAGCTTTGTCCTCAAAGCTTAAGATGAAGCTATTGGTCAGGTGAACAAGTGTGGATACTTGGTCTTGAACGAGTCTTCTCGTTCCCAAGTGAACTTAGGGCCTCTCCTAGAGTTCCAACGTACTTTGACCAGCGGGATGCGACTGCGTTTCAACTTCTTAACTATCCTCTCTATGATTTCCACTGGTTCTTCTACGAACTAGAGTTTGTCGTCAAATTGAACTCCCTCTAATGGCATAGCCAATGGTTCTTCAGCATAGCACTTCTTCAGGTTAGAAACATGAAAGGTGGAGTGTACCCGACTCAGTTGCTGGGGCAACTCTAAACGATAAGCTACTTTCCCGATCCTGACTATTACTTTAAAAGGGCCGACATAACGTGGATTCAGTATTCCACGTTTTCCAAAACGTACAACACCCTTCCAAGGTGATACCTTGAGCATAACACGGTCACCTACTTCAAATTGCATAGGTTTGCGTTTCAGGTCCGTGTAGCTCTTTTGTCGATCGCGAGCAGCTTAAATTCTCTGCTTGATGAGGACGATCTTGTCAGTAGTCTCCTGGATTAGCTCTGGTCCAGTGAGCTGAAATTCACCTACTTCTGCCCAACACACAGGCGAACGGCATTTGCGACCGTATAGTGCTTCAAAAGGGGCAGCCTTAATACTGGCATGATAACTGTTGTTGTAGGAGAATTCCACTAAAGGAATATGGTCAACCCATCCATTTCCAAAATCAATCACACATGCTCGTAGCATGTCCTCTAGAGTTTGGATGGTTCGTTCACTTTGACCATCAGTCTGCGGATGATAAGCAGTGCTCATATCCAAATTGGTACCTAAGGCTCGTTGGAAAGCCCTCAAAAAGTTTGACGTGAACCTACCATCTCGATCACAGATTATCGACATTGGTATTCCATGTTTGGTCACAATCTCCTTCAGGTACGTTTTTGCTAGTTTAACAAGGGAATCGTTCTCCCTAATTGGCAGGAAATGAGCGGACTTGGTGAGTCGATCGACGATTACCATAGTATCGTAACCGTGAGATGACTTTGGGAGTTTGGTAACAAAGTCCATAGTGATGTTTTCCCACTTCCATTCCGGTATCTTGGGTTGTACAAGTAAACCCGATGGTCTCTGGTGTTCAGTTTTGACACGAACACAGGTCAAACATTTCTGAACGTAGGTGGCAATGTTGGCTTTCATATTCGGTCACCAATATAACTTCTTCATATCCTGATACATCTTTTCAGATCCGGGATGTATAGAATATTTAGACCTATGAGATTCGTGCATGATCACGTTCCTCAAATCTCCATAACAAGGTAACCAACTTCGTCCGTGAAGGCATAGGGTTCCGTCTGCTCTAGGTTCTAACTTTTCCTTGCTAAGATCAGTTCTGAGCATTCCCCCGATATCTTTCTTCACGAGGTTTTCAGGCAATTGGGCTTGAGTCTGAGCTTCCAAAATCTGTTTGGGTAGATCCAAACTGATTGTCATCGCCAATGCCCGAACTCTCATAGGAGGGTCCGTTTCCTTACGACTTAAAGCATCAGCAACCACGTTTGCTTTACCCGGGTGGTATTTGATCTCGCAGTCGTAGTCACTCAGTAACTCAATCCAACGGCGTTGTCTCATGTTCAACTCCTTCTGATCCAATATGTGTTGCAAACTTTTGTGGTCAGTATGTACTGTGCACTTCGTTCCGTATAGGTAATGTCTCCAGATTTTGAGAGCAAAAACTACGGATCCAAGTTCTAGATCGTGAGTGGTGTAATTCTTCTCATGCTTCTTCAGTTGTCTTGAAGCGTAGGCAATCACTTTAATCCTCTGCATCAATACTGCTCCTAGACATTTATGTGAAGCGTCACAGTATACAACGAAATCATTGTTGCCTTCAGGCAAGGCTAATATAGGTGCACTGCATAACTTCTGCTTGATCAGTTGGAAAGCTGATTCTTCCTTCTCTCCCCAATCGAACTTTATTCCCTTCTGTGTGAGCTTGGTCATCAGTTTGGCTATTTTGGAGAAATCTTCAATGAATCTACGGTAGTATCCGGCAAGGCCTAGAAATTGGCGGATCTCCGTCGGTGATTTAGGAGATACCCAATCCCTGACAGATTCGACCTTTGTTGGATCCACGTGAATACCGTCACAATCGATGACATGACCAAGGAATTGCACTCTAGGAATCCAAAATTCACATTTAGAGAACTTAGCATAGAGCTGCTCCTCCTTGAGTACCTTTAGTACTTGTGCAAGATGTTCTCCATGTTCCTGTTCGTTCTTGGAATAAATGAGTATGTCGTCGATGAAGACTATCACGAATTTATCCAGGTAGGGTCTGCACACACGGTTCATAAGGTCCATGAAAATAGCTGGTGCATTGGTCAACCCAAATGGCATAACCTGTAATTCGTAATGACCGTAACGGGTTCTAAAAGCTGTTTTGGGAATATCTTCCTCCCTGACTCGTAGCTGATGGTATCCAGATCTCAAGTCAATCTTGGAATACACACTTGTCCCTTGCAGTTGGTCAAACAGGTCGTCAATGCGAGGAAGCGGATATCGATTCTTTACAGTTAACTTATTCAGCTCTCTGTAATCGATGCACATTCGAAAAGAACCATCTTTCTTCTTGACAAATAACACACGAGCTCCCCATGGTGAGGAACTGGGTCGTATGAATCCTTTGTCAGATAGTTCTTGAATTTGTTCAGCTAATTCCTTCATTTCTGATGGTGCCAACCGGTATGGAGCTTTAGCTACAGGTGCTGCTCCAGAAACCAAGTCAATTTGAAATTCCACTTGTCGAGTCGGTGGTAAGCCTGGCAACTCATCAGGAAAGACTTCTGGAAAATCTCGGACAATGGGACGTCCTCGATATGCTTCTTCTCGGGTTTGTCTTCTTCATTTGTTCGAGAAATATGGGCCAAGAAGATAAGACATCCTCTCAACAGATATTTTTGAGCTTTTGTACAAGAGATAACACTAAGTCTAGTGTCAGCGAGGTCGGTGTTACCGTCACCTCGAACGATTAGAGTTTCGTTTCCCCACGGAATACGGACTAGTTTCTCGTCACAAACAATGACTGTGTGGTATCTCGCTAACCAGTCCATGCCGATAATAACATCAAAACTACCAAGGTTTACGGGGATAAGGTCAATGTTGAACGGATGTTTGGAAAGATTTAAGGTGAAACCTTTAATGATAGTGTCAGCATCTACAGTCTTACCGTCAGCTAATTCTACGGAGTAATGGTGATCTAAGCTTGTAGGGATAACTTCTAGTACTTGGCTAAATTCAGTGGATATAAAACTTCGGTCTGCTCCAGTATCAAATAAGACAGATGCATAACGATTGTTCAATAGAAACGTACCAGTAACGACATTTGAATAGGGGTTGGCTTTTGCATTGCCGACCACGTACACTCTGGATGAAGCTCCTCCACTGTTCTTGTTCTGGTTGGCCCGCTTAGGGCAACTTGGTCTCGTGTGTCCTGGTGCTCCACACTCGTAGCACACAACTCCCTTCTTGGGTCCATTGTTGTTTCCTCCAGTAGCGTTGCGGTTCCCCTGCTGTCCGTTCCCATTCCCACGGGCATTGTATCCACCCCTGTTGTTGTAGTTCCTAGTGTTTTGAGTGGGTCGGGCCTGAGTGACAGCATTAACTCGACAGGTTTTAGCAAAATGACCAACTTGTCCACATCTGTAGCAGGTCTGGCATGGGCTATCAAAAGTATGATGATAGTTGCACTTTGGGCACAAAGGTTTGGTGCCTACGTACGAGTTAGCTCTTGCAGAGGTAGCGCTGTAAACTTGCCCAGCATTCTGCTTCTTAGGATGCTGCTGGTGCTGACTGCGGAAGTACGCGTCTGCCTTTCACTTGTTGTCAGTCTGCCTCTCGGATAGGGTACGGACTCTTTTGTTTATCAACTCAGTAGCAAACTCAATGGCACTCTCGACGGTAGTAGGTCGAGATGCGAGCACACTGTCGTGAATGGCGTCTGGGAGTCCACCCACATACTTCTCAATCTTATCATCCTCCTCTACAAACATTCTGGTGCACATTAGGGTCAACTCTTGGAACCTTTGGTTGTATGCAGTGATGTCATTGTTCCTACATTTGAGATCCTATAACTCGATCTCCAGCTTCTTCATTTCTCCCCTTGGGCAATATTTCTTTGTCATTCTTTCCTTCAACTCAGTCCAGTTGAGAGCATAAGCAGCATCGTGTCCAAGAGTAGCAACAACAGAGTTCCACCAAGTAAGAGCACTCTCAAGTAGGGTGCAGGCGGAAAACTTCACTTTGTTCTCTTCTGCACAATCGCTGATACGAAATACCGTTTCCAACCTCTCAAACCACTGCATCAGTTCCACCACTCCTTCTTTGCCCTTGTAATAGGAAGGTTTACATTTCAAGAAGTCGGGGTAAGAGCAACCCCTGGTGGTCTGATTATTCCGACGGTTGTTGGAATTTTGACTGTCGTCCACGTTCCTGCTGGCAGCCATCGCAGATGCGATGCCTTGGTCAATCATTTCCTTTAATTGGGCAGCAGTGACGTTTTGGGTAGTCTCGGCATTGTTGGGGTTCGTTCTAGTGACTACCATTTTTCTATAATTATACACAAAAATGAAATCATTAGTTCAAGGTGTTAGCACAGTTTTATATAATTACACGAAAAGGAATTTCATGCATAGACTTTGCAACAAACTGGATAACCTTTTTAAAGTTCATAATATAATGCAGTACAGGATATAACAAAAGGTAATGAGTACATGCCATAAGTCTAGAATAGGAATACAGTACAAAGTGCACAACCTAATCCAAGACAGAGCACAGCCCGCCTGTCTGGGATGGTGGTACATGAAATCTAAAGTACATCATCTATGAATCCCTAATCTAAATAGTACAGTACAAGGATACAACTGACTAAAGAAAAGTACAAATACAAGAGATCCTATATCATGATAGCCGGGATGCAACCCTAATAGCTTATCATGATGTACAAAAGATCTAGTACATCTAATCTACTGATGCCTAACTGACTCCTTAGATACGGCTGGCGCCACGGGCGGAGATGAGACAGCCGGTGCCTGCATGGCATCCTGCATCACGGTCATAGCAGTCCTAGTCTCCCTGAGCAGTCGGAGTGCCTCAAGGAACTGGTCTCTGAGAGTCTGCTGAACTCCCCGGAGATGAGCGGTCTCTGACGTCAACCCCTGATGACGGACATCCTGGAGGTCGAAGAATATGGTAAGAGTCTGCTCCATGGTCATGAGAGCGGTGTGAGTCTTTGTCTGTTGACTCTGCAGTAGGTAGATCTGCTCTCGTAGGAACTCGTTCTCATCCAGCAACCACTGGAGAGAATGGTAAGTAGTCGACCACACCCCTCGGGCAGCGTGTGCCTCCGAACTCACTGTCCATGATAAAAGGTCCTGGCGCTGCTGTAGAACAGTGCGCTCAGTCTGTCCGGCCGCTAGCAGATCAAGAATGTCTGCTACGTCCTGGGCCTGGCGTGCGGCCAGTGCTGTGATCTGGGCCTGGACAGGGTCAGCATGTCTGGCCCGGGAACCCTCACCGATCTCAAAGGTGGAATCGAGAGGTGCCTCGTACCTCCTCTTACGAGGTGGCAGAGACTCGGGTGCATGCTCCCGTAGTACAGTCACAAGTGGTACAGGTGGTGTAGCAGTAGGAGGCTGGACCTCTTCCCCAGCGGGGGAAACAGGTGGAGTAGAAATAAGTGCCTCAATGGATGCGGCGTCGACAGAAGCGTGACTATCGCCAGAGTCACTAGTAGATAACCATCCACATAAGACGGTCGTCGGAGATACGGCAGCAGGTGTATCGGTAGGTGAAGTCATGATGAATCTGAAAGTAGTATAGTTTTAATTGATATAAGTATAAACTTACTCAAGTTAAAAGTTTTGAGAAATATAATTTAAAATTATATAATAATGCCATTTAACACTCGTCATGCTAAAGGTTACGTTAATACTTATAAGATTAATCAACCGGATGTCAATAATCAATGCACAGGCAATCACACAATCGATGTATGCTCTATAGTCTATATGCTTAACTATTCTAGTCCCGAAAATCCCAAAAGATTTTTAAAGCGGTTATAGTTCAGATAAAAATTTTATTTTTATATTTATTTTAAATTTTGTTCTGATTCTCTATAACTATCTCTCTGATACCATTCTGTGACACCCCCAATTTGAGTCAAACGCAGCGGAAAAATATTTGGGTGTCACGTAGGTGGATCAACAGCAGACAGAATATAGAGCAACAGATAAAAGATTATCCTTACATTTATTACATGATTGAAAGTGCAAATAGTATTACAGTAGTCTTTAACATTGTTTGAATGTTTGCATTATTCCCAAGTTATAAAACACCAGATGAGCCCTATAAATGCAGCCTATCATGATGCTTGGCTTCATGCACACCACTACCTGCTTTAGTTACTTGAGAAAACATGCTTAGAAAGTCAACATAAAGTTGGTGAATTCACAGGTTTAATTAAAATAAGTTTGGACATTAAATATTCCCAGAAGTAGTAATGCACAAAGCATCAATACTTAAAAGTAATTACATTTCCATATTGCCCGAAACTAAAACTTGACAGTTAAGTCCTTAACAGATAAGGACCCTTCGCCTTATCTTGATCAAGGCACCCATAACAAAAATAAGTGCTGACAAGTGAAACATCTGTTGTCCCGGCCGAGGCACAGTGAGCATGACTCACCCAGATGGGGACGGTCAATCCTAAATAGATCTATTTATAACATTCAGGTAATTCAATAATTCTAACAGTTTCGGATGCACGGGTCATGCGGGTTCATCTACAATAGGCATTGTAATCAAAAAATTTAAATTCAATCCATGTCCAAAAATCAAATATGTTGCATGTTTTCTTCCCCATTAAAAGGTTTAAAAGTTTGTCAATATATAAAGTGGGGGCATGAACTCACCTCAGTAGTACAGCAATAAGTCGGTAAATAAATCTTATAGGGATGCTCACGATACAATCAACGACCTAAATAATTATAAGGTCTCAGTAAATGCATAACATAATGCATAAAAGTTCCAGAATAAATCTGCACATGCTTAAACTGGTTTTAAGCATTTAATTACAATACTTGTAATTTGTTCGTCGTAGTACAAGTTCTAATAGTATTTATTTTAGGTATAAAATAAATAATAAAGTTTAATTAATTAATTCATTTAATTAATATTTTGTACTTATGTTGTTTATAAAACACTTTAAATATTTATATAGGATAACTTTATATACATTTAAAGTGATAGGAAATAAATATAATTAATATATTTATTTTATAAGTTAATCATTTTCAATTTATATTCAATATATAAATAAGGTTTATAAATGTATAACATTTTATTTAAAATCCATGTTTACGTAAGATTTATATTTATTAAGTTATAGGTTTGAAAAAATAACAATTGTTACGTTTATTTAAGTTTTACGTTTAAATAACGGTTTAAAATATATAAGATTTTAAGGTTCGTAATACTTGTATAAAAATACGTTTTAGTCCTTTTAATTAAATAAATACTCGCGATTAATTTACTTTTATACCCCTAGGGTTTCTAAATCTTTTAATAATTACAGTTTTGGTCCCTCCCTAGTTACACGTGTAACTAGGGTTTCTTAAAGTTTCATAAAGTGTCAATTTTGGTCCTTATAGTATGCGGCCTATTTTAGGGCTTATTAAAGTTTCACCTATTGGCAGTTTTAGTCCTTATAGTTTCGGCTAATAATTAAGTTTATTACAAGTTACATTATTGCCCCCTAGGGCTTGTATAGGTTTCGGTAATTGGCAAGTTTAGTCCCTAGGGTTACTTAGGGTTTTATTAAGTTTAGTATCTTGACACATTTGGTCCCTATTGCTCATATTAGGTCTCGGCTTGTGTCCAAAACAATCCCTAGGTTTTCTAAAGTTTACACAACTTACCCTAATGTTTATTAATCTCTTTTTAGTCCTTTTTAACCCAATAAATTTTCGGATATGTTCAAAACACACCCTTAAACTCTCGGCAATAATTAAAAAGTGATCCAAAGTTTATGTTTTTGAAAAATAAGTTTCTACACTTATTCATTTAGATCCCTTTTTACTTTATAAAATTACCATTTAGCCCGAAAGTATTATATATGTTATTTTTAACCCGAATGTTTATATATTTACTATTTTAGTCCAAGACTTCTTAGATCTATTATTTTAGTCCAACTTACTTATAGATTTATATTTTCAACATGTAACTTTATAAAGTTATATTTTGGCACTAAATGTTTTATAGAAACATTATTTAGTAATAGTGGAGTATGTTTAGGCTAGCTTATTATAGTGAGCTAAAACTAAATCTTATAGGGCAAACTAGTGAGCTTATCATTTTAAGGCATCTATAACCCTAGATCTAATGTTTCTAGACTTGTTTAAACATGACAAGATTAACCAATGTCGAACCGTAGGGTTAAACCCCACGTCCAACATATGCATGCACATGGTTTTTTCATAGTTCTTCAAGTTTACTAGTTCATAGTGATATGTTCTTCATAGTGGTTAAGATTTTATAGCATTTTAAGTCACCACATAAAATATGTCGTGGCCTATTATTTGGTTTAGGGCTTTATATTTTTGTTTCAACATTAACTTCTTACTAGTGAGATGCATATTTGAGTTTATGTGGATGAAAGGAAAGATATTAAAAAGGTAGGTTTTAAGATGCTTACTTGTTTAGGAAGATCTAGGAATGAACAAATGAATGAGTAGTGATTAGAGCTTGTTTTTCAACAATGGTGAACCCTTGTAATAAAACTTAGATGTGGCCTTTACTTGAGTAGCTAGGGCTTCCTTGTGGCTTCAATGATCAAGGTACTTGTAGGATGAGCTAATGATGAACCTTTATGTAGTATGAGACATGATTCAAGAGTAGTGAATAGTGACAATGAAAGCTTGATGGATTTGTGAAGATGGGAAGTAATCCGTGGGTTAGAGAGAGAGTAGAAGACTTTTGGGAGATTTTCCTATGTTACAAATGTTTAGGATTCGTCTATATCAAGGATTTGTAAGATTTGATGTATCCAACATGTGTACTAGGGATTTTAGTACATATCTATATTGGATATTGTAAGATATGCATGGTATATATCCTCAAATAGCAAAATACATGCCCATTTCCTTTCTTCTTTGTGTTGTCGTGTGTAAGCAAGCAAAAAGGGGACAAACTATGACTTAATAGTGATTGGTGTATAGGATGCATGGGGGGTTTGACTTTAAAGTCCAAATTATTAGTTCCAAATTACAAGTTAAGTAATCCATTGGTTTTTGATGTATGCATGCCCATACACGGCATTATCATGCATGTGGGAGAGTTTTTGATAAATTTTTGCCAAGTGTTAAATGAGAATAATGATCCTTGTATTTTATTATAGGTACTTGTTGTGTTGTAGGTATTTTGTTAAAGCTTTTAGGTAACTTAGTAAAAGTATATAATGAATACATCATTAATATTATCTTACTTAAATAAAGTAATTAAATGACAATGTAAAATAATGTACATTGTTTTAAGGTGTTAGGTGTTTATTCCTATTATGAAATATATGTAAATATATACATATAATAATAAGTCAAGTAATTAATAAATAAATTAAGTAGGGTTACAGTTTATCTCAAAATATGTACTGAGGTGATGAATTTCATTATTCAATCAAGTGGCAAGTCAGTTGCCAAAGTAGTCAATAAATGACTAAAGGTTCATATAAATATAAAATAAATATGAAAGGTAATATGACAATAGGTATATGATAATTAATAAGTCATATAAAAGTGAAATTATATAAGTTCCAAATATAAATAGTACTATAGTTGACAAAGTCAATAAGGATAAAATCAGAGGTTTTACAATTTTTCTTGCCAAAAATTTTCAAAAATCCATAAAAATAAAAAATTTCAAAAATCCAAAAACATTTGAAAATTCATAAAAGCATTTCTTTTTCGAAAGTTTTGCACCAAAAATATTCTTCTTCCTTATCTGTTGTTCTTAATGGATTCGTTTGTTGATTGTGTAGGGTGTGGAAGACCATCTTCTAGTAGTCAATCCTGTCAATGGTGTTCATGCGAACAGTGTGGAATGGATATCCCTAGTTACGAATTTGGCCGTTGTCTATCGTGCAATTCGATCAATTCATACTTCAATTCATTCTTCTCTTCTAATGACACTCTTTCACCCTCTCCCATATATGACGATCCATATCAACAAAATGCACCGGGTTTCTCTCAATACCCGTGTTGCAACAATTGTGGGGGCCCTCACGATACTTCTTATTGTCAGCCAATGAATTATTATGACCAAAAACCGTGTCCTCAGTTTTCTTCACCGATGGATTATTATGAACCAAATCCGTGTTCTGATTCTTCTCAACCGATGAATTACTATGAGCCACATCCATGCTATAATTCCGGTTTTCAAAATTTTGAGCCCCCACAACACTCTGTCGTTCATCAACCTTCTTTTGAGGAACAACGCACTAGTTTGGCTGGAATTTTAGAAAGCTTAAATCAACTCAAAGTTAGCTTGCATGACGAAAGCCGACAAGAGCAAGTATCTAATCTTAGTGCTTCTACTCCTCCTCTTGTGCGTTCTTACTATTATGATGATGATGATGACGATGAGAATACTATTTCTTGGAATGATCTTGTTGCTCAATGTCCTAGTGCAATTGTACCTCCTTCTCTCGATATACCTAATGCGTCTAAGGATTGTGATACATCGAGTGAGATTAGTGAATTTGGTCTCGAAAACGTATTTGGGGAGGTTTGTGATGTACCGACTTGTGCTGAGCTTACGGACGAGATCCCTCTTAATGATGATGATTTTTCTCCATGCTATGAGAATTTCACTTTTGAAATTTCTCCTTCTCCTCCGGGCGATGAAGGCGATGTTGATTTATTCTCTCCGACTTACGAGAAGTTCACCACTGAACTTGGTCTTGTAGATGAGGTGGAAGACGTTATTCTTCACAACAAATTACTGAAAGTTCATCTTCTTATTGCTAAGATTGAAGCGTTGAATTCTGCTCCTATTTCCGACTCTTTACCTCCGTCTATTACTTCAGTTGAGAATAATGATACAGCTATGGAGGAAATCGAAATTCTCTCAATACCTCCGGGTTTTGATGATGATGACACGGAGGGGGATATTATTTTTGATAATTTGCTGCATGAAGGTATTGTCCCAAGTCCCCCTCCCGAGCACCTTTCATCCACTCCTTTAGACACCATTACGGAGGATGAGTGCTTTGACCCGGGAGGTAACATTGACTATTTTATGATTGATAACCTTACGGCTTTGCCGCTTTCTAAGCATCAATTGTCTTTGGGGGATGACAATTTGCTTACTTTACCCACCCCACCTCCCGTGGACCGCGACCTCACATACTGTTCGTACGTTGAAATGACTTTTCTACCCTTCAACACTTATCCTCCGGCCTCTCCTTTATTATTTTCCTCCGGGAACAAGGACAAGGTCTTTGATCCCGGTATTACATTTGAGGCTTCCCCATGGACCATTTAATTCGGGGACGAGTCAGGCTAGTGACTCGGTTAACAAAAACAAGCGCTTCTCGGGAGGCAACCCGATTATCTATCCTTTTATTCTGTTTTTCTAATAAGTGTAGGGGAGACCCTAGTATGTGTTTTTTGTTTTCCTTCTTATCTTGTGCAGGGATTCGAGCTTTCAAAGATCCATTCTTGATGACTTTTGACGACCCGTGATTCCGTGTACCGGTCTTCCCGGTTCTATCCTAAACTCTTTTGATTCTCTATTTTATATTTTTCAATATTAAAATAGGAATCACTTTAGTTGTGTCTTCCTTAGCAAGATTTAAACAATGTGCACAATGTCCTAAGTGTAGGGGAGTTTACTCCCACATGCTTAAACATTGAGGACAATGTTTATATTAAGTGTAGGGGGACTTCTATCGAAGTTAAGTGGGTTTTTCCTTGTATTTGTCCTCATTTTAACCGGAAAATTTGATTTTTCGACATTTTTCAAAATTTTTAATCTATTTTGGCCTAGTTGTATAGTAGTATTTTCCTTTGTTGTAGTTATTTTCTTTCTTTGCTAGAATAAATTTTAATAAAGTGGTTTTAATTTTTCAACGTTGTGAATCTTTTGACTCAACCCGAGTTTACTTATCTATGTTTACTCTAGCTAGTATCCTTAACATGTTTAAGTCAATTTTTGCTAGGCTTTTATATAGGGAACTTTAAAACGCGAAAGTCTTAACAATCACGGGTTAAGAACAAGAACTTTTCGCAAGTTCCTATAATTGATCCTAGAAAGTCGTTTATCAAAGGAACTTTAAAATGCGAATTCTAAACTTGAAAAAGTCTAAGAAGTTGCAAGATCCTATAGATGACTTGAAAACCCAAAACTTTGATTTAATTGGCTAAGCATCCACGAGTCTCATTCCTTAAGAATTTAAATTGTGGAGAACGAGAGATGATAGAGTCAATTATAAGTTTGGTATTCTTTCATGAATTTATGTGAGTTGATTATAAGCTTTTTCTCCCATCGCTTGTTAATAAATATATTTGCAATAAATAAGGTTGTACGATTTGAAAAGTTACTTAGCTTCTAGCACAAGATCGTTTAAAAGTTGCTCGGTATTAATTAGAGTTCATAGCCAAGGCATAACTTTTTGAAGCGGGATGCGAAGATTGGCGAGTCCGAAAAGGCCCTAACAAGGCATGAGGGCTACATTTTGTTGCTAAAGATCCCAAGTGATGTGAAGAATCATTATCAAAAATCAATATGAAGGATCGAGACACACGACGAAAAGCAAATACTCCCCTAAAGATCATGGAGAAGTCTATCCAAAAATACCCTAGCAAGGTATGAGGATAAATAGATCCAAGTCCTAAAAGGAGGCGGATCGTTGTATATCAAAGTCCAAAATAAAGATTGGAGAAAAATGAAGAAGTCGTGGTCCAAATATGAAGAATCTCTCAAAACTACAAGTGAAGAAATTCCTATTATGAAGAGAAGACCATAATTTCAAGAACGTCTCTCAAGATTTGAAGTATGAAGTCACTGCCAAATATCGGTCCGAGAAAGGTCTCAAATCGTGAAGCGAGTTATGCCAAGATATGAACTTTATGAGGTCCCGAGAAGCAGTTTTAAAATATTTTGTCCTTTAGCTAACTATTGATTAAATCGTTCTACTTTATTTTCAGCCTAAATAACTATCGAAATAAGTCAACAATGCATCTTCGTGATCATTCAAGACAACAATAAAATATAAGAGGTACACCTAGGAATAAGGGAGTCTAAGTGAATAATGGGCCACATGAGTTTGTGTTAGTTTGCTAACTTAAAATAACAATGGTCTCATTTTTAAGCTTGGTATGGGGAACGTGAAACTTGAGGGTGATAAACATTCATGACATTCCAAAACCCTAAGGTAAGTTTTTGATCGTTTTACTTGTTTTCCTCCTTTAAATTTTCTATCTCTTTAATAAAGGCCAAGGTGGATTGATTATGATGGAAAATGTAAATCTTGCTTTGTAACTAATGCATTGCACGAGGACATTGCAATGGTCAAGTGTAGGGATTTGATAGGTGTGAAAACACCCATCCTTTTACCACTTAATTATAATAATAACCAAGCCAAAACGTGTATTTTATGTCGTAAATATCAGAATTATGTGTGGTTTGTGTTTTTATTATGTTTTAGGACCAAAAGATAAAAAAGGAAGAAAACACGGGCTTTTATCGATGAAAACGGGAAAAGACGAAGTCAAAAGATCAAGAGTGCAAAAAGAACGGAAGTCCAAGGCCTATTCTGAAGATTTATCGAAGAAAACGTCTAAAGACGGAAGTTTAATGAAGTCGAAGAACCAAGTCTAATTAAAGAATAAAATTATAAGACGAGTTCAATTTACATCGACAAATCCCGAGACGACGTCGAGAAAAACAAGAATTTAAATCGAGTCGAGACAAGAAGAAAGAAAGAAGAAAGCTCCAACACATTTTCCTCCTCCTATAAAATCCCTCCTAATATGTCATTAGGAGGTGTTAGTCATTTAGGAGTTAGTTAGTTTAGATTAAGAGTAGTGTAGATTTACTTTCTCTCTCTAGTTTTCATTTTCTCTCTCTAGCTTTTATTTCATGTTTTAATCTTTTTTATTAATCTTGTATTATATCTTAATCTTAATCTTAATCAAGCTTTTCAATTAATCATTATCATTCTTCCTTTCTTTATTATTAATCCTGTGTTGATTTAGATGATCTTGTAGTTGCTTAATCTTGATGTTTATTGATTTATTGATGCTTTTGATTGATTGTGCTTACTGGTTTTTATGTGTTTGATTTTTATAGCTTATAGTGTTTTAGTGCTTATTGTGTTAACTTTCTTATTTTTAATTAAGTGCTTATTAGTTAATTTTTATAAAAAGTTGTTTTTAAATATATTTATTATTTAGTGTTTTTAAAAGTTTTTAAATTTTGGCTTATTAGCTTTTTCTAAAAATCAATTTGGTTAAGTTTTTAGATAAGTGCTTATTAGTTTATTTTATAAAAAGTTGATTTTTAATTTTTAGATTTATTAGTATTTTTCAAGTTTTTGATTTGTGGTTGAATTAGTTTTTCTTAAAATTGTTTTAGATTAAGTTTTGGTTAATTGCTTATTTGATTTGTGCTTATTTTTGGCTTATTTCTGATTATTAGTGTTACTGTATCTTTAATTTTTCATGTTTTCAGATTAGGGTTTATTATTCCGAACTTTGTCATTTATCTGAATTTGTCACTTTTCTGAAATTGCCTCTTTTTCTGAAATTTTCCCTTTTTCTGAATTTAGTCATTTTTCCGAAAAACAATTATTCCGAAAAATGTTCTGAAAAGTTTTATTCCGAAGATTTTTCTGAAAAAAAATTATTCCGAAGATTTTTCTTTCCTTTTTTTCTAAAAATACTGTTTTTCCGAAATAATGATTATTCCGAAGAAATGAAATTTCTGAAAAGCACTGTAGCAATTCCGAAAATTCACTTATTGCGAAGATTATTGCGAAGAAGCTATTTTCATGAAATTGACATGGCTAAGTGCTTGGCAGCTTACTTCGTTTGGCGCCTAAAGGTGCTACCTGGTTGCTAGCTTCCAGCTAGCTGCCTGCTAGCTTGTTTATTTATTAGTATTGTTCTGTAATTGTGTAGTTTTATCTGAAAGTTGTTCCGATTTATTTCTGAAAGTTACGTATTTTTAGTTGAATTTTTCGTCGATTTTTAGTATTAATATTTTTTCGTAAAGTTCAAGTTTTATCTTTTATTTAATACCCGCTTTAGGTTTTGCCTCGTTTAGCTTTAAAGTACCATTTTAGTTGTATTCTCTCCTTTTTCATTAAGTAAACTTTATTTTCAAGTCGATAGTTAATTTCGTCTTTTAGTTTTATTTTTATTAATTGTTTCGTTTTAATTTCACGTTTTATTATTTATATTGTTTTGTTTTTATTAGTTAATTTCTTTTAGCTTATTGTTATTGTTTTTCGCATTTACCTTTTAAGTAGAATAGATAACCAAACCATTTTATTTTCCACCAAGAACGACTGAGTCACACTTTTAACCGGAAATCAATTCGAATTGAATCGAGACGAACAAATTTTTATACCTGGCAAAAACCTAGTTATTAGTCCCTTTAGGATACCATAATCCTAAATGTATAATGCCCTTAATGTATCGGAAGATACGCTTAACCGCTTCAAGATGAGAGGTTTTGGGAGCCTTTTGGAAGCAAGCACAAAGGCAAACACTAAACTTGATATCCGGTCGACTTGCAGTTAGGTATAACAAACTACCAATCATACCTCTATATTTGGTGTTGTCTACCGACTCACAATCATCATCTACGGTGAGTTTAGTATCCAAGGCCATAGGGGTCTTCATTGGTCTAGAGTCTTCTATTCCAAATTTCTTTAACATTTCTTTAACATACTTGGATTGATTAAAGAAAATACCATCGTCCATTTGTTTAATTTGGAGTCCTAAAAAGAAGTTAAGTTCTCCCATCATACTCATTTCAAACTCGTCATGCATGATTTTGGAAAAGTCATCACACAATGATTGACAAGTTGAACCAAATATAATGTCATCAACATATATTTGTACGATAATGAGGTGAGAACCTTTCTTCTTTTTAAAGAGCGTATTGTGTACCATCCCCATCGTATACTCTTGTTTTACAAGAAACGATTTAAGTCAGTCATACCAAGATTTGGGTGCTTGTTTGAGACCGTAAAGAGCTTTCTTAAGCTTGTAAACATGATCCGGTTTCTCAAAATCAATGAATCCGGGAGGTTGAGCCACATATACCTCCTCATTGATCAAATCGTTAAGAAACGCACTCTTTACATCCATTTGTTGAAGCTTAAAGTCTAAGGCACAAGCGTAGGCTAAAAGGATTCTAATGGATTCTAGTCTTGCTACGAGTGCGTATGTCTCGTCATAATCAATACCTTCTTGTTGATTATAGCCTTGAGATACAAGTCTAGCCTTGTTACGAGACACAACACCATTCTCGTCTAACTTATTCTTATATACCCATTTGGTTCCTATGATGGTCGAACTTCTAGGTGGAGGAACAAGTTCCCAAACGTAATTAGCAATGAATTGATTCAATTCTTCTTGCATGGCGATGACCCAACTCTCGTCCATCAAAGCTTCTTTAACATTCTTTGGTTCAATCAAGGAGACGAAACAAAAGAAGTTCCTTTGATTTTGGACTTGAGATCTTAGGGTCCTTTGATTTAATTCGCCTATGACGTTGTCGAGAGCATGATCCTTTGACTCCTTAATGTTTACTCTCTTTTCAATATTAAGGTCTTCAACTCCTATGTTTCTAACATCTTTAGCTTTGACTATGTCTATTTCATCCAATTCATCATCTACCAAAGGTGATGTCTTAGATGAAGGAGGGGTTTCATCGAATGTCACGTTAAGTGATTCTTCAATTACACCCGAGGTTCTATTGAGGACTATGTAGGCTTTGCTAGTTTGGGAATAACCTAAAAAGATACCTTCGTACGAATTTGGGTCGAACTTAGTAAGGTAATCTTTGGTGTTGAGAATGAAGCACTTGCTTCCAAACACCCTAGAGTAATCCAATGAGGGCTTCTTGCCTTTAAGAATCTCACAAGGGTTCATTCCTAGGAAAGGTCGAATAAGAATTCGGTTGAGAATGTAGGTCGATGTGTCCACGGCATTACACCAAAATTTTTGAGGCAAATATTGCTCATTTAACATCGTCCTACTCATCTCTTGGAGAGTCCTATTCTTCCTTTCAACTACCCTATTTGATTAAGGAGTGCGGGGAGCCGCGAAGTTATGGGTAATACCATGAGCTTCACAAAAGGCACCGAATTGCACTTCATGGTCAAATTCCCTACCATGATCCTTCCTAATAGAGACAATTGAACATCCTAGTTGATTTTGGAATCTTCGAGCAAAGATTTCGAAGTGATCGAAAGTCTCATTCTTAGACGCCAAAAATCTAGTCCAAGTGAATCTAGAATAGTCGTCAACTATGACTAGGGTATAAAGGTTACCTCCATAACTTCGTATGGCAGAAGGTCCAAGAGAGACCTTTTCGTGTGGCGGAAGATCCATATGTAGGAGCTCTAAGCACCGAGAGGTCGAAACCAAATTCTTGGCTTTGTGACTTGTGTGAACTTGCTTCCCAACTTTGCAAGCATCACAAAAGTGACAATCAAACTTCATCTTGGGAAGATATCTTACCAAATCCTTAGAGACTAAAGATTGAATTAAACGCATATTAGCGTGACCTAATCTCCTATGCCAAATAGTAGAACTATCATCTAAAGTAGCTAGACATAAGTTGTCCTTTGACTTCCTATTGACCTTCATGACATAAAGCCCATGCTTTCTAACACCTTTTCCAATGACCTTTCCATCTTTTACGATTTCACTGTCATATTCCGAAAAGATGACTTACACTTATTGTCACAAATTTGACCTATACTTAGAAGGTTAAAACCTAAGTTATCTACGTGCTCTACGTTTTCTATGGTCATAGAGTCAAGAGAGACCGTACGTTTGCCAATTATAATTACCACGTCGATTACTTGCGAATGTAACGTTACCTCCATCATATGCTTTGTAGTGCGAGAACAAACTTCGATTACCCGTCATGTGTTTAGAACTCCACTATCCTTAATCCACTCGTCGGGCTCTAAATCGATTCCCAAGCATATCTAGGTAACAACACGCAAGATCAAACATTTGATCCCCAATATCTCATGGGTCCAAAGTTGTTAGTTCCAAACATCCCTTTCATTTGGTTAGGATGCATGAATGGAGGAGACATTCCCTATGGGGAAAAGTATTGTTGTTGGTAATTGTTCCAATTCGTATGGCTGTTTTGTTGTCCATTATTTCTCCTAGGTATATTTGATCTTGATCTAGAATTATTTTTATTTCTTCTAGGTGTTAGAGTTTTACTTCTTGGTCGTGACTTAGCTTGATCGTACCTTTTTGGTGTAGGTGTTCTACTTCTAGGTTTTGATTCATTTCATATACTTGGAGGAGTAGATGTTTGTCTAGTGATATGAGCTTAAACTCATATCCTTTTATCAACAAATAACCCTAAAACATGAAGCAAAATACCCTTTTATATTGTAAAAAGCAGTGTTATGTGGTATGTTTGTGTTTGTGTGATCTTATGTAGGTAAAAGGATACAATTTCAAGCAAACAAGGAAAAACCAAGCTCAAATGGATGAAAAAGACAAAAGAGGATCAAAAGTGATAAGATTTTGAAGTTAAAGGACCTATCTTGACAAGTTGTGAAAGTTGGAGGACTTAAAGTGCAAATTATGGAAAGTCAAGATTAAAGTCAAATTTGGTCAACTACAAAGTCAACTCAAGTCAAAGGTTTTTGTACAAGTTTTGGAAGTTCAAGGACCTAAAATGTCAAATGAATGAAGATATTAGCTTGAAAGTGGAATCTGCCAAGTACAAGGACCTAATCTGCCAAGATGAGAAAGTTATGCATGTTTAATCCATGTGCTTAGGCTATTAACCAATCAGGAACAAGGAAGCAAGTCACACGGATCAAACAATTAAATCCCACTCACAGCCGTCACATTTAATGCCAAATCACAACAGTGTGATCCGCAACTCTCTCTCTCTACTAATCAAAAGCTGCCACGTGTCCTTCTCTTTCACAAAAATACTTTCCAGGAACGGGTTTGAGATAGAAAGCGTTTCAAGAGAAGATCAAAACATCAAAGTTGCTTAATTTTTGAAGACGAATCCAACGGTGCAATTCAATTAACATATTATCCATTGAATCAAAAACCCCCAAAATGTGTTCATCACCTTCAAAGAAGATTGGCAGAATTCCTCCACGTGTCAAGCAATGATTGGCCCAAACACGTCACAACTCCAACTGAATCTTCTTATTTTGCCTATAAATACTTAGCTAGTACTTCATTTGTCATTGTAGCTTAATTCTGTAAACACATAGTTCTCTAAATTTCACTTTTCCTTTTTCCCTCCTTTTCACCTAACTACTCAAGAGTCTGACAAACTCTTGAGTTAGTTAGTTAATTAGAACCTTGTAACTACCTTCTGTAACTGATTTCATCAATAAAATTTCAAATTCAAGCTTTCCCGCCAAATTCTGTTTCTCAAATTCCTGTTGAATCTTGTTGATCTTGGATACACTAGTTGCTGTTTGATGTTAGTTATGATCAACCATTGATCATAGCTTACATTGGTGGAGTTTTGTAGCAGATTGATCAAGAATTCAGTTCATACCTAGTTACTTGAAGTTTTCATGGCAGAATGATGATTTGTAGCTGTTTTGGATGTTGAATTGAGTTGATAGCTAGTGATAGGTGGTGGTATCACTAGGGCAAGAGAGCTCAGCGCTCCTCTTCTACCCAAAGGATCTCTACAATAGGTTTCATAGCTTCTGTTTTTAAGTTCCTCTAAACAAGTACTTGCCTGCTCAATTTCCTAGATAAATTTGATGGCTGCCTGTTTTCCTTGATATAAAGTTGTTGATTGATTGATTTGAGTTCATTTGTAGCTTAATCTTGCTTTATTGTTCATTGTTTTAAGCTCCTTTTATAGTTTCTGCTCATTTTCAGTCTTATTTTAGCATAATAGCTACTTGCAGTTCTAGTCCTGGTTATTACTTGTTCTTAGCTGGAATACATTTCATTTGGATCACCTAAACTAGTTTGCTATAGCTCTTTACTCAGTCTTAATCATAACTCATTTAGTCTTTGAAATAGTTTGATCAAAATCAGATAAGGTGTGTTTGGGACTAGTGGTAAACCAGTTTTCAAGTGTTACTAATTGGTGTTTAAGTGTTCATTTCTACTTAATAGGAGTTAACAAGTAGTTTTCAGTCAATTGTAAGTCATAAAATTAGTCAAAAAGGCAATTGGTTGATAAAAAGTTTGGGTCATACTTGAATTCAGTTTTCATTACAAAACTTGTCAAATTCACTTGATCATTTCTCCTTCATTACTAGATCAAATTTGCTCAAACCAGTTTCTAGTTATAGCTTATAACATAATCTTTCAGTTTCTAGAAGGAAATTCTACAGTATCAAGAAATAAGCAAGAAAACAGCTTATTAGTTAAGGCCTGAGCATTTTGCATTCTCTGATATAAGTAGCTTACTGTTTCACTAGATCTCTTAATCCACTTCATAAAACTAGCTGTTTTCTTTCACAATTCTGATTAGTAAGTATTGAATATGAAGTTTTGAGATTTTGAGCTTTTTCAAAAATCTGGTCAAAGTTTGGTCAACATAAGCTCATTTGAGCTTATTTTCAGATATCTAGCTTATTACTGGATGAAATTTGTTCTAATTTGATTTCCCCTTCCTTAAATCAAGTGCTTAATCAGTTTTGACAATAAAATCAAGTTGTGGATGTTTGGATTATGCTATAGCTTATTTTGAGCTTATTAATAAGCACTCTTTTGCTTATTTTGGACTTTTAGCTAAAATCCTTGAATACACGTTTCTATAATTGGATTTGAAGTTGTTTGCAAGTTGTTTCAGCTTAATTGGTTGAGAAATAAGCTCAAACGAGCTTATTCTTTCTTTGAGCCCGTTTTTACTTAAAAAGTTTGGATATTTGCACTTTAGTCCCTAGAAGTTTAAGCTGTTTCTAAACCTAGCTAATTTTCCTTATTTTGTGGAATTTGCAAAAGTTAGTCCCTGGAATTTGTTAGTTGTTAAATTTCAGTTTTAAAGTTTGTTAGTTTGTTAACATTTGGTTAGTTTGTTAAAGTTTTTACAAGTTTAGTCCTTTTAGTTAACTGTTTTACATTTTTAGTCCTTATAACTTTTAGGATTTACATTTTAAGCATTTTCATTTTATAGAAATTACATTTTCAGTCCTTATAGTTTTATATTTTGCATTTTAATATTTTACTTGAATAAAATTTGGAATTTGCAACTTGTTTTACGTATAAGTAGGTCTATATTTTTCATTTTTAGATAGCTTTGTTTGAATTAGCAATAGATTACCAAGCAAGCTTGAACAACCAAAAACAATTATAAATTTGATATTGATTGGACTTTCTATTAGTTAAGAACTGAGAAAACGAACTTGCATTATACACATTTCAAATGGCGCCGCTGCCGGTTCTTTGACTACACGAGAGACTATCGATTGACGGTTTTCATTGGCTTTTGGGATCCGTTCACTTTGTGAACGTTATTTTTACGTATCATAAATCAAAAACAAATAAAAAATCAAAAATATAAAAATATATAAAAACTAAAAAATTAACAAAACAATTCTTTTCCTAAAGAATTGACCAAAAAAAATTAAAAAATCCAAAAAGCAATCTTTTTCCTAAGAGATTGCACCCAAAAATATATATTATTGGATTCTCTCGGTTTTTATGTACATATAGTATTTTCCTTTAAAAAACTCATAAATACAAAAATATTTTCCATATATTATTATAAGTACATACGTATACGTATAAGAACAATCAATCTACATATCTTCCATAAGTATTGCCGAGGCAATACACCGTGTTGAGGGGCGCTCCGGTCCTTGACACGCGTATCGATCAAACAAAATAAAGCAAGAATAGATAAATACTCTCAATAAGCAATAATTCGAAGAATACGAACATTTAAGTGAATAGAAAGGCGATGTGCTATAAAATGCCATCTAAGGGTCAATAGGTACTTAAGTGCTTCGCGCCACCTAACCCCCCGTTCACTTGGGAGTATTCTAAGAAGGAAAGCTTCATTGAGGGTCTTGCACCCAAAGTAGTATTACATATATTTTTACTTTCTTGTGGATATTTAATATCGAAACTCGAAGAGGATAATCTTATTCTTTTCAAAGTCACACGAGAGCTTCTCTCTCATTCCTCGTATTGAGTTGCATGCTCACTCGCGGGCGTGCACAAATACCGATTGGTGTACAACCTCTTCCTCCGAAAAGGAAGAAAAAGAGAAAGAGTAAGACCACCACCGTCCACCAAGCCGATCACGAGAATCGTGCTTTGTCACCACCACAAGGAGCCATGGCTGTTGATAACCGTACTTTGTTTGAACGTATGCAAACCAACATTCATGGATTTGTTAGTGCCATTAAGATTCCCGACTATCCCGCTAACACATTTGAGCTACATACATCTATGATCAATATGGTTGCTGCATCACCTTTCTATGGAAAACAAAATGAGGATCCCCATGCTCATCTTAAGAGATTCCTTTCACTTTGCAATACCATTAAGCATAATGGGGTTCCACCGGATGTCATTAGATTGTTGTTAGTGTCATTTTCACTAGATGGGAGTGCTAAGCATTGGTTAGACACCCAACCACCTGATAGTATCACCACATGGGAAGAGTTTACCACTAAGTTTTTGAACAAATTCTTTCCTCCACAAAAGACTATGGCTTTGAGGAATTTGATTATGGGCTTTACACAAAAACCTAGTCAATCCTTTGGTGATGCTTGGGAAGAGTATAGTGAGTTGTTGAGACGATGCCCTAATCATGGAATGGATGATCTAAGCCAAATCAATACTTTCTATAATGGCCTTAAACCTCACCACCAAGATTCACTAAATGCTTCCGCGGGAGGGAGTATTCATTTCAAGACATACCAAGAGGCTTTGACCATTATTGAGACTAAGGCAATGGTTCAAACAAATGATCCATTTGAAGAAAGAGTTCATGTTATCCAAAACACTTCTCAAACACCTTGTGATAACCAATTCCTTAAATACCACCAAGAGATCCTTCAACAAGTCAAACAAGGACAACAAGAAATGACTCAAGAGTTAGTTCAAGCCTTGAAGAGCTTGACATTGAACAATTCCTCAAACAATGTGAATGCCATCACCATTTCTTGTGTTACTTGTGGAGGTCCTCACTCTTATGAACAATGTGACAAGGTGCAAGGTTATCAAGGGGAATGCTATGCTTACCAAGAGGAACACCGTGAACACTTCAAGCCTAACATCAATCCAAATAACCTTTCTTACAAATCCCAAAATTACCTTACTCCACCCGGCTTTCCACCCCAACCACCCACTCAAATTCAACAAAATCCTCCTCAAATTTTAGCAAGGAATCAAGGGCAAAGACAACCATACCAAGGAAATAACTACAAGGCACCAAATCAATTTCAACCTCAAGCAAGTACCTTTTATCCACCAAATCAAGGATTTAACTCTCAACCTTTACCTTTCCAACCTCAAGGTTTTCAAGGTTATGTGCCACAAGAGTTAAACACAATGGATCTTTTGCAAAAGATGAATCAAGAGAATGAAAAGAAATTCCAAGCTATGGACAAGAAAATGAATGACCAATTCAATAAGCTTTTCATGGCATTAAATCAAAGACCACAAGGAGCTTTACCTTCCAACACACAAACAAATCCTAGGGCCAATGTCAATGCTATTACAACAAGGAGTGGTACAACAACAAAGGATCCTTCACCTCCTACACCTAATATTGTTCAACCCACTTGTGCTCCTACTTGTGATAAGCCTTCTACTTCTACTCCACCTCCTCAAAGTGCTCCTATTCATTCAAACACACCTTCTCAACCACCTCATACTTCTCCTTCACCTTTCCCACTTCCCAATGAAGAGGCTAACAAAGACAAATCTTCCACTACAACACCTATTCCACCTACACCCCAACCTACTCTTCCATACCCTTCAAGGTTGAAAAAGGACAAATTAAAGAACAAAGATGACATACAAGTCTCCAATTTCTTAAGGATGTTCAAGCAACTCAATATCAACATATCCTTTGCGGAAGCTCTTGCTTATATGCCAAAGTTTGCTAAGATGTTCAAGGATTTGCTCTCAAACAAAGAGAAATTGGTTGATTTGCCCAACACATCACTTAATGAAAATTGTTCCGCGGTGTTACTTAAAACCTTACCAACAAAACTTGGAGATCCGGGGCGCTTCTTGATACCTTGTAATTTTCCCGGTGTTGAAAATTGCATGGCTTTGGCGGATTTAGGGGCAAGCATAAATCTCATGCCTTTATCGGTTTGGAAACAACTCTCTCTTCCCGAGCTCACCCCCACTAGGATGACTCTTGAACTAGCCAACCGAACCATAGCTCACCCCGTAGGTATAGCGGAAGATGTGTTTGTAGGTGTGGATAAGTTTACCTTTCCGGCCGACTTTGTAGTGGTCGATTATGACATGGATCCTAGAGTTCCTTTGATTGTTGGTAGACCGTTTTTGAGAACGGGTCGTACCTTGATAGATGTGGCGGAAGGAGAATTAATTATGAGAGTAGAGGATGAGAAAGTGGTGTTTAAGTTAGGGAAAGTTTGTGATAGAAAAGAGGTTAAGGAGTCTAGACCTTGTGAGACGATTAACATTGTGGATGTGCTAGATGAAGTGTGTAATGAACACTTTCATGATGCTTGTAAGAATGCTAGTGATGAGATTCCACATGTTGAAACCGTGGCCTCAATTGCTCCCTCTTTAACACCTTTTGGAGAGAGTGATTTCCTCTTGGAGGAATTTGAGTCCAACTTTCTTGGTGATGATGATTCTCCCATTAATTGGGAAGAAGATATTCTTACAATCCAAAAGTTGCTCAATGAGGACCCTATTCCTTCTCCTATTCCACAAGAGATTACCATTGAGGAACCTTCCATAGTGAAACCTTCCATAGAGAGTCCACCTCCCATTGAACTTAAGGAACTTCCATCCCACTTAGAATATGCTTTCTTAGAAGGAAAAGACCAATTACCGGTGATTATTGCTAAGGAATTGAAAGAGGATGAGAAGGAGCAACTTATTGAAGTCCTTAAGAAACATAAGAAAGCTTTAGCATGGAAAATATCCGACATAAGGGGAATTGATCCACATTTTTGTACTCACAAAATCCTTATGGAGGATGACTATAAACCCGCCATTCAAAACCAAAGGAGAGTTAACCCAAAAATTCATGAGGTTATTAAGAAAGAAGTGATTAAACTCTTAGATGCGGGTATGATTTACCCCATTTCCGACTCTCCATGGGTTAGCCCGGTTCATTGTGTTCCAAAGAAGGGTGGAATCACTGTGGTGCCTAATGAGAACAATGAGCTTATTCCCACGAGACTTGTAACCGGTTGGAGAGTTTGCATTGATTATAGAAAACTCAATGAGGCAACTAGGAAAGACCATTTCCCGCTTCCCTTTATGGATCAAATGCTTGAACGCTTAGCGGGAAATGAGTACTATTGCTTTCTTGATGGCTTTTCGGGTTATTTCCAAATCCCAATTGACCCTAAGGATCAAGAAAAGACCACATTCACTTGTCCATACGGTACATTTGCTTACAAGAGGATGCCTTTTGGCCTATGTAATGCACCGGGGACGTTTCAAAGGTGCATGATGGCAATTTTCCATGATATGATAGAGCAAACCATGGAGGTTTTTATGGATGACTTTTCCGTATTTGGGAACTCCTTTAGCTCTTGTCTCACTAATCTTGAGAGAATGCTTAAGCGTTGTGAGGAAACACGTTTGGTGCTTAATTGGGAGAAATGTCACTTTATGGTGAAAGAGGGGATTGTTTTAGGACACAAGATATCCAATAAGGGATTAGAAGTTGATCGTGCCAAAATTGATGTGATTGCTAAGCTTCCCCCACCCACCTCGGTTAAAGGTGTGAGGAGTTTCTTAGGTCATGCGGGTTTTTATAGGCGCTTTATACAAGATTTCTCTAAGATAGCTAGACCGATGACTCATCTCTTGGAGAAAGAGGCTCCTTTCATTTTTGACCAAGCTTGTTTAGAATCTTTTGAGACACTTAAGGAAAAATTGACAAAGGCTCCCGTTTTGGTTTCTCCAAATTGGGAATTACCTTTTGAGCTTATGTGTGATGCTAGTGATTATGCGGTGGGGGCCGTCTTAGGACAAAGAGTTAATAAGCATTTCCAACCTATACACTATGCGAGTAAAACCATGACCGGTGCACAACTTCATTACACTACCACGGAAAAAGAGTTGCTTGCTATAGTATATGCTTTTGAGAAGTTTAGACCATACCTTGTGCTTTCCAAGACCATAGTGTATACGGATCATTCCGCTCTCAAGTATCTTATGACAAAACAAGATGCTAAGCCTAGGCTTTTGAGATGGGTTTTGTTGCTTCAAGAGTTTAAGATAGAGATTCGTGATAAAAAAAGGGGCCGAGAATTTAGCGGCGGATCATTTGAGTAGACTTGAGCATCCTTTTCAAGGAGATTTCCCACATCAAGAAATCAATGAATCCTTTCCATTAGAGGAGCTCATGTCTATCTCTTCCCAAGAGGATGCCACACCTTGGTTTGCGGATATTGCAAACTATCTTGTGGGCAATGTGCTTATTGAGGGTCTTACTTACCAACAAAAGAAAAAGTTTCTTAAGGAAGTTAAGTATTACTTTTGGGATGATCCATATCTTTTTAAGCAATGTGCGGACCAAATCATTAGACGGTGTGTAGATGGGCCCGAAGCATTTAAAATCTTAGAGGCATGTCATAAAGGACCTACGGGTGGACATTTTGGGCCTAACTACACCGCCAAGAAAGTCTTTGATTCGGGTTACTATTGGCCTTCCATTTACAAGGATGCTCAAGAGATGGTGAAATTTTGTGATGTTTGTCAAAGACAAGGAAAAATTACACAACGTGATGAGATGCCACAAAATTTTATCCAAGAGTGTGAGATATTTGATGTATGGGGAATAGATTTCATGGGACCTTTTCCATCCTCTAAGGGAAACAAGTATATACTTGTGGCGGTGGATTATGTGTCCAAGTGGGTGGAGGCTAAAGCCTTACCTACTAATGATGCTAGAGTGGTTGTAAAGTTCTTGAAACAATTGTTTGCTAGATTTGGTGTACCTCGGGCCATCATAAGTGATCGTGGTACGCACTTTTGTAATGATCAATTCACGAGAGTTATGAAGAAATATGGAGTGAATCATAGACTTTCTACCGCGTATCATCCTCAAACAAATGGTCAAACCGAGGTCACAAATCGTGGTTTAAAGAGAATTTTAGAGAGAACGGTGGGAGAGCATAGAGCTTCTTGGTCGGATAAGCTTGATGATGCTTTGTGGGCGTTTAGGACGGCTTTTAAGACACCAATTGGTTGTACTCCTTATAGGCTTGTCTATGGAAAAGCGTGCCACCTCCCATTTGAGTTAGAACATAAGGCATCTTGGGCTCTCAAGTGGGCTAACTTTGATTTAAACCAAGCCGGTTCACATAGGAAAGATCAAATCAATGAGATGGATGAGTTGAGAGCCAATGCCTATGAGAATTCTTTGCTATACAAGGAAAAGACTAAGAAATTGCATGATGCTAAGATTAAGAATCGTGAGTTCAAAGTTGGAGAGCCGGTTCTCCTCTTTAACTCAAGATTGAAGCTTTTTGCGGGCAAGCTTAAGTCGAGATGGTCCGGTCCATTCACTATTGCTCAAGTGTTTCCATATGGAACTCTTGAGTTGTCCCAACCCGATGGTCCAAATTTTAAAGTGAATGGTCACCGTGTTAAGCACTACTTTGGGGAGGACATTTCCGTTGAAATGGTCCAAGAGGTCCCCATTTTCCCCATGAATTAATTCATTGAGGGACGAGTCGAGCTAGAGACTCATTAACTCAAGCATCGTATAACTAGGTTAGAGTGTTGTAGGTTAGAAATAAAGGCATAGATTTGGAGATAAGTGTAGGGGAGACTTTCTTTTGTCTTCATGCTTGTTTGTAGGGTTGCTCACTCATCTCATGCTTTGGAGCTTATGGAGGAGGCCCTTGTATCCGGTTCACTTCGTTACTCTAGTGATTTTCCATTGACACCTTGTGCTTAAACATGATTTCACTAATAGTAGTCCTTTCCTTAACTTGGGTTAAGCAAAGTCTATTCATTGTCATAAGTGTAGGGGAAGTTTTTATATTTCCATGCTCTTAAACATTGAGGACAATGTTTAGCTTAAGTGTAGGGGGGTCTTCTATCGAAGTGACCTTACCTAGAACTTGTCATTGTCTTGCATGATAACATGGAAAATTAATTTTTCAAACATTTTTCAAATTTTTGATCTACTTTGGCCAACAAAAATATGCATTCATAATTTTTGCATCAATCATTTTTCATTTTGCATATCACATTTGCATTGTATATATTTCTTCTTTTATTTTGCATCAAAAATATATAAAAAAGAAAAATAAAATAAAACATGGTTTTAACAAATTTAGACTTCTTTGACATATTAGGCCCGCCATGGATATTTTGACTCAACCCGAGTTTGCTAATTTTAGCACTCTCTAGCTAGTATCCTTAACCATGTAGTCCTTCATTGGTCTATTAGGCTAAGCTTCCACCAATTTCATTCTTTGAAATTTTAAATTTGTGGAGAATGGGAAATGATAGAGTTGAAACAAGTGTAAAAGGGCTAGATAGACTTCATGGCAATTACTTGTGGCTAAACCCTTCTCTTCTTGACCTCTATTTTCTTCGCTTGTATATAATTGTTAATAAATAATCAAGTACGGTTTTAATTGGTTTGTAATCTCTTATGCATTTTTGGCTAATCATTCATGGTTTATATGAGTACGTCTTAAGATTCTAAGTTAGCACGTTTTATGTGTACTAGACTTGTGTCATGCTCCATATTTAGCGGGTGTTTTTCCTTTTCTTCTTTTCAAATTTCTTTGTGAGGAATAAAGAAAAATAAGAGCGGCTTATAAAAAAATGAGTGGCTAGAAAAAAAAAGAAAAAAAAAGAAAAAAATAATAATACAAGACTCCCAAGAGGGGCAGTGTGGTGTTAATTATAGTGACTATTGAGTTCCAATATTACCTTGACGGGTTGCGGGGATTCAATAGATTGCTCCAATCCAATATTACCTTGACGGGTTGCGGGGTTGAAGATCCAAAATCTCAAAAAGATGCGGATGTAAATTATTGCGTGAGTTTTATTTTTCTTTTCTTAGCGAGTGTGTAGTTACTTATGAAAGCATGGCATGAGGATTTTACACATAAGGCGAATGACTTATTACTCTTAATACGGACTTATATTAATTGTGAGCGGTTTTTCAAGTAATGGATGAGAAGATTACTTAGGATTAAAACCGTCCTTCCTTATTTTTGGATTTTACACTTCTTATATTTCACACTTTAATAATGACAAATTTGCCCACAAGCAATTTGCTCAATTAATAACCGGTTCCACATTTAATTGTCATGAATAAGTTGATGCACTTTTTACTTGTGAATGCAATGATCCCATTTACTAGCTTGGTTTGGGGAAAGTGAAACTTGAGGGTGATAAGTGTCCATGGTACCCAAGCCCTAATCCAAGTCATTGAGTTCTTTATGAGTTATTTCCATCAAAACCATTTCAAGAAAAATCAAAAAGATATAGATAAGATTGTATTTTAATCCATTGCATTGTTAAAAGTCAAAATCATGCATCATCTAGTTTAGAGTAGTGTAGATGCATCTCATATGGCCAAGGTGGATTAATTATGAGGGAAATGTAAATTTTTTAAGCCTTGAAATATAATATTGCATGAGGACATGACAATGCTCAAGTGTAGGGGAATTTGATATGAGCTTAAACTCATATCCTTTTATCAACAAATAACCCTAAAACATGAAGCAAAATACCCTTTTATATTGTAAAAAGCAGTGTTATGTGGTATGTTTGTGTTTGTGTGATCTTATGTAGGTAAAAGGATACAATTTCAAGCAAACAAGGAAAAACCAAGCTCAAATGGATGAAAAAGACAAAAGAGGATCAAAAGTGATAAGATTTTGAAGTTAAAAGGACCTATCTTGACAAGTTGTGAAAGTTGGAGGACTTAAAGTGCAAATTATGGAAAGTCAAGATTAAAGTCAAATTTGGTCAACTACAAAGTCAACTCAAGTCAAAGGTCAATTTTGTACAAGTTTTGGAAGTTCAAGGACCCTAAAATGTCAAATGAATGAAGATATTAGCTTGAAAGTGGAATCTGCCAAGTACAAGGACCTAATCTGCCAAGATGAGAAAGTTATGCATGTTTAATCCATGTGCTTAGGCTATGAACCAATCAGGCAAGGAAGCAAGTCACACGGATCAAACAATTAAATCCCACTCACAGCCGTCACATTTAATGCCAAATCACAACAGTGTGATCCGCAACTCTCTCTCTCTACTAATCAAAAGCTGCCACGTGTCCTTCTCTTTCACAAAAATACTTTCCAGGAACGGGTTTGAGATAGAAAGCGTTTCAAGAGAAGATCAAAACATCAAAGTTGCTTAATTTTTGAAGACGAATCCAACGGTGCAATTCAATTAACATATTATCCATTGAATCAAAAACCCCCAAAATGTGTTCATCACCTTCAAAGAAGATTGGCAGAATTCCTCCACGTGTCAAGCAATGATTGGCCCAAACACGTCACAACTCCAACTGAATCTTCTTATTTTGCCTATAAATACTTAGCTAGTACTTCATTTGTCATTGTAGCTTAATTCTGTAAACACATAGTTCTCTAAATTTCACTTTTCCTTTTTCCCTCCTTTTCACCTAACTACTCAAGAGTCTGACAAACTCTTGAGTTAGTTAGTTAGTTAGAACCTTGTAACTACCTTCTGTAACTGATTTCATCAATAAAATTTCAAATTCAAGCTTTCCCGCCAAATTCTGTTTCTCAAATTCCTGTTGAATCTTGTTGATCTTGGATACACTAGTTGCTGTTTGATGTTAGTTATGATCAACCATTGATCATAGCTTACATTGGTGGAGTTTTGTAGCAGATTGATCAAGAATTCAGTTCATACCTAGTTACTTGAAGTTTTCATGGCAGAATGATGATTTGTAGCTGTTTTGGATGTTGAATTGAGTTGATAGCTAGTGATAGGTGGTGGTATCACTAGGGCAAGAGAGCTCAGCGCTCCTCTTCTACCCAAAGGATCTCTACAATAGGTTTCATAGCTTCTGTTTTTAAGTTCCTCTAAACAAGTACTTGCCTGCTCAATTTCCTAGATAAATTTGATGGCTGCCTGTTTTCCTTGATATAAAGTTGTTGATTGATTGATTTGAGTTCATTTGTAGCTTAATCTTGCTTTATTGTTCATTGTTTTAAGCTCCTTTTATAGTTTCTGCTCATTTTCAGTCTTATTTTAGCATAATAGCTACTTGCAGTTCTAGTCCTGGTTATTACTTGTTCTTAGCTGGAATACATTTCATTTGGATCACCTAAACTAGTTTGCTATAGCTCTTTACTCAGTCTTAATCATAACTCATTTAGTCTTTGAAATAGTTTGATCAAAATCAGATAAGGTGTGTTTGGGACTAGTGGTAAACCAGTTTTCAAGTGTTACTAATTGGTGTTTAAGTGTTCATTTCTACTTAATAGGAGTTAACAAGTAGTTTTCAGTCAATTGTAAGTCATAAAATTAGTCAAAAAGGCAATTGGTTGATAAAAAGTTTGGGTCATACTTGAATTCAGTTTTCATTACAAAACTTGTCAAATTCACTTGATCATTTCTCCTTCATTACTAGATCAAATTTGCTCAAACCAGTTTCTAGTTATAGCTTATAACATAATCTTTCAGTTTCTAGAAGGAAATTCTACAGTATCAAGAAATAAGCAAGAAAACAGCTTATTAGTTAAGGCCTGAGCATTTTGCATTCTCTGATATAAGTAGCTTACTGTTTCACTAGATCTCTTAATCCACTTCATAAAACTAGCTGTTTTCTTTCACAATTCTGATTAGTAAGTATTGAATATGAAGTTTTGAGATTTTGAGCTTTTTCAAAAATCTGGTCAAAGTTTGGTCAACATAAGCTCATTTGAGCTTATTTTCAGATATCTAGCTTATTACTGGATGAAATTTGTTCTAATTTGATTTCCCCTTCCTTAAATCAAGTGCTTAATCAGTTTTGACAATAAAATCAAGTTGTGGATGTTTGGATTATGCTATAGCTTATTTTGAGCTTATTAATAAGCACTCTTTTGCTTATTTTGGACTTTTAGCTAAAATCCTTGAATACACGTTTCTATAATTGGATTTGAAGTTGTTTGCAAGTTGCTTCAGCTTAATTGGTTGAGAAATAAGCTCAAACGAGCTTATTCTTTCTTTGAGCCCGTTTTTACTTAAAAAGTTTGGATATTTGCACTTTAGTCCCTAGAAGTTTAAGCTGTTTCTAAACCTAGCTAATTTTCCTTATTTTGTGGAATTTGCAAAAGTTAGTCCCTGGAATTTGTTAGTTGTTAAATTTCAGTTTTAAAGTTTGTTAGTTTGTTAACATTTGGTTAGTTTGTTAAAGTTTTTACAAGTTTAGTCCTTTTAGTTAACTGTTTTACATTTTTAGTCCTTATAACTTTTAGGATTTACATTTTAAGCATTTTCATTTTATAGAAATTACATTTTCAGTCCTTATAGTTTTATATTTTGCATTTTAATATTTTACTTGAATAAAATTTGGAATTTGCAACTTGTTTTACGTATAAGTAGGTCTATATTTTTCATTTTTAGATAGCTTTGTTTGAATTAGCAATAGATTACCAAGCAAGCTTGAACAACCAAAAACAATTATAAATTTGATATTGATTGGACTTTCTATTAGTTAAGAACTGAGAAAACGAACTTGCATTATACACATTTCATCTAGATAAGTTTCTAGTTCATTATAGGTTTACTCAACGGCTTGTAGAATTTATCTAGAGTATGCTTTTCAATAATAGGTACTTTGACCTTGTTATTCTGAATATGTTTTAGCCCTTCACCTAAAATAGACTTTTCAGAAAGTTTAGGATTTTCACAAAAACTGTCATATGTCCGCGGTTCGTTATTAGTACTCGTGGTTCCATAGCAATAGGGAATCGCGCCATATATTGGCGTACCGCGTACAGTGGTTCGTTTTTCTGAAAACCTAACTTGTTTAGGTTCACTAGTAGATGCTTCATTAGTGTTATAACCCAACCCAAGTCTTTCCTTAGAATGAATTTGTTTGTTTAACATATCATCAAGAGCACTAGTACCTTTCATGAACTTTTCCAATATAATGGAGGTACTCTTGAGATCTTCATTCTCTTGTCTAAGGTTTTCACATTTTAGACAACCTAAATCAACTTCTTTGTTTTTCTCAAGCTTAGCTAATTTCTCTCTTAGCTCACTAATCTCATTTTCAAGCTTAGTTCTAGTTGATTTTAGCACTTTGTTCTTTTCAATGAATTTAAGGCTAAGTTTGTGTAAGTTATTGTATTGGCCTTCTAATTCTATATCATCTTGAGAAGAACTATTATTACTATAGTAATCGGTTTCGGAATGTACCCTTTAGAAGTGTGAGCCATGAGACATTTCTCATATTTGGGCTTGTCATCAACATCTTCACCGCTATCGCTCCATGAACCTCCAACAAATGTCGTGTGGTTCTTGTCGCGTGAAGGCTTAGGACAATCACAGATGAAATGATTCGGATCACCACATCTAAAGCATTTCTTATCACCTTTATCGTCCTTGGTAAAACGGTTTTTGGAGAAGGATTTCTTTTCGTTGCTTGGTTGCCTCGCGTGTTGACCTCGTCTTTTGAAGAACTTCTTGAAGTATCTAACCGCCATGGCATATTCCTCATCATCACTATCTGAGGAGCGTTCATGGTCACTTTGTGCCTTCTTGGCTTTAAGTTCTAGAGACTTTCTTTCACTCTTGGTTTTCACCAATTCCGGGTCCTTCAATATTATCATCTCATGAACTTTCAAGTTGCCAATTAGTTCATCGAGTGATAATGTGGTGAGATCCTTTGATTCTTCAATCGTCGTGACTTTGGCTCTCCACTTTGGATGCAACTCCCTAAGAAACTTCCTAACATTGTTCTTGCTAGAAAAACCTTCATCAAGTGCTTTTAGACTAGTAATAATAGTATTAAATCTAGCAAATGCACTATCAATAGTTTCATCTTCTAAGATGATAAATTGTTCATATTGTTGAACAAGAAGATCGATTTTGCTTTCTTTGACTTGTCTATTACCTTGGTGGGTTACTAAAAGAGTGTTCCAAATATCTTTAGCGGTTTCACACATAAAAATCCTTTCGTACTCTTTCTTTTGTAAAGCATTATAAATCACCATTTTAGCCTCATTATTTTTAGCAAGTTTCCTTTTAGTGTAATCATTAGCTTTGTTAAAAGTGACTATCTCTTTGCTTTAAGAAACTTCATTATATTGATAAGGTAAAAAATCACCATGGGTAATAACCTGCCAAAGATCTAAATCTTTTGATTTCACATAAGTCTCAAATCTATTTTTCCAATAAATAAAACTACCAATTTCAAAAAGAGGTGGTCCTTTGCATGGAATGCCCTTCTAGGTACTTGTTGGAATCCATAGATCGATTCAAGTTTTAGAATACAATATATTTTAAAAAAAGCTTGACCAACCACGCTCGGATACCAATTGTAGAAACTAGAAGGGGGGTTGAATAGTTTCTTAAAATTTACTTGTCAAAAGATGGTTTTTAAAAATCCTTTTCAAAAACTTAGACTTAAGTGATTATGTGAAACCTTCTTATACACAATATGAACAAGGTATAGTGCAACTAAACTAATAATCACAAGTATAAAGAATAATGAATGTAAAGAGATAAGGGAAAGAAAGATCAAACCAAACACCAAGGATTTATAGTGGTTCGGCAACGAAGCTCACTCCTCGTTCTTACTCCACTCCTCGAGTACTCCTTACTCGAGAGTTCACTAATCAACAAGCTCCTTAAGGTGGAGAAACCGTACACAATGTTTCTTATCCAATTTCCGAATCTAAGCTAAAAGTCGAGTCCTAATCTTAGCTAGGACCAATCTACACTAGTATACTTTAAGGGCCAAGTATAAACCTTAGTACATACACAACTTCCAAATAGACACAACTACTTGGATCTTCACAACTATGACACAATAATGACTAAATAAGATTTGATTTTCAACGGATCTTTGATGTAGACACAACACTTCAAGGATGAAAGTGTTCTTCTCTTTGCACTTAGAAAGGAAGAGATGGTAGAAGAAAGATTCACTTTTAAACAAGTAGTAATCAACCAAATGACCAAGGATTTGAGTGATTTTAGAAGTATGAAAGAATCTGGAAAATCTGAGAATGATCCACTATTTATAAGACAAGTCTCCAACGGCTATATCTACCGCGGTTCTTTATTGCAGCCCGCGGTTCCTTATCGATAAGGAACCGTATAGCCACTTAAGGAACCGCCGGAGTAGACTCCGCTCCTTTTTGTCTTTTAGTGGTATGGTTCGAATCTGGTGATTAAAATATCCTGAAAGGATATTCCAAACCAAGATAGAATATGCCATTTTCAGATTTTCAAAATTTCAAATAATTAATTTAATAAAACATTTTCTTAAAAAAAAGTTTAATAAAAACTTGTCACACTTAATAAAAAGTGAGTTTTAAGAAAAGATTAAATCCTTGATCACTTAATTAGGATGAGTACTTATTTGTACATACCCTAAGTGATAATGGTAGAAATGAAAAATACTTGAACTCAAGAATTCGTTTTTCGTTGTTTTCGTAAATGCTTGTTTTTACATATTGTCGTAATCAGAACAAAGCGAGACCGAAAAATGCAAGTAACGTTTTTAGGCATCATTGCATTAACATAGGGGTTTCACCCTCTTCCACTATTCTTCTTTTCACTCCTTCTACATTTCTGCTATTACTGTTTGTCAAGTTTTTCATCCTTTATACCCAGGTTTTGATTTATTTTATTTTTTGTTATTTTTTTATTTTCTTGAGATGGTTTCCATATTATGTTGTAGATCCGTGCTTAATCAACGTATTTTAGACGCCTTTTGTAGAGAGTACTTTATTCCTCCTTGTTTTCATCCAACTCTGGTAAATCCGAATAGCAGTATTCGTGATGCTCCTCCCGGGAAGATTAGGGTTTACACTCGCTTGTTTACTGGGCTTGTTACCGTCTTCCTGTTACCACCTTTTTTTGTTGAGGTTCTTGGTTATTTTGGCATACATCCTTCTCAACTTCATGTCATAGCCGCCATCAAGATTTTTCATTTTAAAGTCTGTTGTCGGTCTGGTGGTATTATGCATGCCGTTGGTTTATTTCGTGTATTCTATGTTAATGGTTTTAGCGATGGATGGATGTCCGTTAGTAAGATTTCTCCATCTAATCATGTTTGATATACGAAAGAACTTGATTCTGTAAAGAATTGCATGAACCGCTTCTTTTTCGTAGACTCGTCTACTTTTAGGGTTCCTGTTGCGTGGTCTGTTACGAGATTGCATATGGATCCTGCTCCGGATGCCCGTGAATACAATCCGCGTCAAGTACACTATCTTATGAATCACCCTGCCCCTTTCTAGAAGTACCCGGAGGTGTTCCTTTGTGCCCTTGGCATTAGTCATTGCCACCCGTTTGGGAGGGATGTGTATCCTGGTTATTCCTGCCTTTATCAATGCTTCCGGAGAGGGTGGGCTCTTTCATACTTGTTCTTGTATTTTTGTTTATATATGCGTGTTTTGTGCTAACTCTTTTTCTTCTTTCTTTTCTTTATTTTTGTTGCAGAGATGTCTTTCTTCGAATATATTTCTTGTGTTGATCCTAGTAAGGTGAGGATTATTGAGCAACCTCTTCGGCCTAACCAACTTCCCCTTCTTGAGGAGAGGTCGGTCGGACAGAGCATTTGGCAGGCTTTATTGATCCCATCGCGAGTAGCGCGGCTTTTTCGCGGATTGTTGATCCTGGTGTTGGTAGTTCTGAGGTTGTTGCTTCTGTGTACGCTCCTTGAGGAGGAGGAGGCCTCTTAGTCCTGTTGTGGCTTCTCATCTTGCTAAGAGGTTGAGGAAGGATCACGGGGCGCCTTCTAGGCCTACTACTGGGGTAAGTCTATGGAAGATATTGCTTCATTGCTTCTTTCGGGGCTAAGTAGTTCTGTTTTTCACAGATCTTTTTCAGC
The DNA here is from genome assembly GCA_025667525.1 of Glebionis coronaria. Taxonomy (NCBI): domain Eukaryota; kingdom Viridiplantae; phylum Streptophyta; class Magnoliopsida; order Asterales; family Asteraceae; genus Glebionis; species Glebionis coronaria. Next base: position 344,745,692 of record CM046876.1, read on the forward strand.
AGGTTCTTTGTCTCCTATTTCTGATGATGATGAGAATGAGGATTCGGGGTCCCCTTTAGTTCGTACCCAGAATCCTGCAGCGAGATTTCTTGTCGTGAGTTGACTGAAGGTCCAGGTTTGAATAATTTGAGTGTTGTTTCTCCCAGGTTGGTTATGTCTACTACTCCGGCTGCGGATTCAGTTATTATTTATGTGCCTACCTCAAGCATGCCCACTATTCCCGTGCCTATTATTTCTGGTCCAGCCACTGTTCCGATATCTGTTACGGATGTAAACAAAACAACAATTATAACACAAAATATTTATGTATAATTTTGGTTCTATACTTTTAAAACTGACTCGATTATGCGTTTATTATATCTTTTATGTTCGTATACCATATCTTTTGGTTGTATACTCTTAAAACTAACTTGTGTAAACAAAACAACAACACAAAATATTTATGTATAATTTTGTGGGCATAAAAGATATAATAAACGCATAATCGAGCGTTCACGAACATAATAAATTGACACAACGTTTGTTCACGTTCATTCACTTAACTAAACGAATGTAAAATATTGTTAATGTTCGCTTATTTAATAAATAAATTAACATAAACAAGTTTTTTATTGGATTTTATGAATTTTAAGTGAACATTCAGTTTGTTTACTACATTAAAGATAAATAATCTAATGACCACATTTCGTGAATTCTCATGTCATATGTAAGGTTCTAAAAGGCGCGTCTTTGCGGCGCTAAGGCGGCGTCAAGGCGTGAGGCGTGGCATCCACGTTAAGAAATATATCTTGGCCTAGGCTTTAGGCGTGGCCTGGGATAAGGCATGAAAAGGCTAGCAAAGGCGCGAGTTTTTTAAAAGACTTTGAAAATTTTCAAATATTTATGATTTTAGCTTGCATTTACTAATATTTTCAATTTAGGATTAGAGTTTCTAATGTTTATAACTCTTATAACTATAAAGTATGACATAAAACTAAAAATCTATAAATGTATATTGCCGCCTTAAAAACGGCGTTTCACTACGCCTTACGCAAAAGCTCAAAGCTTGACCATGTCGCCGCGCTATCTAGAACCATGTCCATATGTCATTAAACTCATATAGCATTCACATTTTTTTCTTGATAAACTTGGGTTCTTCATTCGACATTGTGAGCCGGCTAATCTTAAACGATTATTTTTTTAGATAATTCAAAATCCGTGTATGTGAACTTTTGTGGTCACCCGAATGTACACATGAAACTTTTATGAGAACGGATCGGCAACTAGTCCTACAACCCTACCTTGAATGTTTACCAGCTTAGCAACTATATAAACTTGGCAAGGTTATAGCCAGCGCGGTTCGTAAGATCATACTATATCTTAGGATTAAAATCGAGTTCTTGATACTTTGATAACCAATTCTTAAGAATAAAAATATTATGACATACTGTACTTCTGACGTTTAAATACATTCGACCAAAAGTATTTAAGTTTGTCCCGTAATCTAGGTTGGGACAACTTAGCCGATACAAGTGGTTGAATTTTCTAAACCCTGAAATGGTATGATTGCGAGAGATTCAACATTTCTAGGAATAAAAACATATTCAACATAGAAAACAAAACAACCAAATCACTTCCAAATGCCGTCCGTTATAATTGACAAAATAAGTCTAAAGTCTAATAAATCATATCTCAGAAAACTATTTACATTAATCCGGAAAATACGGGGTTCAAAATATCTCAAATTGACCAGCTAAGTATGACCCGTGTTTGTCAATACCAACAGTAGATGTGGACAATAACAGCGAGCGTTCACCACCCCAAAAAGCTCCATCACCTCTCCTCATAACCCATAATCTGAAATCTATTTAAATCCCGACGTGATAACCACTATTTAACTTTTCAATACACATACTGAATTTATAAATTATCTGCATAATATTTTCTCATTTAAATTTTTTGTTAACAAATTAACCTCAACCAACTTGACCTTCTATATCCATTTGTCATCAAGAAGCCATAAAACGTGGTGGCGATAACCGACCAAGTATAAATTGACAAATGACAGCCAATATTATATGTCAAACCTTAGATTCTACATTAAAATAACCTTCTAACCAACTGTCATAGTAATTCATAATTTAAGACAAACGACACCACAAAAGTCTTAACAATTTCACCAAACGCGTATGAATCTTTCAAATTATAAAAGAATTGTATATCATCTTATCGTTTCAAAAAAAACACCAAAAACCAAATTTAAATACAAGTTGGAAAAATATAATCAAGAATTAGTATTAAACTTTTGTACACTTCTCAAAATATCAAAAGCCGTCGCTGTAGCCTCGACTGTCTTTCCTCAGCTTATTCCTCTCCATTTCTTGTGTATTCCTTTCGCTACTTGACCCTGACGGGTTTAATCCGTATTCACTCGTGGGCCGGCTGTACTCGCTGCTGGCGTACTCTTGTGTTTCTAGAGCCATTTTCCTGAACTTGGCCATGTCTACATTGTATTGAGCGGTGTCGTAATCTGAGCTACCGTTGTAGACTGAGCTGTGTCCTGGCTTGATGCCTTCGTCTAGATCAGATAGAGACACGTCGCCTTCTAAGGCTCGGACGACTTGGCTCATCTTGGGCCTGCGGCGAGCTGAGTGTCGGACACATACTGCTGCACACAATACCATCCTAGCCATCTCATTTTGATTGTAGTTTTGTGGTAAACGTGAGTCAACAATGGGTTCAAAGTTTCTATCTTCCATAGCTCGGGTTAGTAATGGCCTTGCCTGCAATTTCATTTAGGCAATACAGATAAGCTTTGGGTTATATTTATGCGGAAGGGGATTGGAATTAGACGTTTGTATTTTAATTATCCAAACCAAACACTGAAAACTGCTAATAATTACTTTAAGTAATCATATGATCAAATTCCAAAATGCAAATCAAAACACCCCTTAAAATGAGTTTTTACTTACCCAGTCGACTAAACTATCATCCATAAAAGTATTAGCTGAATCAACAGGCCTACGTCCAGTAATCAATTCTAAAAGCATGACTCCAAACGAGAAAACATCAGATTTCTCTGAGAGCTTGCCTGATGCCGCATATTCTGGTGCTAGGTAACTACACAATACAAATTCATAACAAATACATGAGATATATTTCAGTAAAATCTGAAATCAACAACATATTCCAGCCTAAAAATCAACAAAAAAAGACATACCCAAAAGTTCCCATCACTCGAGTTGAGACATGAGTAGCTACATCAGAAGTAATCTTAGCTAGGCCAAAATCAGCAACCTGATCAATGATTTCAACCCAATAAATGCAAGCTCGCTCAAGGACAAGAATAAGTTAAGAAAGAAACTGCAAAAGATGTTACCTTTGCTTCAAAACTGTAATCCAGAAGAATGTTAGCAGCCTTAATATCACGATGAATAATCTTAGGATGACCTGCAAACACATAACCCACGTTAAGACTGATAATCTAGCATTATTCAACATATAAAACGATTAACTTTAAGAAAAATAACTTACAATCCTCATGGAGATAAGCAAGTCCTTTAGCAGATCCAAGAGCAATACGCATTCGTGTAGCAAACTCCATTACAGGTCGACTCTTATCTGGATACATTATGTGAACATCTTAGTAATAAGGGCTTTAACTAAGTAATATAGTTGAATTCTTGATGTAACTAGATTAGAACATACCATGTAAATGAAACTCCATGGTGTTGTTTGGCACAAACTCATAAACAAGCATCCTTTGAACCCCACTAATACAGTACCCAACCAACGAAACAAGATGCTTATGATGAACTCTACTAATAATCTCAACTTCTGCTTGAAACTCACGTTCACCCTGTCCACTACCCGCTTTCAGCTGCTTAACTGCCACTTCCTTCCCATTTGGAAGCACCCCTTTATGCACATACCCAAACCCACCTTGCCCAAGCAAATTCGCCTCCGAAAACCCATTCGTAGCCATCGCTAACTCTTCATATGTAAAAGTACTTTTAGAGAAACCTAATGACATCCCAGGTGCAGGTGGAGGAAGCGAACTCGACCCTGAACCACCAGAATAATTTGAGCCCGAACCACCACTGCTATTCATAAAAGGCGGACGCGGTGGAGGCTGTGGCGGCGACTGAATTGGTGATTGTTGTGGATACGTTGATGACGGTTTTAACGGTTGCATCATCACGACATGATCACTGCCTGGAGGTGGCGCATTGTGCTGCCATTGTTGCTGTCCACCACCATAAGGATCAACTACACCACCAAATCATAACAGTATATCGTCAATAGAGTAAAACTATCAATTTGCTTAATAAGAGCCGTAACGAGACTAAACAAACAGTGTTCACACTGCATAAAATATTATAATCAAGCATATTTTTTTAATATCCAAGGGGTGATTGGTACTTATGCTCCTGCTTGTAGTACTTACGATTACAAAAAAGCTTAAATATAAGCTCTTCCGAAAATAATGTCTAAATTTGCTTATTTTGTGAATAATGTAATACAAACTAAAAAAAACTAATGATTTGTTAAAATTCCATTTAATTTGTTTTCTGTCATCTAAAAAACTCAAACTGGTTTTGCTTTATAAAAAAAACAAAGCTTAAGATAGAATAAACTTAAGTAAGCTCGAAAAATCTCAAAATAAGCCAGAAAAGTAATCCGAAATCAAATAAGCTCACATATAAGCCGAATCCAACACCCAGAAAGAAAACATTTTAAAAAAATTTATTATTCCCAAACACCCTCTAATTAAGTACTACGTAATATTCTAAACAAAAATAATGATTTAAAAAAAAAAAGCAAACCTTTAGGTGGAGGGATATAATATCCAGCAGGTTCATCATTTCTTCTTTTCTTTTTCTTGCAACAAATAAACAATATACTCAAAACAGCCAATATCAAAACCCCACCAATAGCAATTCCAACAACAGCACCAGTAGGTATCCCAGATGATGAGTCACTTGGTGACGTGTCAGACGGAGGAGATGTCACGCTCCTTGGTGGCGGTGGTGAAGATGACGGCGTAGTTCTCCCTGGAGGCGATGGCACTGTAGGTGGACTGTTTCTTGATGGTGGCGGAGGGTTTGACCCAGATGGTGCTGGCGGCGTTGTTGTTGAAGATGGAGGCGTTGGGGTGTCTGTCGGCGGTAATGGTGTTGAAGAAGGTGGTGTGGGGGTTGAAGATGGTGGCGTTGGTGTGTCTGACGGCGGTGTTGGGCTTGGTGGAGATGGTGATGGTGGTGATGGTGTGGGGGTTGAAGGTGGTGGAGATGGGGTGGTAGTGGGTGGTGTAGTGGTGTCTGGTGGTGGTGGGGTTGTGTCAGGTGGCGGTGGTGAAGAGTCAGGTGGCGGTGGTGAAGTGACGGGTGGTGGTTGAGAAGTGACGGGTGGTGGTGAAGAAGGGGTGGCAGGTGGTGGGGCAGAGGGAGTGGTGGTTGGTGGTGGAGAAGTGGTGTTGGTGGCTGGTGGTGGTGACGGAGTGGTGGGTGACGGAGATGTTACCGGCGGAGGAGAAGACATAACTGAGATTGTCTAATATTGTTAAAAAGTGTTAAAAAGAATGAGAAGGAAAAAAAAAGAGTTAGTTGTAGAAAAAGACGGCGAAGATGATATAATTCAGGCGAGATTAGCGCATTGAGATTGATTGATTGAATGAAAGAATGTGTAACAAATGAGAGAGATTGTTATTTCAAGTGGGAGGAATGGTTTATGCGGAACAGGGTGTAAACAAAAGACTTATACAGTGGGACCAACTAACGCGGAGGGGCCACGGATATATGTTCTTTTGTCTTCCTCTCTGCTAATACCTCCATTTTATTCTTTTGTTTATTTACTAATTTTATACTCGTTAGAAACAAAACATAAATAAAGTAACAATTTGTATTAACTTATTACGATTGTATATATTTCAGTTTTTTTTTTATAAAATTTAATATTCATATATTTGATTATGTTGCTTTATTTCCTTTTACAATGTATATTAATATAAATTTAATTTAGTTTTTATTTTTCAAATTTTACACTTTTTACTTTAATATTTTTATAGTAAGTAATTATATATTAATGATTAATCAACAATTTATTTATATCAATTGTGCACGAATACAATTTAAACTAATAGTGTTACAGATAATAACATTTAAATAATTTTGTTTCAAAGTTAAATATTATCGAATTTATAATTCATGATTTTTAATGTTTAAATTAATCTTTATATTATATTATATTTTAAATATTAAATGGTTACGATACTCATTTGTGCATAAATTTTATATAATTTTTTTATTATGTGTGTTTCGTACTTTAGTAGCACATAACAAACTTTAAAAAAATATAAGTTGTTATAATATATATAATCTTGTTTATTTATTTTTATCTTACGCTAAAGTTTGAGATTGCATCATCATTTTAATATTTATATTCATGTTAATAATAACTATTGTCGATCACATTGCTTGCTTTTGTTATGTGTCAGCACTAAAATAAACAATAACTTGCTTTTTATTTTCATCAATGATGAGGCCAAGTTACCGCAGTTCCGGGTGAAAGTGAAATAAAAGTATTAAGAAAAAGGATTTTTTAAGGATCTAAAACCGCATTTATAATCATATGCGTATATATTTATTAAATTATAGGATAATATATATTTTTAATATGTAATGAGGTATTTGTTTATTTTCTAAAGTTAAATTACACTTAAGTCTATATAATTTATTTAAAACTCTATCACTAAAGGTTTATTAGTTGCCTCATTTTTTAAGTTTTTACTTTCACATATTTTACACCTATTTTTTAAGATTTTTCTTGTCTTTATCAAATTCATCAACCAAAACTTTCAATTTAATTAACATTGAGATGGAGTTATCTGTGGCTATAGATGTGGGTGTTTGTATATCTCGTGCTTCATCTGCGTTCATGGCCTCATCGACTTCTGCAATTCCTATGGGGACTAATTAAGCGGGGTTAAAAGCTCATTTATTATATGGATGATATAAATTGTATTATTTTGATTAATGCGTATGAATAAACAAATGTAGCAATTATAAGTTTTGTTGTTCAATGAAAGAAAATGTATGTTAATTTTGTTAATACATTCTATTTTTAAGGGCCATATTGTTTTCGAATGGTTGTTTCCATTTTTTGGTAGTAGTAACAGTTAGTTGGAGTGTGTACTAGAGAATCATTTATGTAGTATATGTGTTTGAGGTAATGTTTGATAAGGACTTATAAAGGCTTAATTAAAAAATAGGAATATAGATTAAGTTATAAGTAGTTTGTTTGTTTTGTGCTTAAAATAAACTAACGACTTTCTGGAAAAAGCCAGCAGGAGGGTGCTTTATGTATTAAGTCATGACTTATTATCTTTATTTTACGTATCTACCCTCTAACTCCTTCACTTAACTAATTTAAAAGGACATAATAGTAAACTTCTCTCATTTAGACTCTATATTCAGCACACAAAACAAACAATTATATATCTGTTTACAAACAGACAACATATATTTTTGCACACACTTGAATTTTACAGGACTTAATAAAAAGATTAAACAAACAGGGCCTGAGTGTCATTAGTAAATTTATGTAGAATCGTACTTGAATTTGGTGGTTCTTGTAAAGTGCTTGTTGGCAAAGTCTCTTTCGGGCTTGAAGTTGTTGTTTTTTCCTTGTCGGCAACGGTTGCTATAACCGGAACTCCTGTAGAAATAAGTTTGTTAGTGCTATGTTAGTAAGAGCAAACATGGTAGCAATTTTGAGAGTTATCCCTATAATTGCTCTCATTCTCATTGGATGGTATATTGCTTTATCCTTTTTTTAAAACATGTATGTCATGTGCGCTAACCAAAAAGTATAGTCTGTTTTGTATGTGGATAAACATGTTTTCAATATTATTGTATATAACACTTCTTATAGTTTATGTGTAAACAAAACAACTTTTCTAGGAAAGCGATCCATTATACATTGTTGCTGCACTTTGCTTGTAGGTATTCATGTTTTAGGTAGCATTGTTTGACACACCTTTTAAGGGTACAAATCTATTGAGTTGATTTGTCATTTCCTCTTTACGCTCTCTTTTTTTGCTCACTCTTGTCAACGAATGAGTTAGACTCTGCCTAAGTAACAAATGTATGAGGTTGATGGTAGCAATGTTGCAACAATGCCTACCTTTGATGGTTCATTTGACTCATAATAATAGTAGGAATACAATGTGATTTTATATTTTTATATTTAAGCACTACTAGGCTGACACATTTCCACAAGATTGAGCTAGGGCTTTTAACCAAATCGGAGACAACTTATTTCTTGGCAACCAAGGATTAGGGAACTTCAATTCATGGTTGGGTCTGAAGACTGGAAATATATGTTCTCGTTCTATCAGTTTGTGTCGCTCTGCTATGCTAGTCACTTCGTTGTCGAGATACCTTTCACTCATCTTTCTCCAGGCGGAGAAGAAAAGTAGAGGTTTTGTCTTTGTAGATCCATGTAGAGATCATGGAGAGGGAGAGCCTCATCGGACAACTTAATAGTGTTAAACAAGTAGATGTAGTTCAAATGATGATTGCCTTTATCGTAGCGTTGCAAGTAAGGGACCACTCAGAACTGCAGCATCTCCAATCCATAATGGATGCGGCTGATACACGTATTCACGAGGCGGAAATTTTTATTACAACTATGTGAGAAAATGTGTTGTGTCGTGTGTGGTGGTCTAACATGCATTTTTATGTATGTGTCAAATAAGTGCGTAACAGCTTGTGGATGCGTATCTTGTTTGTCGTTACGTTGTCTAGCCAGTATGTTTGTGTAAAGTGTTCTTCATGTTTATTATGCCTTGTTAGTGTTCATTTTAAGAATATGGTTGCGGTATTATGTAATATCTTTATTTGTTAGTGTTCATTTTAAGAATATGGTTGCGGTATTATGTAATATCTTTATTTCCTCTCTTTTTTCAAACATTAATATCTTTTAAACCGTAAATCGTTATACGAAAAAAAAATATACCATTACGACGGCCATTTAATTATCTTTCTACAGATATGCTATATGATATACTTTCGACAAATTATTTTTTTTTCCGTAATTTATCATATATGATACTAAATATCATATATGATAGTAACACTGGTATCATATATGATATAACTTATCATATATGATATAAACCAATATCATATGATATAAACCAATATCATATGATATAAACCAATATCATATATGATTCTGTAATAATTTGTAACATAACACTAATATCATATATGATAAAACACTATTATCATATATGATATTTTACGCAAATTTAAAAAAAAAACGATTTTTTTTTCTTCAAAAGTATATCATATTGCATATCTGTAGAAAGCTAATTAAATGCTCGTCGCGATGGTATATTTTTTTCCGTTTAACACTTAACGGTTTAAAAGATATTTAAGTTTTAAAAATAAGTGAAATAATTAAATACTTTTAATCTCAACCATTAGATATGATGAGGATGGATGGTGGGGATAAGTCCCTTAGTATCCATGATAGATATGGTATCCAAAATAACTTGACTCTTAATATTATTATGCTAATCTTACACTAAAGGGCTCAAGTAATAATTGTAAAGCAAAAATAGAATATAGATGAAAACATTAGTAACACAAATCAAATTCAGCTTATCAAACTTTTGATTAAAACTGAATTTAAAGGAAAAATGGATACTATCAACTCATCTTATTACTACTCTCTTAAACAACTAATGCTAACCTTAAAGTAATTAAATGAACTAACTATTGGTCCTTAGCTATATGTAATAAAAAAACAGTGCAACAAATGAAACTGATCAATCTCAATCCCACAATTATTTAACAAGACAAGCATTTGACAAAAGAAAAAAATACAACGCGACATGTATTTAAACTCCACCGTCTTTGACCCTACAACTACAAATATACTACTTTAAAGTATACGAATACAACTAAGAGTACACTACAAACACTCATTAACAGCTTATATAGAAGTTTTATAAACTACGACTTAAGCCACAAAACGCAAGAATTAGAACAGCTAATCGAACCATATTCAGAAGTAATAGAAACAAGATTATGTTATCCTACTCTTACAATTAAGCTACTCACTAATGAACAAACATTAAAAGGGAAATCGTGACCTGCACATCCGAGGCCAGCCCGCTGTCGACGTGCTAACCGAACGAACAAAACTGTTTTATCGAAGCTTTGACTGAGTACTCTAGATCTGAAACAAACCGAAACTAATAACGCAGCTTCCTTTGAACAGAGCTGTACCGTTGAACCTATATCAAAGATAACCGAAACTTATTTCGAAGCTAAAGGTATTAATCTCGAACCGAACAACGAACTTACTAAACAAACCAAGACTGACTCGAAAACAAACTGATAAAGAAACTAATAACGATTTACCAAATATAAACCCACAACATCGAACATCCGTAACAAAACTACCGAACCAGTACCATACCATAATCACAAACTACTTCGAACAATACCCGAATCTCAATCCAACTACTAAGCATAAAAATGAATTGAAACAGAACATTAATTTTCATAACAAAGAAATCAAACTACCTGCATAAAACACATCTTTATCGAATCGAATCACTGCAAAAATCAACAAAATCAATCTAAATCCCATTCGCAATCGAATCAAACTATCGTTAACTGAATCGAAAACAAACTTTAAAACTAATTTATTTCGAGTTAAAAGTAAACATCACCTGGATATTAAATCTTCATTAATCGTAAACTCGTTTTCAACATAAAATAATAAGGCTGCGAAATTAAATTTATAAATCTAGATTTGCTGGAAAAGACAGGACCGAAAGTTTTACAAGAAAAGAAAAAAAAAACTAATCTACTCTAATAGAAAGTGAAAAAAAATGTAGCTTTTCTCCTCCGTCTTTTTTAAGCATTCATTGATCTATCACTTTTTTTTCCATTTACTTGGGCTGCGCCTTTGGGCCTCCTTCCATTTTGCTAAAATAATACTGCATCTCTTTTTACTTCATTGTTGGGCCTCATTTGTCAAACTAGGCCTGTTGGACTTTGTTGGGCTGGAGTGATTAGGTTATATTAATGGGTCGGTCCGACCCATTTAAATGGTGTCGGGCCGGCCCAATATAACACGAATGCACTGTCCAACTCGATTTTTCGCGTTCTTTCCATTTCTCGTGCTCGTTTTTGCTCTTTTTCTTCGTTTTAGCTCCTTTTCTTTAATATTAGTACCTACAATAATAAATAAAACATATAAAGAATAAATGCACTAAAAATACACGTTTTGCTATTTATTATGCCAAGAATGAAGGGATATTAGCACTAACAACTTGAATAATTACGTGTTTAACACAGCCCTACACTTAAACGTTGCTTGCCCCCAAGCAACTATTATCACAAATGTTAAGTTCAAAAACAATTAAAAACTATTTTATTCGAAATTAATAAAATAAATTAAAAATACATTGTGACCCGCCATGCTCGACTTTTTATTCAAGGTATAAGGATCATAGAACAGGAAACACGCAAACTGGGTGTCTCCTGGGAATACATATCGTCATCCTCTTTTTATTACTCCCAACTAAGGTAAGACTCCTTGTGCAAAAGTTTTGGCAAAATGCTAACACTACTTATACTAATAACTTGTGTAAATATAATTTTTCACTCCCACAATTATAAAAGATTAGACAAGCGCGTTCATTTTCAAAATTTTGATCGTTCAAATCGACATTTGTTATGGTTGCTAATCATCTAAGTGGAATATTAGACTCACCGAAAATAACGAGATTTAAGAATAAAAAATGGCCTTTCCCATGTAGCGGCTTTCTTCTCGAAACGTCCCAACCTCATCGGTTAAGTGCCCGAGCTTTTGACACCCCACGGAGAATAGTACCGGGATTGGCGGGATTTTAAAATCAAAGATCTTGAAATCACCGCTAAGCTAATAAAATACACTTAGATGAAAAACAACGACGGTAATTACAGATTGAAGATTTAAAGGAGAGATCACCCCATGTAGCGACTTTCTTCTCAGCTTGTCCTTTAGCAAAACTTAGGAGGCTAGGTTTTTACACCCTCGAGAATAGTATTAGAGCTCACGGGACCTTTGACTTCTACGCTCTCTAATACCGTCTAAACTCTTATAAAAAAATGACGAATTCTAGTTCAACTTCGGATTTAAATTTGAGAAAAAGCAAGTTTCTCACAAGCAACAAAAACACTTATTCATTTATTCGACTCTAACTCTATGAAACATTTTTTCCTTTTTTTTCAAATTTTTTTTTTCTCTTTTTTTCAAATTTTTTTCAATTTTTTTTTCTCTCTTTTTTTCGATTTTCTTATTCTTTTTTTTCTCTCTTTTTTTTTCTTTCTTTTTTTCTATTTTTTTCAACATATTTGTTCACGCAACATTATTTTATTTTTAAGAAAGTATGCTTTCACTCAAATTTAAATAAAAAGTTGAACTAGGACTCTATATCTAAATTGCATAAGAATTTATTTTTGCATAACAACACAATTTTTAACGTTCAAAGGCTTGAAAAAAACACACTTATTTAGTCTAGTTATAATCTAGGAGGAAAAGCCACAGGTTACTCAAATAAGCTCTAAAGAGAACCAACTACTCCACGTTTAGCATTTTCATTTGTACAATTCCTAAAAGCTCAATCTAAAAGTTAAGGGAGCAACCAGATCAACACTCAGACAGAGTCATGATCCCCTTTGTTCTAGCCTACGGTACAAGTCAATCACGCACGATAAAAAACGTTTTATTATTTTTAGTGAAATAAAAAAAACACACATTTGATCAAAATAGGATGCAATAGGGCAAACAAGTAGGCATGAATATGATCAATATGATATAAAACCCCCTACACTTAGAACTGAACATTGGCCTCAATGTTCAAAAGTGATAAGGTGCTACCCCTACACTTAAGAACACAAAAGGCTAATGCTAGAATTCCAAGTGTAAGAAGGAGAACACAATCAGATATGCATGGATAAAGATGAGAACTGAGTACTCCCCTGATATAGACATGAAAATCGATCGGAGACTGAATGAAGAAGATGATGGAAAACAACAACATCAACCCTCTAAAAGTCTTTTCGATCGAAGGGAACCCCTGCACACAAAAACAAATACCAACAAGCACACATGGAGAGAAGCACGCCCCTACACTTATGTTAGAAAATAGATAAAATAGATAAATCATCGGGTTGCCTCCCGAGAAGCGCTTGTTTTTGTTAACCGAGTCACGAGCCTGACTCGACCCCGAATTAAATGGTCCATGAGGGAGCAAGAGAATTACCACTGGCTCAAAACAGATATGCCAGGGTCAAAAATCTTATCCTCATTACCGGATGAGAATAAAGAAGAAGAATCCATAGTATAAGTGAAGAAAAGCAGAAGGATTCTTATAACATACGAGAAATAGGTATAAAGGCGATCCTTAAGAATACTCGTCTTCGCCAAGGGGGGGAGGGTGGGATAAAAAGATATCAAAGTGTCACCTGAGGACACTTGATAGAAACTCAAAGCAAGAGTCGATGGGGTAACCGGTAAAACATCACAAGTAATAGCAACATCAATGTCTCCTTCAGGATCAAAACACTCCTCCTCATTTCCCGGTATGAAATGAGGAGAGTAAAAGCGATACATCACCCGCTTGGGCGTGCACGTGGTAGGACGGGGTGGAAACATAATATGAGAAATATCTGAAGAAATATCTACCACCCGCGTCACCTCTCCAGACCGAATCAAACGGACGGTAGGGTCAAATCTTTACACCTCCTCTACGATGGGAGGTGGCATGGCTAACAAATAATTCTCATCAATATCAAGAGAGTCGGAGCTATCAATGTCATCAATCCCCTCTTCAAAGAGAGGATTCACCTTACTAGAGATGTAGGCGTCATCAAAATCAAATAAAGGGTTCGAATAAATCTTGAAATTTTCCTTCAGAACGTCTTCATCAGATAGTGACTCGTCATCACTAGAAGTAAAATCATTATCGAGATCAAAAAGAGGATTAGAGAAAGCCAAAGAATCATCTCCAAAGATGTCGGTGGGAGGTAATGAATCATCACTAGAAAAAGATTCACACTCACTATCACTATCGGAAGCAACCGTAGGAGTTCATTCAAAATAGTGCCTCGTTGTTCTTCACTCATTGCAAAAGAAGGTTGATGATCGAGGGTGTAATGTGGGGGCTCAAAATTATGAAAACCGGAATTATAGCACGGATCGGGCTCATAATAATTCATCGGTTGACAAGAAAAAGTATCGTGAGGGCCCCCACAATTGTTGCAACATGGGTATTGAGAAAAACCCAGTGCATGTTGCGGATGTGGATCGTCATATACGGAAGAGGGTGAGATAGTGTCATTAGAGGTGAAGTATGAATTGATCGAATTGAAAAATAAACAATGTCCAAATTCGTAATTAGGGATATCCATTCTGCATCGCTCGCATGAACACCAATGACATGATTGACTACCAGACGATGCTCTCCCACACCCTACACAATCGACATTCGAATCCATGAAGAATTAAAAATAAGAGGGGTTGAGAAAAATAATTAAATACAATAGAGGATAAAGAGAAATATTTTTGAAACTTTTTCTTAATAATAAAATAATAAAAAGAAAATATTAGATTAATATACTATATAAAACTATGTATCATATATAATATATAGCTAAAAGAAAAATAAAGTCGAAAGAAAATATTTTTGGATTTTTTAAATGATATATATAGTAATAAAGAAAAGAAGATAAAATAAGAAAATATTTTTTTGTTTTTATGATCATTTTTTATTATTAATATTATTATTTTTTATTTTTTTTTTATTTTTTTTTTATTGCAATGAAAAATAACGTTCAAAAGTGAACGGATCCTAAAATCCATATCGTCTCACGAAATCGTCAATCGTAACGAGCATGAACCGGCAGCGGTGCCATTTTAATAACCAAATTTTTTAGTATATATCGTTTTCTCCTCGGCTCGACTCGAATTGAAATCCAATTTTATCATTAAGACTTTATTCGTTTTTGGTTAATAAAAGCTCGATTGGTATTATCCTAATATTCTACTACTAATATTATACTATACTATTAATATTATTATGCTAATCTTACACTAAAGGGCTCAAATAAGAATTGTAAATCAAAAATAGAATATAGATGAAAACAGTAGTAACGTAAATCAAATTCAGCTTATCAAAACTTTTGATTAAAATTGAATTTAAAGGAAAAATGGATACTATCAACTCATCTTATTACTACTCTCTTAAACAATTAATGCTAACCTTAAAGATTAAATGAACTAACTATTGGTCCTTAGCAATATGTAATAAAAAAACAGTGCAACAAATGAAACTGATCAATCTCAATCCCACAGTTATTTAACAAGACAAGCATTTGACAAAAGAAAAAAATACAACGCAACATCTATTTAAACTCCACCGTCTTTGACCCTACAACTACAAATATACTAGTTTAAAGTATATGAATACAACCAAGAGTACACTACAAACACTCATTAACAGCTTATATCGAAATTTTATAAACTACGACTTAAGCCACAAAACGCAAGAATTAGAACAGCTAATCTAACCATATTCAGAAGTAATAGAAATAAGATTATGCTATCCTACTCTAATGAACAAACATTAAAAGGGAAATCGTGACCTGCACATCCGAGGCCAGCCCGCTGTCGACGTGCTAACCGAACGAACAAAACTGTTTTATCGAAGCTTTGACTGAGTACTCTAGATCTGAAACAAACCGAAACTTATAACGCAACTTCCTTTGAACAGAGCTGTACCGTTGAACCGATATCAAAGATAACCGAAACTTATTTCGAAGCTAAAGGTATTAATCTCGAATCGAACAACGAACTTACTAAACAAACCAAAACTGACTCGAAAACAAACTGATAAAGAAACTAATAACGATTTACCAAATAGAAACCCACAACATCGAACATCCGTAACAAAACTACCGAATCAGTACCATACCATAATCACAAACTACTTCAAACAATACCCGAGTCTCAATCCAACTACTAAGCATAAAAATGAATTGAAACAAAACATTAATTTTCATAACAAAGAAATCAAACTACCTGCATAAAACACATCTTTATCGAATCGAATCATTGCAAAAACCAACAAAATCAATCTAAATCCCGTTCGTAATCGAATCAAACTATCGTTAACTAAATCGAAAACAAACTTGAAAACTAATTTATTTCGAGTTAAAAGTAAACATCACCTGGATATTAAATCTTCATTAATCGTAAACTCGTTTTCAACATAAAATAATAAGGCTGCGAATTTAAATTTATAAATCTAGATTTGCTGGAAAAGACAGGACCGAAAGTTTTACAAGAAAAGAAAATAAAAAAAAACTAATCTACTCTAATAGAAAGTGAAAAAAATGTAGCTTTTCTCCTCCGTCTTTTTTAAGCATTCATTGATCTATCACTTTTTTTTCATTTACTTGGGCTGCGCCTTTGGGCCTCCTTCCATTTTGCTAAAATAATACTGCATCCCTTTTTACTTCATTGTTGGGCCTCATTTGTCAAACTGGGCTGTTGGACTTTGTTGGGCTGGAGTGATTAGGTTATATTAATGGGTCGGTCCGACCCATTTAAATGGTATCGGGCCGACCCAATAAAACACGAATGCACTGTCAAACTCGATTTTTCGCGCTCTTTCCATTTCTTGTGCTCGTTTTTGCTCTTTTTCTTCGTTTTAGCTCCTTTTCTTTAATATTAATACATACAATAATAAATAACACATATAAACAATAAATGCACTAAAAATACACGTTTTGCTATTTATTATGCCAAGAATGAAGGGATATTAGCAGTAAAAACTTGAATAATTACATGTTTAACATTCTCTCTCTCCAAAATTTTAAGTAGTACAATGTTACAAGGTTTTGGTACAAACCTTTACAGCACAAAAATTCTATAAATTTATTTCTATATTAATTGGTGGGCATTAAACATTAAATGACAAAATTAATACAAATTAATATGCAACATGTACAAATAATTATTGCTATAAATTATAATTTTTTAGATACAATTATTGTTAATGTAAGTTTAATATCAAATTTTTGTGTTTGATTTTGAACCTCTCAAATTTTTTTTTCATAAATTTGCATTTTTTAAGACATATATCGTATATGTATGCATTTTAGTACAAATTTAGTGAAATACTGATCATTTTACTAATAATTTGATTAAATTGTACAGATCATCAAAGTAGGAAGATTTTAAAGTCATTATGATGTATGAAAATGTATAAACATATAAATTAAGGAAGTTTTTTTCTATATTTATATGTTACACACGAATGATAGATAGATTTACAAATACCTTTCATCATCAATCATCACAATCCCGTAATACCATTTCTATATGAAACGATTTATTATTGCTCAAAGTTATCCTAACTTAAAGTTATCGTCATTATTAATAAATATAAGTATAAAACATTGTGCTTGCATAATTTTAATTTCAAGGTAGCTGTAGCAGCAACGCGCGGGTACCCTACTAGTTTTTATTGGTAGTGTTTGTATACATGGTGAATCAAAATGGATCATTACTTATTATGGAAAAGCTCGCAACGGCTGCAAAGTCAAGTTTCCCGATCGATCAGTTGTTTACGCTTTCATAAGGGAGGTGACCAAATATAGTGGTACGATCTTGAGCTGGAAAGACTGTATGTGACGTTTGTAGAATCTTCGAATAAGAAAGAAAGGTATATCGCAAAAATTAAAAATTTGACGGGGATCTTGAAATAAGCGCGGTGTTGGGTTATTGGCATGTATATAGAACAAAGACTTGGAGACCGCCGAATGTTTGATGTTGATGTTTGTCAAAGCTCGTACAAAAATGAATGAGAAGGTTGATTTCATTTCTAGTCCACATGATTATGTCGATGGATTTGTGGCAGAGTAACACGGATCGTGTGAGTATCTGGTGGATAGTTTTAAGATATTCTCGGCAATACAGTGTATTCGCATTTAAATGTATCGAGCTAATGTATAATAAAGTAGATGTCTTCGTATGCCTCTTTTGTGTGTAAAATGTGTCAAATAACCATGGTACGAGATGTAGTAATTGTGTGTGTTCGTTTTTTAATTTCTTATCTACCTGGTACAATGCAGTTGTTGTACCCCCTCGGTTGTATTGTAATATATGTTTGTTAATGGATTTTATCATTGTTTAATTCGTTGTACCTCAACCTGGGTTATAGTTAATACATGGACATGCAACTTAGAGATACATGTTTAATGGGTTGTCATATAGGGTAGATGGATAACCGAATGTCGAATACAAAATGTAATATGAAATTTCGCTTGTATCGTTTTGTATGTATGTATGAGATGTGTTATAAGTTACATTTTTGCATGTCGTCGGTTAGCATGCTCGCTATGTGTGAGCCTTAGCAAACAAGGTGTTGTGAGATGTTTTGTGTATATAAACTTTGTGATTACAAAAAAGTTATTTTATATTGTTCTATCTTTTGTGCGAGTATGTCTAGAGGTAGTACATCACCATCTTTCATGGGTGAAGTTGCGAAGGTAGGAGACTCCATTGATCCGATTGGTCAATTGGTGGAGTTGTTTAATCAAGAAATGGTTGACGACGCGAGGATGATCGATTGTTTAAAAAAACTGGCCAACTATTTAAAAAAAATTCACTAAGAAAAGGGTTGCATTCATTAACGAATTTAATCAGAGGATATCTGATTCTCATATTGATGAAGGCGTTTAGTTGTTGCAGCTCGTATAGGCAGACAATATAGTCAAAACTACTTCTGTACGACTAATGTTGAGACAGACATAGCAGAATCTAAATGATAAGTTTGAGTTTGTTTTGAACTTTACTGACTCTTCTTGGGACTATGGATTTGAGAAAGATGAAACTTCTAGAGGTTGATCATTGGAGGTTGATCGTTTGCAGCTTCCGTAGGGTGTTTACTTAAATAAAGAGGATGTCTTGTACACAACCATATGTTTGTTTTATGTTTTTCCTATGTTGTTGTTTCGCAGGTCATATATTTAAATAAAGAGTTTGTCATGTGTGCAACGATATTTTTGATGTTTTGCTTATGTTGTTATTTTACATAACTACAATAGGCGTCAGCACGACAATACTACAATATATTTGTTTCAATTAATGATCATGTTAGACAATATTCATTGTGATCTGGTTACTTTATTTCGAATGAAGCACAATTATGGAAGCAGTATACTTCTTGGAACGGGGCTAAAAAAGAGGCTTCAACTACTATATCATGCATGTTTTTGTTATCTAGACTAGCATATGAAATGGAAGCTTCCTTTAGTGAGAGTAATAGACAGTATCTCGATTACTCGATCCAATGGTGCATGGTTTTCCTATTTTCGGTAGTTGGCCAGCTAGTATTTACGTTAACGTGTGAAAATTAAAAGAGCATATCATGCTAATACTGATATCCAAGAGTAACATTTGATACATTGTATGTTTAATACCTTCGTACTCGGTCCTTCCAACAGTGTTTGCTCACCTACTATAAATTGTGATATGATATGCTTATGAATTACTTTAATTATTATAATCCATGTAATACCGTATAAACTAACTCAGCAGAGGTTTTTCCATTTGCGGTTGTCGGTGTCAACTTTGTAGAAACCAGAAGGGGGGGGGTGAATAGTTTCTTAAATTAAGTTGATAAAAGATCGGTTTTCAAAATTCTTTTTTTCAAAAACTTAGACTTGAGTGATTATGTGAACTCTTCCTATGCATAATATGAACAATAGATAGTGGATCTAAACTAATAATCACAAGTATATGCAATAATAAAAAATGAATGGAAAGAGATAAGGAAAGGAAAGATCAAACCAAACACCAAGGATTTATAGTGGTTCGGCAACGAAGCTTACTCCTCGTTCCTACTCCACTCCTCGAGTACTCCTTACTCAAGAGTTCACTAATCAACAAGATCCTTAATGTGGAGAAACCGTACACGTCGTCTAACCAATTTCTGAATCTAAGCTAAAAGTCAAGCCTTAATCTTAGCTAGGACCAATCTACACCAATATAATTTAAGGCCTAAGTATTAACCACAATACATACACAACTTCCAAATACACACAACTATTTGGATCTTCACAATAATACAAGAATGAAATAAAGTTTTGATCTTCAATGGATCCTGAGGTAGACACAACACTGCAAGGATGAAAGTGTTATTCACTTTGAACTTGAGAGGATGAGAGGGGAGGAGAAAGATTCACTTCTAAACAAGTAATAATCAACCAAATAACCAAGGATTTGAGTGATTTAAGAAGGTGGATTGAGTCTGGAAATATGTGTGCAAAAGAGGTGAAATTAAAATCTGAAAATGGTCCACTATTTATAAGACAAGAGCCCAACGATCATATCTGAGAGCGGTTTTTTAAGTAGGCTCGCGGTTCCTTATCAATAAGGAACCGCACCCTATATTTTGAACAGTGGTCGTAGACTACGCTCTTTTTTGTCTTTTAGTGGTGTAGTTCCAAATGGTATAGTTTTTACCCTCAAAGGATATTCTTAAACCAAATGGAATATGCTATATTCAAATTTTCAATTTTTATTTTAATAAAAAAAAATTAAAATAAAGTTTATTAAAAACTTTTGTCACTCTTAATAAAAAGTGAGTTTTAAGAAAAAAAATAAATCGTTGATCACGTAGTTAGGTTGAAAACTTGTTTATTCATACCTTAAGTGATAATGGATGAAATGAAAAATACTTGAACTCAAGAATTCGATTTTCATTGTTTTCGTAAATGCTTGTTTTTATATATTGTCGTAATCAAAACAAAGTGAGACCGAAAAATGCAAGTAACGTTTTTAGACATCATTGCATTAACAATCTCCCCTTTTTGATTTCGACAACACATAAACTCAATCAAGTATCAAAACAAGATTTCGAAGACGAGTTTATTTCATTTCTCTCCCTTTGTCGAATCAAAAAGGTAGCAAAAGTCTTTGAAGAAGAGAAAAAACAGACTTTGTTGATGCTCCCCCTTGGTGCTTACTCCCCCTTGCTTGGGGCACCAAGATATTAAGCTATGGTGACAAGCTACATAGAAGGGTTAGAAGAAGAAAAGAAACGCCCAACAAGATATAGCAATGGTCACACAATAAAAGAAATAAGAAGAGAAGAAGAGATCCAAGATCCATAATAAATTATTTTAATCCAAAAACATGAAAGGAAAAAAAATAAGTCATACAAAGATGTATGAAACACAAGCCTAAAACTTAA
Organism: Glebionis coronaria; assembly: GCA_025667525.1. Taxonomy (NCBI): domain Eukaryota; kingdom Viridiplantae; phylum Streptophyta; class Magnoliopsida; order Asterales; family Asteraceae; genus Glebionis; species Glebionis coronaria. Next base: position 344,766,999 of record CM046876.1, read on the forward strand.
GCATAAATTTAATCCTAGTTACACTAGAATTCTAAGATTTTCTTAAACTAGATGTCATATTAATAAGCAACCACATGCTTAATTAGAAGACGAAGTGGTAGCGGAATGTGGTGTTGGAGGCTTGGCAATGGTCTTGTAGTCATAATGGAGAGGAGGCTTGACTAAAAGACTCTTGATGTAATACAACTCATCATAGATATGAGACATGGTACGATGTTGATGTTGATATTGACAACAATGACAATATGTTCCATGGTGCATGACATTATCATGTGATGGAGGAAGAACACAAAAGGGAAGTGGTTGAAAAGGATAGTTTTGCAAAATCAATTTCCTTAGAAGGAAAAAAGATTTGATTTGGTGTGTTCTTTGGTGAATTTGGATTGAAAGAAATTAGAGAAAATAGAGGAGAATCAAGGCTTTCATTTGGTGAATAATACATTTTGATTTGAGAAATGAATGCAAAATGCTTAGGGTTAAGTAGATAAAGCACAATATATTTTTGGATTGGTCAAAGGTTTGAAACAAAGATTCCAAAAAGTGTTGGAGCAATTTTGGAGATTCAAAAAACCCGAAAATGAAAGCTTCTGTCCGCGGTTCAACAATTGTACCAGTTCAATAAATATATTGAGCCGCTGGACAAATAAGGAACCGCCCACAGAGGGTGTATTTTAGAGGACAAGGAAATTTTCCAATTCAGCAAATCCTAATGTTCTAGTCTAACTTATCATAAAGCTATGCTAAAGAGCAATAAAGGACTAAAGAAACACACACGAACACAACAAACACGATTTTGACCAAAATTTTGATTTTATGTAAAATCGATGTTGGGGGTGTGATTATCTAGACACATAGTTATGATATATTTTCGATAATCCATGAATCCTTCATAATTAAATGTTGTTCTCGCTATAATTGAGTGACCCATACATATGAATTATGTAAGTTCGATTTCAATAGCAAGAAACCATGAAAAACGTTTTTAGATTGAATTAACACTGCAAAAACATTTCTCGACCATGTTACAAAGAACTTTAAGACGTTTTGAAAAATAAAGATAGAAGAATTTGCAAAAATATTTCTCGGCTAAGTTTTCTACCGAGGGTACCTTCTCAACTGAAATGTCCCCCTTTTGAACATTATCCCTAAGGAAATGGTGGCGAATCTCTATGTGCTTAGTTCGTGAATGTTGCGCGAGATTCTTACTAAGGTCTATTGCATCCTTATTATCACACATGATGGGAACGTCATTGAGTGATATCCCGTAATCAACAAGAGCTTGCTTCATCCATAGAGCTTATTGACAAGCTTTATCGGCACTCACATACTCGACTTTCATGGTGGATATGGCAAAAGCGTTTTGTTTCTAAGAGAACCAAGAGGTTAAACAACAACCCATGAAAGTACAAATGCCGCTAGTGCTTTTCTGGTTGGCACTCTCTGAGTGGTCCACGTGGCAACCGGTTCAGACCGGTCCGAGCCAGACCAGACCAGACTGGACCGGTTTAGACCCGATCCATACCTGGTTCAAACTGGTCCAGACCGGGTGACGTCATGTTGACGTCATCATCCACGTGGCGGCGGCTGGCCAATGCCAGCGCGCCACGTGGCAACTGACAAATTACTGTTCTTGCAGGTTTAAGGTTGCAGAGGCGGCGACGGCTGGCCAATGGTGATGCGACACGTGGACATGGCAGGGCGGAGATGACATGTCAATCCGAGGTGGCAGAGAGTGTCAGGTGGCGGAGAACAGTGGCGGCTAGCAAATGGCGTGATGACACGTGGCACCTGGCACGCGCCAGTACGAGGTCAGAAGTGTGGCAGAGTGTGCAGGCGCTGGATCCCATGCAATAATGAGCTGTCTCCCACATTCTTCTAGAAGGGCGATAGAAACAAGAATTTCACACATATGCAAAGGACAGCTGGCCAAGGGTGCTTAACTTTCAAGCTAAGAATTATATAGAAAATGACTAAATTACCCCCAATTGTGGTTGCCTATATAAAGCCCCCTTCCCCTTTATTTTTCACAAGTTTTTTCATAGTTAGTTTACACATAGTTTAAATTTGTATTTTCTCTTTCAAGTTTGTACCTAGCTTATTAATTAAGCTTTTTCATATTAATAAAAATAATCTTTTAGCTTAATTTTTTAGCTTATTCTCATTCTTCCTTTCTTTTTACTTTTCTTAATAATCTAGCTTGTTATTTGGGATAAGTTTATATAACTTTTTCCTAATAAGTTAGATTTATATACAAGTTTTTTCAAGCTTATTGTTGCCTTATTTTTGTAAATCTAACTTATTATTGGATTAATATTTAATTAGCTTTTTTAGCTTTTTAAATCTTATAAGTTCTAAGCTTAGGCTTACAATTTATTTATAAGCTAGTTTTTTATTTAAGTACTTTTAGTTTTTATCAATTAATTTTTTTAGATCTATTAGTTTTAAGTTTTAAAAATTAAAAATACTTTCATAAAACCAAAAAATAAATAATTAGATCTATTAGTTATTTATATTAAATAGTTTAGATCTATACGTTTAGAGTTTAAAATTTAAAGTATTTTTATAAAACCTTTAAAAATAGTTTAGATCTATTAGGTTTTTAATAGATTAAGTAGATCTATAAGTTTTAGCTTTAAAATTTAAAATACTTTTATAAAACATAAAAAATATTTTAGATCTATTAGTTTTATTTAAATCTCTTTATCATATAATAATTATTGCTTATTATCCTAACCTTTTATGTTTTCTTTGATCGGGCGTATCGATCTATCACTTTTGAAGAGAAGCAAATGGGTTGAATAGTTTTGGTTGATTAGTTCAATTAGTTAGAGCGTTTGGTTGGTGAAAGTTGTGTAGTTTTGGGTAATTTGAGAGGCCGTGTACTTTACGGGCTGAATTCGGGTTTTGCTTTTGATAATTTTGGTATTTGGAGGCCGTGTACTTTACGAGCCATGCGATGTTGATTTTGTTGATGTTGTTTGTTTAGAGCGATTATCTTTGGACCACGGGTACCATAATTCTCTCCTTTTATTTTTTATAGCTTAATCGCTTTAGTTTAATTAATTAGATCGTTATAGTTTAATTTTTTTTAATAAAATTATATTTTTCATAAAAAACCGGTTTAATTAGTTTTAGTTATTATTATTGTTTTAAAATATAGATTTAAAATTTCAAAAATTAGATTTCATTTAGATAAGCTCATTATTAGTAAAAAGTTTACACCTTTTTGTGATTATTAAGCTTATTAGTATATAAAGCTTGTAGCTTTATCATCTAAAAAGATTAATTACCCTCTTAATACAATAAGGGGAATGTTAAAAATACCTGAATAAAAAATATTATAAATGTTGCGAGGGGAGAAAAGTTTCCACCTCTTATCCGCCGTTATATTTTCTTAGTGCCATGTTCATTGGTATGGATTTGGCAACAAATCCCACATCTCAACCGTGTATTTTCTACCTTCCATGTACCTTCCCTGTTCACTGGTATGGCTTGCTCAAGGAAATCCACATCTCAACCATCTCAACCGTCTATTGGCTTGAAAATTTGCTATCAGGTAGATCTATGATACTTGGCCATAGATATCTCCATTATCAGATCATCTATTATCCCACAATCCCAAATCATATTCATAAAAAAATACCAGAATATTTCCGTCTTCTAATTTTAGGGTTTGGGTATAGATCTCGCCTCACACCTATTATATTAAAAATAATCGACATCTACTATTTTGGGTATAGATCTCGATCTAACCTATTGATGTCGCTTATCACTTATATTCTTGATGGGAGTTTGACGATGATGACGGAAACAACCTCATACAAGGTATAATACATGTTTTTTTTCACTTAATTAGATTAAATATTATTTATTAGGGTTAGGATTTTTTGGTTTATGCTAATTAGGTTAATTGGTGGTTTAAAGTTTATCATTTTTGCTTACGTCTGGTTGCAGATTACAACCATGTTTTTTGTTTGGGTTTCTGCTAATTAGTTTCTAGGGCTGTAGGAAAAAAAGGGAAATGAAATTTTATCTCTGGCCGATTTATTGTGTGGCAGCAGCGGGTTGTTGATTGTCACGGTCGTTGAGGTTTTGATTTTATATTTTAGCGATTTTTGGAGGCCTTCGTTGCCCCAGTTATTGTGTCGTGAAGTTACTGACCTATGTTAGAACTTACGCCTTAGGCTCCTTCGATGCCACCATGATTTTCGTTGCCGCTATCCATGGCATGAGATGATACGTTGGTTGGGTGACGATGGTCGTAGGGTTATTGGCTAAAAAATACGACGACTGACTTTGCACCTATAATACAAGCTTGGTTGGTTTTTGATTATCGGATGCTCAAATTCACTTGGTTGGTTTCCGTTTACATAGCCGTCTCACGGCTTAATTGGTTTTCGAATAATGTTTTTCAACTTAAATGTCATGCTACTATGTTTTGGTTTTCGGATAAGATAACCACCCGTGTGGCAAGGCATCCTTTTAAGGTTGTTGCAGCCATGACGGGTCCATGGTCTATTTCCAAAGTAGGCACACGCTAAAACATTCAGTGTAAATGCATAACACGTATACTGCTCTGAAAGGGTGATTCATGTGTTTTCACCCGTGTAATGGTTCCTTCGCTTTTGTACACTTTTTTGGATTTTCTATGGACACTATGGTGGAAAAAAGGCGACGATGATACCATTACACTATTGTGTTTTTGTGAGCCACAGTTTGCAAACACATGTATTTTGGCGGGGCAACCACAACTACATCGTGGTTGCATCCGTATGTGCTTTGTATGTTTCCCACATTAGCGAATATGAGCCTCATACATTTTACAGCTATACATGTTTGCGGCCTTTATAATTGTTGGTTTTCGTGGTTTTCTCTATTCAAGGATGTGATGATTCTAAATGGATGGTAAAGCTGAGATTACCCGTATTTTTGCGTGGTAGCCTTACGGTTGCAGCCATAGCGGATGGATCCTCTTTATTCAATTACTTTTTATCTGAGCCTCCTTTTATACCTACACAACATGGATAATAATTGAAGGCTTGAGGAGACAGAACCATGTGAAAAGTGGAAGGACGGCAGAGACTGAGCATTGCTCGCCTCAACAACCTCCACATGCCAACGAAACATTTTTGAAGTTAGTTTTAGGAGAAGATATGCCAGGTGGTGGAAAACTGTAGAAACATGAGGGTGGTTTATTACTACGGATGTTTCTCATTGTCTCTAGAAAAAGATCTCAACAAATATGGTTTCGTGATCATGTTGGTTCTATCGGATTTTTCGGTACAACATATCCGCGTTAGTTGGTAAAGCATATGAATTTGGTACAACATTGTCCGCCAATATAACATTCTAACCACATGATCCGATACCGGGTTGGAATGTTGAAGTGGCTAGCAAACCATCTTAATGAGAAATCTGGTTGTTGTGTTCAGGTGTTTATGATGTCGGGTTAGTCAGGTTTAAGGTACACCAGTGGCTTTCTTATGAGCTGAATTTACGTAACTTTCATGAAAGTTATGAGACTATCGGTATACTATTAGAATTTGATGTTCATAGTGGTCGAACAGAAGATTGATGTAACAGTAACTTGCAGGATATGACGATTGTCTGGTGTGTGTGTTGTCTGTTGTATGTAGAGATGCCTCATCCATCAACTATGAATGTAGAAAGTAACCATCGCCTAAGGAAAGCGGAAGGATGGATGAAGTCGAGATCTGCTCACTTTAGCAACCTCCACGACCCGAGCACAATATCATAACCATGACATGAAAACCTGTATGTTCTTACTGAACGTGATGATGAAAATTTACTACATTTATATTTTTATGCACATACCTTTGCACAGTAACCAGATGGGTTTGCTTTTCTCGAGTCATAACCACGACATGAGTAACTAGATATGATGATATTTTTCTGAGCCAACAAGTTATTAAAAAGGCGACGATGAAAAGCTCATGCAACTCTTTTTCGTGAGCCACAGTTTACGCTCACTCACGTCTTGGTTGGGCAGCCGCACTTCGATTGTGGTTGCAGCGACGGCGAGTCTCCCGCGTGGTTCTCACAATAGCTTATCTGAGCCTCAAAATATAGACTCACTTTCTTTTCCCCTATTGGTGTCTTTGTAAGTTTACAATGACTTGGGTTTGTACGCGACATAACTTTGTCCGGTTATACTCGCTTATTTGGTAGCAGTGTCACTGTTTATAACACTACCCTCTCTTAAGCACTCCTCCAGGTATCTCTTTTTCCTGATTTGTGTTCATTTTCTGTTGTTGTTTAGGTATCTAATTATTTAGTAAAGTAAGCTGGTAAAAATGGATAATTGTGAATAATTTTGAAAGTTTTTCTTGGATTTGAAGAAGTTATAGCTCCAAATTATTTTCCTTCCAAGTATGTCCCAACCCATCGGTTTTTATATGAACCATGCCAAATCTGTCCTTATGTAACAACAATGGGAAGCAATCGTTATGTTTCCAAGACCACAACAGTTTTCCTAAGTGCCCCGTTCGAACTGATGTGCCAGCGTTTGACTGCTGTAATTTATAATATGCCTAAAATTTATATAGTATGTAATTGTGTTCGTGTGTAGTATACCATGTTTGGCTGCTGAAATTTATATGAAGTTTGCCTGCTGAATTTACATGCCTGCTGCAATTTACATGCCTGCGACAACAATAGTACTCTTTAATAATACATGTTCTCCCTCTTTTGTATATGATTGGATTTTTCCTGTATGAAGTCAGGTATATTGTTAATGTAACTGTTGGCTTAAAAATATGCGTAGAGATGAGGCTATCTTTAAAGACGTTGCATGGTTTGATCCATCTAGGTTGGAAGGTGTAGGACCAGTCAATTCAAGTAGGCACCGTCTTGGGGAGGTGCTATGATGTGCTTAGAGAAATGTGGAAGCCATGTACGTGTTCTAATATTTTGTATGCAGCTCCCCTAGATGGACCATGTACAAAGGGCAATTGTGAAAGTGCTCTCAAACAAGTTTTGTAAATTATTTTTATATATGTTTTCTTTTCGTTCAGTACTATGATTTAAGATGGTGTACGAAAATTTGATAATAAATGAATTCTAATACTTCGTTGACAAACACCCCGCAGCGAAGTGCGGATCTAAATCCTCGCTTATTTAACATCCAAGAACTCCAAGGTCACTTGATGGATAACAGATACAACATTTTTTGGTAAAAGGATGATACTTAATGTGAAAAAAAAAACAAAAGCCTTTTGCTTTGGTAGAAAAGGCGTTAACCGAACCTGACATGTGTGTTTGAGCAAGAGAAATTTGACAAAAACGAAGGCAAAACGTGTAGAAAAGATGAAAGACAAGGTCGGTTTGATTCACAAGCAAGCAGAAAAAAAGGGAATGGTTGAGGCCAATTTATCTGAATATAATATGAAAGCACGACAAGTTTTCCCTCTACAAACATCTGCTTAAAATGCCCCGCTACAGAGCGCGGGCATTAATCCTAGTAAGCTTAAAAGGTTGAAACTTTATGCTTATTTTTAAGTTTATCTTTGTGATTTCATTATTTTTCGTCACTATTACTTGATATTACGTGCTTGCATTAGATTAATTTCGCATTTAGATTTATTATTAATTATAGGTTATTTTTGTTGCATCTAGATCTATATTTGTAGTTTAATTTTATATTTCATTTTAGAATAATTTTACGTGAATTAATTGCGCTTTTATTTTTATATATTCCTTAGCCTACATATTTTTCCCCACTTTGAGTTTAATTAGACAATAGATACCAAGCAATTTTATTAACCAAAAACAAATAAATCTTGTGTTAAGTTGTGAATCAATTCGAGTTGAGTCGAGTCGAGGAAAAACGATATACTTAAAAAAATGCTATATTGAAGGTCTACTATTTCTTGGGATTTGGTAAACTATGATTAGATCTATTGATTGAATGGAGGAGGAGGAGGAAGAAGATGAACTAGAGAGAGAAAGAGGAGAGGAAAGAAAGATAGAGAGAGAAAGTGATTTAATTAAATGAAAGTGAGAAAGTGAAAATGAGCCAACCCTCCTAACATGCTAGGAGGGGGTATATATAGCCCACCCTACATGTGGGCTATATGGACTATATTGTTTACAAACTGGATCACGAGCCTATTACTTGAATATATTATTGGAGTGACCGATCCTTTCTAAATACGTAAAAACGTATTTCCAACAATCTCCCCCTAAGGGAGGTCACTCCAAGTTACAATGTCGTAAATAGTCTATAGCTCGTGATCTATGCTAATAATGATGTGACCGAGACTTTCTTTGGGAAAACGCATTTCCAACAATCTCCCCCTAAGGGAGGTCACACCATTTTACAAAATCTTAAACCTAGCATACTATGCTTGAGTCTTCGATCTTGTTATTGTGAATATGCTTGATGTGATCTTTGACTTTAGTCTTGAGCATGTTTCCTTGCCTTGACCTTGTGCATTCATCACTTGTGAAATTTGCCTCTTCGTGACTTCATGTTCCACATACTTATACCTTTAAATTCTTAAAAGCTTCAGAGTTTGATACAGCGGAAGACTTGACCTTCAGACTTTCTTGAATTTGTTGAAGTACTATGTGTATGTAGTATAAGCATGTGGTGACGACTTCTTCTGGATTGTACACCGCAATGCCACCTTCTTGTTACGCTGCATAAGACAGTTAGCAACAAAACATATACACGGATGAAATGGCCTTGAACATTTCATTCTAATTCGGTAGCATTTTACCTCCGGTCGGTGAAGACCGTTGGACGATATAAAATATCGTACTTGTGGCAGGTAGTTTCAATTAAGAACCTCCTTGACAAGATTTCGCAGGTAAACCCGTTCTCTTTATTCGACCGTCCAAAGCTGACTGCGAACATAAAGAGTGAATCATTTGGATAATAATATCCGCATGATTTGAAGCCGTCAATTCATGTTCCAAGAACAAGTTTGATTCATTAAAGAATCGCACCATCTTTGCTTTCCAGTTGTCACTAGCTTGATTCATATAGAGTCTTGCAAGTTACCTACCAAGTGCTGTTTGATGTTAACACTAGAAGGATTTCCACTCATCACCGTGAACACTAAGGTATCACTCTGAGTGTTCTGGCAAGATCACAAAGATATTGCGTAGAGGCCTGGAACGTGTTTAAGTTCAATTAAGAATTAAACAACTGTTGCTTTCCAGTTAACACAAGTTTGATTCATAAAGAATCGCTCAAGTCACCTACCATGAGCTTTTTGATGTTCGCTCAAGAAGGATTTCCATCTTCATTGTAAATACTTTCGTATTACTCGGATGTTCAGGCAAGATCATGAAGATTTTGCGTAGGACTCTTAATATCTTTCTTACTTTTCACAGTGTGTGAAGAAGCAAGGGATTATGAAACTGTGTCCTAATGAGATATTTGATGATCTCAAATGGCTCTAGGCTCGATCGTGCATTTTGGATTTTAGTGATCGGAGGCTGGAGAGGAGTGCCACCTTTTCAATACCAATTTATTCGGAGTGAATAAATCAATAGATAATGCGTTGTCTCCGTGTGATTAAAACAAATATCTTTTGAGAGATATCTAAGTTAGCTGGGATGGGTTGTGCCTTGCATCACTGGGTCCATGATGTCTATCTTCAATATTGAGAATCATAAATGATCTCAATAGCATATGAATTGACCCGGTTTCTGCCTAAGTTGTAAGGAGGGCTACTTTCTTTACACCCTTTATCTTTACAATACTTTTTCATTCTTCAACCCCTTCAATGCTTACCAATACGTCATAACTAGCACCTTGTTGTGATTGTTTCGGTGCTAACTTAAATACTTGGTCGGCATTCAGCTACGTTCACAATCTTTCTCCATCTTTCCTAAGGACTTCTATTTCTAGCTATGGAATGTCCTTGGGAAGATTCCTCCTGTTCTAGAGGAATCATTGAACTTTAACCTATCCTACCATCCTTATGTCACCACAATCGTCACCGTCGTGAATTAAGATGTTTTGGGTAAGTGTCTGTCACCATGAAATCCATTTTGATATCCAAATCCATTTTGCTCCCCCTTAACATATGCCACGATATTCGAAAACATTTCGCACATGTCGGGATGAGTCAGCACATTAAGTCAAACCATTGAGTCATATTAAATCACATTTTCTCCCCCATATTAAAAATATTAACCCAATCGATGTTTTTAATATCAATTGATTTAATGACGTTTTAAGAAAAATTTGGGAAGAAAAATGCAAAACTGATTAAATCCATTTATCTTCATGAATTTTACAAGCTCCCCCTCAAATTAATAAGGGTGCACTTGATTCGCAAATAATAATATTCACGAGCAAAGATCATATATAATAATGAATTCACAAGATAATAGTATACGAGTTAGGACCTGAAATGATGAGAACATCATGTGATAAGATCACGTGGTTCTTGTCTGCGAACGTTGGTCTTCCTCGTAACTTCTGAAATTATCTTCTCCTTTACACCACATGGACAATTGATATCGTTGTCTTGACACCAACGTGTGAACATTGGCACTTTCGGCATCGAAGAGTCTGAACGCTTGACAATTGCTCCCCCTCAATTGTTGACCCGTGTTCTACTTAAAGAGCTGTAGTCGTCGTTTGAGTAGTCGCATCGTCTAGTATGTAGATATCAATTGCAACGAACTTCGGATTGTGGAGTTGATAACTTCGGATTCTGAAGTCAAAGCTTTCCGGTGAAATGCTTGACTTCAATGTGAAAAGCGGGTTACTATCGGAAATAATAGCAAATCATATGGAGCATGTTTTAAATCTTTTAAACTTCTGCTCGAACTTTATTTACAACCCCGTGTCATTATTGAATGACATTTCTAGGATCGTAAATATTATCGATTCCAGAAGACATGCTCTTTTTATCAAAACATTTTGAAACACACAATTTTGAAAGATTTAGAAAAACCTTTTGAAAAATTCTTGAAAAATTGTGTTCAACGTTTTGAAAACCAATTACTTGAGCTTAAGATTTGGAATATCTTAGGAAAGCTCAAGTCCGAGAAGTTGTAAACTTCTCGTTGTTTAAGGATAAGTTACCATCAGCGATAAACTTTCCTTTTATCTGAAGGACGAGTTCTAAGCTGACATTTACTTAGAAGTCGTTTTCATGAGCTTGAAAACTTTGACTGTTTTAACGGAAAGCTCATGACCGAGAAAGGTTAATTTCTCGTTATGAGGAAAAGTTCTCTTATTTAAAAGATACACTTTCCTTTCTGAGCTTAAAACTTCGAATGTTTTAATACAAGCTCATGACTGAGAAAGGTTAGTTTCTCGTTATGAGGATAAGTTATCATAAAAGATAATCTTTCCTTTATTTGAAGTTCGGGTCATTGTCTGACATTTAACAATGAACCATTTACACGAGCTTAAAGCCTTTGAATGATTTTAACGTAAGCTCGTGTCCGAAAAAATTTAATTTCTCGTTTTTGAGGATAAGTTTATCATCGGCGATAAACTTTCCTTTCCTTGAAGTTCGGGGCATAAAAAGTGATGTGATTATACGTCATATACACGATCTTAAAACCTTTGAATAGTTTTAAATGTAAGCTCGTGTCCGAGAAAATTTAATTTCTCGTTTTGAGGGTAAGTTATCGTTGCGAGATAAACTTCCCTTTCTTTGAAGCACGGGTTACAATCTGTGATCCGACTGTAAGCCTTATGGTAAGCTTAACCATGAATCCCCTGAGACACTTGTTTCTATGATATCTGCTTTTTCAGCAACCAAACTCTAAGAGTGTCCTTAGTTGAACGGTATAAAACGATTGGACCGCTTCGTTCTTTTGGAACATAAACTTTGGTACCTGCATTCTCATTAGGAATTTGCATGCTTTGAAATGGGTTAGCGATATCAATTATAGAAGCACGTGGGGGTTCACAGTTGGCTTTACTTGTGTCAGAGGCGACCTGAGTAGATGATTCACTTGTCTTAGCTGGCAAACGTTTCCTTTTATAGAAAACCTTAAGTTTAGGCTTAAGTTAAGTATCATCTTTATCAATTTCCTCCCTAGTAGTCTTAGTAGAATCGGAGACTATCCTAGTTAAAGGGCACTCGTTTCCTACAAGAGTGAAAGTTCTACCAGTGGGGCGCCAAACTTTACCAAAGGGTTTGATTTTAGCTATCCACTGGGACTTAATTCTAGCACGGGAGTTCACCTCATCAAGTAATTTCTTGACACACGAGTCATGATTTGCCGTAAAGACACATTTTCTACATGTTTTACAAGTAGCATATTTAATGTCCGAGTAATTCCTAGACGATTGATCGATGCTCCTAGGAGACGTCATGCTACGGTTAGCAGTGTTGGGTAATCTAGAAGGCATCTGACTAGGTTGGACATTGCTATCTCTTACATGTGTCTTTTGAATAGCTTCCCTTTGACCAAAATCATGGCGCACATCAGTTGAACTAGTTCTAGACGTGTTCTTTGAACTATACTTAGAGAAACTAGAGGCAATCATGTGATCGGATCTTGCTAAAACTGATTTAGTCACATTAGGCCTAGTTGGTGGAGTGACTGTTCTAGAAATATGACCCAAATCAACTTGGGAGGCAAACCGCGGTCTCGAGGATTGTGGTCGCTCGGATCTAAATGCAGTAGGTTGTCTGACAATCGGTTGTCTGACGAACTGATTTGTAGGCGGTTTCCCCAAGATTGATGGTTTTTCAAGCTTAGTGTCCACACTAGGTCCTCTCTTTTTCCTTAAGTCGTTTTTCAACGCAGCTATAGCAAACCTTTTCTTGGACTTGAGCTTTTAAGGTCTCATTCTCTTTGAGCAATCTATCTTAGGATGCCAATTTAGACTCTACTAACTGAATTTGTTTCAAAAGATTATCCTTTTCAGCTTTAGAATCTAAAACTTTTTGATCCAATTTTCTTTCAAGAACAACGTTTGACTTTTCAAGTTTTTCAAAGTATGTTTCAAATTTGTCCGTTTTCTTAGAAAATTCAAGTTTGGCATCCTCAAGATCTTTTGATTGTTGAGCTACAATCGTTTCGAGCTCTCTAATTTTGGAATCAGAAGCAGTCAATGAAGCAGTTATAAAACAATTATCATGATGTTTAGCATTTTGAACAATCTCTCCCCCATTATGACTTACATCGGATGAATCAGAAGTGGTATTTCTATCACTCTTTTCCATCCCATGTTTGTCATAATTAGGTTCAGAATGCTCAATATGCGGCATATCATCAGCATATACATCATAAACAACATTACATTGTACCATGTTTTCAGGCTCTTCGTCATAAATGGGTAAGGTGTCATCAAGAGAAATCTCGTGAACATTCCCCGACGTGCCACTGGTATCATGTTCTCCTCCTGATTTCGTGCTCTTGCCATCTTTAGGCTCCAAGTTGTCAATCGTATGACCATTCTCCTCTTGCATCGGCATCATTGATTCTTGCACTCCATTATCATACGCTTGCTGAAGTCGAGATCTTTCATAAATCAAAGACGAGACCGATGTCACGAGTTTCAATATTGTATCACGGAACACTCGAAGCTCGGTATGTGTGTCTCGAAGAAATGATTGGCAAATCACTGAACTTTCAGACTTGATGATATTGAATTGGAGGAAATGCATGAGTTGTGTCACAAGAGTCTTATATGCAAGTGTGGATGCAGAGTGATTAAAGTTTTCATGGTTGAGTTGCTCGGCGAGTTGGGTCAAAGTAGTGAACATTGAGTCGATGAATATATGACGATCTTGACCAAAGATTGTCACTGTTGGGAATAAATTATGGGTCAGTTCACTAGACGCTGATAAGAAGAATTCAAGCGCTGATAAGATGACATTGGACGCTGACAGCCAAGCGTTGACATTTGAAGAAGTCAACGCTGACAGCCTTGAAGATTAGCACTGATGGAATATATCTTCATACGAATCTTTTTGTTTATTTGTTTCTTTATTTGTGTATGGTAAAGATAAGCTCGACATTGTATTTTCCATTATTATCTTTACCTAGAATAATTGATTCGTAGCTTATTGTACAAGACTTCTTAATCTATAAAAGAAGATCTTTTAGGTTAATGTTAATCATCAGTTATCATAAGTTTTCACAAGTTAAACCTCTTTCATTGTAATCAAGTTCGATCATTCTAATACAAGTGAAAGTTTGTTTAACATCTTTGTGTTTTAGATTAAGTGTTAATTCCGCATAACACTTAGTTACTTTATTCATAAGCAAAGGTTTCTCTACGTGTATTACTTGATCTAATCTCGTATACACAAAGCTTAATCGATCTAAGTTTGGGATCAACAAGTGGTATCAGAGCTTGTTGAGAAACTTTTGATCTTTAAGTAACACAAGAACCCTAAAACACCAAAAACCCTAAAAACCCTAAATTTCTCAAAACCCTAAAAACATCATGTCTGGCACAAATCAGCCTCCTGCTCCAGTTTTGCTACAAAACAACACCACAAACCCTAGTATCAAAATTCCCATGTTTGATGCCAGGAACTTCGAGCTTTGGAAGTCTAATTTTGAGCAATATATAGCCATCCATGACTACACTCTTTGGGAGATTGTTGAATATGGGAACACATTCAACAAAGCTTAAAAGATTGCTAATGCTATTGCCACAAGGATAGCTGTTCCTAATTGTCCTGAAGCTGATAAGAAGGAAAAGCCTGAAGATGGAAGAGCTGTATCTGCTGAAGATATAGCCAAGAAAAGGGTGGACATGAAAATCTTGAACATCATGAAACACGCCTTAGGTCATGAGAATCAGCACAAGTACAAACGCTTTGAGTCTGCAAAAGAGCTTTGGGAAGCTCTTGAAGTAGCACATGGTGGCAATGCTGACACAAAAGAAGAAAAGAAGAAGCAACTCATGCATGAGTATGCTGTCTTTAAGGCTCAACCCAATGAGAATCTCAGCAGTGTGAGAAGTAGACTGCTTGACATCACAAGTCAACTTTCCTTCATGGGAACACAGATTGATGACCCTGACTTGAATGCTACTTTTCTCAAAAGCCTTGGTGATGTATGGAAGATTGAGACAAGATCCGTTCTTGTCAATAACACCCACAAGACCTCCAGGTTTGATGACATCTTCAACAAACTAAGACTGTTGGAGAATGAATGGCTTTTGGAGAGTGATAATAAATCTTCCAGTAGCAACATGGCCTTCTTCTCACAAAGTGAAGGCCAATTTGATTCCATGAACTCCTATGGACATCCAGTCACTGGATCTCAATGTGTCAACGCTGGATCACAGTCTGTCAGCGCTGGATCATATCCTGTCAACGCTTCATACTCAAGCGTTGACACACACAACTTTGGCGCTGATAGAATTAAACCTGCTGGTTTAGATCTAGATACTGTGTGTGCATTCATTGCTTCTTTGCCCAATGATTCAAGGATTACATATGAAGATCTTGAGCAGATAAGTGATGAGCAATTGGAAGAGATGGACATCAAGTGGACTATGGCTCTTGTAAGTTTAAGAGCAAACAGGTTTAATAAAAGGTTCAAGAAGAAGATGACCTTTAATGCTAAGGATGTTGCTGGATTTGACAAATCCAAAGTTGAGTGCTACAATTGTCATCGGATGGGGCACTTTATGAGGGAATGTAGATCTCCAAGAAGATCTGATGCTGGTAAGCCTTCAAGCCAAATGGTTAAGAGCCAAGATCCCAAGGCCATGGTTGCTGTTCAACAAATTGATGGTGTTGGAGGATGGGACTGGAGCTGGAACTTTTTGGCTAAGGATGAGGAAGAGGACAGAGCCTTGGTTGCTGAAGTTAAAGAAGAGCATGTTGAATATGCTCTCATGGCACACTCCTCCTCTTCATCAGATAATGAGGTATATGATGATGCTTTCTGTTCTAAGGGTTGTCGTTTAAATACTGAAAAACTAAATCAAGAGATAGTAAAATTATTAGATGAGGCAAGTGCTGAAAGATGCAAAGTATCTAATTATCAAATTGCTCTCACCCAAACAGAAAAGACAGTAGCTGAGTATAAGAAAATGGAGTTTGATTTAAAGGATAAAATAAATATCTTAAAACATGAGTTACATCAAAGTAAAGATATTCAAGATATCACAAACAGGGTTAATCTTGATTTGATAGCTTAGTTAGATGAGGCTAACAAAAATAAAGATAATGTGAGTCTTAAAATCCAGAGATTTGATAAGGCCACACAATCCCTAGGAGAGTGTGTTAGTAAACAAAGAGACTCTAAGGACATGAGTGGGATTGGGATGAAAGATTATACTGGTGTTCCACCACCAGCTGGGGATTTCTATGGTGTCCAATCAAAGGACTTATCTTGGACTGGCTTGCCAGAACTCCAAGAGCAGGAATTCATTCCTCCACCTAGAGTGACTTCCCCAGTTGAAGAGTACAAACAAAAACTGACTGACCTAGATGAGTGGAAGAAAGCTAACCACACTTTGTTTGTTAAGGGAGGGTTGTTGTGTGAAAGTCCAAATGAGCCCACACCAATCACGAGCCATGATCCTACACCTATTAAAATCACACACCCAACCACTGGCAAAGCTGTTGACCTTGGCCCACAAACTGTTAGAAAACCTAGTGTTAAGTATGCAGAGATGTATAGGAATACTAGGTCACCAAAAAGCCAAGTTAGTAACCATGGAACAGGCTTCTTTGCTTCTAGACCTAAGACTATGTCTAGAAAAGCTTGTTACTCATGTGGTATCTTTTCACATTTGGCATACAAATGTGTCAACGCTTCCAATGTCAACGCTGATAGGAACCATTTCAGCGCTGACAAAAGTCAACATAGGTCAAACACCGTCAGACCCAATACCTTTGTGAACAAAAGTTCACAAGTTGTTAGACCAGCCCCATTCTTTTCTAGAGGGTCTAACACACAAGGCCTAAGACCTTTCCAAAAGTCAAACACTTGGTCCAATAGGCAATGGGTTCCTGTAGCAAACCCTAGGTTCAACGCTGATAAAGGCAATCGGGGCGCTGACAAGAACAATTTCAGCGCTGATAGACACACTGCCAAACCTAGGTATTTACAACCACAGGGAAATGGGTCTAAAGCTTCTACTAGCTTAACATGGAGACCAAAACAAGACCAAAACCCTAATTTTACTGGTCTTTCTATGACATGCAACAGGTTTCATTATATTTCAAAGGTCATGTCAAGACCAATTGGGGTTCACTGGGAATTTCATCCAAAAAGGGATGAAAATGGGGTTGTTATGAGAACCAAGTCTGTTCTTGTTGAACAACCAGATGAATCCAAGTCTTCCAAGGCTTGGGTTCCCAAAGAAAACTAATGTGTTTTCTTTATGTGCAGGGCATTCAGAAGAAGATCAATGATTATGGATATTGGGATAGTGGATGCTCAAGGCACATGACAGGAAAGGAAGACTATCTGACAAACTTCACTCCTATTCAAGATGGTGATAAGGTATACTTTGGAGGGGGCTATGGCACCATCACAGGAAAAGGAACCCTTATTACCAATAATCTACGTTTTGAGAATGTCTTCCTGGTAAAAGAACTGGATTATAATTTGTTTAGTGTATCACAAGTGTGTGATAACAAAAATAAGGTTCTTTTCACAGATACTGAGTGCTTGGTGTTAAGCAAAGATTACAAGCTCCCTGAGGAGAAATACATAGAATTTAGAACACCAAGGCATAAAGACATATATAATGTGAATCTTAATGGAATTAAGATGAATAATAAAATGATGTCATGTTTTTATGCTAAAGCCTCAGTAGATGAAAGTAATCTTTGGCACAGGAGATTAGGGCACATAAACTTTAAAAATATCAATAGACTTGTGAGGCTTGGTTTAGTTGATGGTTTGCCTGAAAAGGCTTTTCACAATGACCACTCTTGTGTTGCATGTCTTAAGGGCAAGCAGCACAAGGTCTCATTCAAATCTAAACAGGTGCACTCTAGTTCTAAACCACTTCACTTATTGCATATGGACCTCTTTGGTCCAACTAATATAGAAAGTTTGAAGGGTAAATCATATTGTTTTGTCATCACTGATGATTTTTCCAGGTTTACATGGACTTTCTTTTTAGCCAAGAAAAGTGAAACTGCCCAAAGTTTGATTAATTTCATTACCCAGATTGAGAAGAAGAATGGTAATGAGGTCAAAATTCTTAGAAGTGACAATGGGGGTGAGTTTAGAAATCAGTTGTTAGATGATTTTTGTGCCAAGAAAGGGATTACTAGGCAGTTTAGCATAGCTAGAACTCCACAGCAAAATGGGGTTGCTGAAAGGAAGAATAGAACCCTAATTGAAGCAGCCAGAACCATGTTGGCTGATGCCCACTTTCCTATAGCCTTTTGGGCTGAAGCTGTTAACACAGCTTGTTATGTTCAAAATAGGGCATTGGTCAACAAAATACATAATAAGACACCTTATGAGTTACTTTGGGGAAGGAAGCCAAATATTGGCTTTCTCAAGCCTTTTGGTTGTCATGTAGTTGTTTTAGAAACTAGTGATGCCCTAGGTAAATTTGATACAAAAGGTGATGAAGGCTACTTCATGGGTTATTCAGTGCAGAGCAAAGGATACAGGGTTTACATTAAAAAGGAAAAACGTATACTTGAAAAAGTACATGTTAGGTTTTTAGAGAGTAAACCTAGTGATCCTGAAAGTGGTCCAAATTGGTTGTTTGACTTGGAACCTTTATCTAGAGCTTTAAATTATATGCCTGTTACTGATCCAGACATTGTGAAGGTAACTTCAAGTGTTTTGGAAAAGAGAATTGGTAATGTTTCAGGTATACAGGTTGCTAAGAAGGATGGACCACCAGCAGTTGAGTCATCTCCCACACAAGAATATGTTACACTTCCTATATGGACAGATGAGTATTATGCTGCTGCTGCTGCTAGAAAAGATAATGGTGGTTTCCAAATACCACCAAATACAAACATGCATGGTTCTTCAGGCGCTGACAAAGGGAAATCAAGCGCTGACAAGAGCAATTCAGACGCTGATGGATCAGACGTTGACAACAACAGTTCAAGCGTTGTTAGCCCAAACGCTGACAAACAAGGTTCAGACGTTGATGACAGCTTTGCACATCTTTTCTCTTCACATTTTGAACAAGGTGGACCTTCCAATGTCCATGAAGAGATTCCTGTTGATCAAAGAGAGTCTGATGAAGAAGATATTGGCAACATGGAGCGTGAAGTTGAGGACACCAGACTTTTTGAAGGAGGAGTTCTCACTTCCATAATAAAGGATCATCCCTCATCTCAGATCATTGGTGATGTTATGGCTCCAGTTCAGACAAGAAGATCCCATCAAAATCTTGGTGGATTTATTGCCAATATACACAAGAAGGTTGATACCCCTCTTGTACAAGCATGTTTGTTTGCATGTTTTCTGTCACAAGAAGAACCCAAGAAGATTTTTGATGCTCTCAAAGAACCTAGTTGGGTGGAAGCAATGCAGGATGAGCTTCACCAATTTGCTATACAGGATGTTTGGGAGCTGGTTGATTGTCCTAGATATGTGAGACCAATTGGGACAAGATGGGTTCTAAGGAACAAGAAAGATGAAAGGGGCATTGTGGTCAGAAACAAGGCACGTTTGGTAGCTCAGGGATATACACAAGAGGAAGGAATAGATTATGAAGAGGTCTTTGCTCCTGTTGCAAGAATTGAAGCTATAAGAATTTTCCTAGCTTATGCCTCTTGTATGAACTTCACTGTTTATCAAATGGATGTGAAGAGTGCTTTCCTCTATGGAACAATTGTTGAGGAGGTATATGTTATGCAACCTCCTGGTTTTGAAGATCCTGAGAATCCAGACAAGGTTTATAGAGTGAAGAAAGCTATGTATGGACTTCATCAGGCCCCAAGAGCATGGTATGGTACATTGTCCACTTACTTGGTGGAAAATGGTTTTAAAAGGGGCACCATAGATCAGACATTGTTCACAAAGAAGAAAGGTAAGGATGTCTTACTTGTTCAGGTCTATGTTGATGATATCATTTTTGGATCTACTAATCCAAAGATGAGTGAAGACTTTTCCAAGCTTATGACAGATAAGTTCAAGATGAGTGCAATGGGTGAGATGAACTTCTTTCTAGGGTTACAAGTTCAGCAGAAAGAAGATGGTATCTTCATCTCCCAAGACAAATATGTAGCTGAAATCTTGAAGAAATATGGTTTTTCTCCACATGAAAAGAGTGCTTCCACTCCTATGGATAGGGAAAACCCTTGGGGAAAAATTGGAGCTGGAAAGGATGTGGATGTTAGGCACTATAGATCAATGATTGGTTCATTGATGTATCTTACAGCCTCAAGACCTGACATCATGTTTGCTGTGTGTGCTTGTGCACGCCATCAAGTGACTCCCAAAGAGTGTCACCTTTTTGCTGTGAAAAGAATTTTTAGGTACCTAAGATGTTATCCAGATCTTGGCTTATGGTATCCAAAAGATTCTCCATTGGAGCTTATTGCATATTCAGACAGTGACTATGGTGGTGACAAGTTTGATAGGAAATCCACAACTGGTGGATGTCAATTTCTTGGGAGTAGATTGATATCTTGGCAATGCAAGAAACAAACAGTGGTGGCAAACTCTACAACTGAAGCAGAATATGTTGAAGCAGCTGCTTGTTGTGGACAAGTCTTATGGATTCAGAACCAGCTGTTGGATTATGGGTATAATTTCATGCATACCAAGATTTTTGTAGACAATAACAGTACTTTATGCATTATTAAGAATCCTGTACATCATTCTAAAACCAAACACATAGAAATTAGACATCATTTTATAAGAGATTGCTTTGAGAAAGGTTTAATACAACCAGATAGGGTAGCCACAGAAGATAATGTGGCTGATTTATTAACTAAACCTTTTGATACTGGAAGATTTCAATATTTGGTAACAAATATTGGAATGGTTAATCTCACTTAATATGTGTTTTGGAACCTTTTTGTAAAAGTATGTACAGGATAATGCATTGTTATTGGTCTTTGTGATGATTTAGATTTTTCCACTTTATTTTTCTAACACTGACAAAGGTAAATGTAACGCTGATAAGTGTTATTTTGCCGTTGTTAGAGATATTATTGTCTAACGCTGACAAGAGTTCCTTCAACGCTGATAAGTGTTGTCGGGGCGCTGTCAGCAACAAATGTTAGTTTTGTGGTTTTCAATCTAAATGTGTAGGTGGTGGTAGCTTTATGCCATTGGATACAGAGTTGCTTATGGATCTTTGAAGAGCTATTTGGACATGTTTTTGTTTATGGATGATGGTTGGAATATTTATATTCCTATCTTGACATAAATTTTTAATGTTCATATATATTTTGAGAAACTCATGTATCATAGTTTAAGGGGAGGTTTAAGGAACCTTTAGGACTTTTGGGTATTCTTATAATACTCTCATCACAATTCTAGATTGTGTCCACAGGTGAGTATGGGTTAGTTTTACTAAACCATGAGGCACTGTAGCATGCAAAGTTGACAAACTATGCATGCTGCCAAGACATTTTTGGCCTAGAATTGGTTGTGGTCTGATGGGAGACTTGGGAATAGTTTTGTTATGGGTTTACCTGGGAGTTACAAAGAATTTTATGAAATAACTTTGTTGGTAAGTATTTTGGTTAGCAAGGGACACTAGAGGACATTTGTGTCTATCTTGCTTAAGCAAGTGTGCATAAGTGGACAGTGCTTGCCGCCCAGTAATTATTATCAACTTGTAAGATATTTCCCTTAGGATAAATTACTTTGTTAAGGTCTTTTTCTTTTTAAATATTTTTATTTTTATTTTTAGACGCTGACAAGTTTTTCTCCAAACGCTGTTACGTCCAATCGTGACGCTGACAAGGCTTTAGGCAAACGCTGACAAGAAAATATAGCCGTTAGGCGTTGATGGGCTATTTTTGACCGTTGACACCTAGTGGGCCCTACCCAGTTGTTATTTTTGACTAATCTTTGGCCGTAATTTTGGGGAGTTGTTACTTTTAATTAATGCATGAGATAAGTTATATTTGATTCAATATTTTCATCATTGCTCTTTGAATATAACTGCCTCATTTTTGACCAATCCAAATCATGCATCTCTCCTATAAATTTGGCTAAACTTTTTGTTCTGGGTATTCATATTTTCTTGTCTAACATTTTTCTCCTAGATTTTTCCCATATCACATAACCTAAACAGCTTTCAACATGGCACCAAAGTTCAACTCAAACAATCTGACATTGGAGTTCAAGAGCCAACATAATATGGTAGCTTACTTGGCCGCTGATAATGATTTGTTCCCTCAGTATTCACAAATGGTGGCATTTTTAAATGCATCCTCAATAAGGTATGCACTTTCTCATGAACCATTAGTCCCTGTCGCACACATTAGACAGTTTTGGAATAATGTAAGTTCCACAACAGCTAATGGAGTGACTACATTAACATCTACTGTTCATAGAAGAACATGGGTGGTCACTGAAGCCTTGGTTCGCCAAGCTTTGCGTCTTGATGACGCTGATGGTGTGACTACCCTTGCCATTGCAACAATAGAACAAGGTCTTAGGGAATTGGGTTATCCTATTCCTGCTGGTAAAACTTTAAATAAATATCATAAGCAGGAATTTCCCTCTGACTGGAAATATTTGATACATGTCCTTCTTCAATGCTTAAGTCCAAAATGTACTGCTTTTAATGAAATAAACAGGTCCATTGCAAGTGCTTTGGTTTGTATGTCACGTGGGCTTAAGTATAATTTTTCAAAAATGATTTTTGAAGGGATGTGTAAAAATAAGGGAAGTAAAATGACTTTGGCTTACCCAAGATTTTTGCAAATGGTGTTTGATTTACAAGAATATTGTACTAGGGATCATGACACTTTTTATGAGATCCCTAAGCAAAAGAAATCCATTTTTGACAAGATGAGCTCCACAAACAGATCTATACCTCTCACCCAAGCCATGCTTGAAGTAATTCAGGCTGCTCAACCACAACCAGACCCTGCACCTCAAATTGAGCCTATCCTTGAACCATTATCTTCACCTGATCACATGGACGTTGACCAACCCAATGTCAACGCTGACACTCAAAATGTTGGCGCTGACACAGCCAATCTCAACGCTGATGACATCCCTGAACAATCCCAAACACCCCTTAACCAACCAACACCCACACAATCTACCTCATCTTCCACCCCATTACAATCTAGGTTGAATAAACGCCAAAGGACTACTGGAGTGTTCTCCTCTAGTGGTCCTAGCCTTGTTGCAGAGAGAACCACCTCCACAAGTGTGTCTGGTGCCATGGATGAGGCTGGGGCTATTGACACAAGCTTAGATGCTGGTCAAGACAGTCCCAACATCATTAAGACCTCATCCACGCCCTATGATTCTATTTTGGGAGGTCAAATCCCCATTCTAGCTGAGGGCAGATTGGAACCTATGACATTGAATGAATTGACGGCTGCTGTCATTAGCTTGCAAAAGCAAAATGTCAGCCTTGTACAAATTGTCAATAATCAGGGCCGTGAACTCCAAGTATTGAGGGAGCGGGTAACTATTTTGGAGAATCCTAGTAGCAGGAGTAGAATGGAGGAATCTTCCAAAGGGGAGGATGAAGAGGATGAGCTGATTCATACAGCCAGTGAGAAGAGTTCACAATTTAGTGAATCTTTAAATGTTGCTGAAGCACTCACCAACTTGAAGAAGCACCCAATTATTGATACATCCAAGGTAACTCCATTGAACTTGGAAGGATCTTTCACAGCAACAATGGGCGCTGATACAGGTTTGAACGCTGACACATCCAGCGCTGACAAAGGTAATCGGGGCGCTGATAAAGGTAACTTGAACGCTGACAAAGTTGCAGGTGGTGTTGATGTATTCCAGTCATCAGCAATCATCAAAGATGTGTCCACACAGGTTTCTTCTTCTACCTTACCTATTATTGATCCAAAAGACAAAGGTAAAGGAATTTTGGTTGAAGAAGATGTTCCAAAGAAAGATGCAGCACAAATTGCATTTGATGAACAGTTGGTTGCACAACTTTTGGAAAGAGATTTGAAGAGGAGTGGTAGATCACCATTTGTTGCCACTTCTGAGAGTGAGGAAGAGAGTGGTGATGAAAAAGAAGGAGATAGCTCAGATTCAAGTGTTCAAATTATTGAAGATCCAGAAAGACTTGAATATGGGGATGAGTTGGCAAAAGAAAGATTGAGTGATTTGAAGAATCAGATTGATTGGGACCTTCCAGAAATCACCAGAATGTACCATGCTTGGGAAGACAAAGTAATGGACAATCCAGGGATGAGTTTGTCAGATCAAATTTGGGGATTGGAAGTTCTTCTCAGGGTACAAGATGATATAAAGGTGATTTTGAGGTTTAATGCACAAGAGGTCAAGACTTGGCTTAAAAGAGATAGAAGGCAGTTGTATTACAAGTTGCTTAGATGCCATCAACCTAGATGGACATACAAGAAGTTGCTGGCTTTATCTTTTGATGAGCTAGAGTATAGGGCACATCCTATTTGGAGGAATGTGCAAGAAAATAATGTCTACCAGTTTCTTTCAGAAGAAAGGAAACAAGAGCTTGCTGAGGAAATGCAGATTCAAAAGGAGATGAGGATTGCTCAAAGACCAGTAAAGAAAGGAGATCCTCTCCAATTTCCCAAAGATATGGATGTGTATTATCCAACTGAAACTGTCATAAGGAAGCATCTCAAGCTTTCTCCATTGGAAGCTTCAGATTTGGTTAATGTAGTACCTCTAGATGACAGAAATCCAATCATAAGTTTTGATGAAGATGAGTGTGGATTTTGGAAGATTGGCAGGTTTGGAAAGGAGGTACATACTTTCACTTCAATTATTTCTATCTTTGCAAGTATAGACAGAGAAGACTTGGTGCATCTATGGAGATTGATAGAGGCCAAGTATACAGCTGAAGCACCTACTTCAGCAAATGGAATAAGACTATGGCACACATTTTTGACTTTGTATGGTCCAAGGGAAGCAGATCCTGCCATATGGAAGGATCTTGAAGATGACCTCAGTAATCTTCATTGGAGGCTTTATTCTACTTGTGGTGTGTTTCATTTGAGCTCTACAAAGTTTTCAAAGTATCTACTTGTGGATGCTGACTATTTCTTGTCCAAAGAAGTATTGGAGAAGATGAAGGAGACACCCTTGGAGATTGATTATACTAGTGACGTGGCCAAGGACTTGATTAGATATGTTTATCACCAACATAAGAAGTTTTTGCAAGATTCCTCCTAAGCCTTAAGTTTTTATTCAGAAACTTGATCATTGGAATAGATATCAAGTTTAGGGGAGGATTGTTGGGAATAAATTATGGGTCAGTTCACTAGACGCTGATAAGAAGAATTCAAGCGCTGATAAGATGACATTGGACGCTGACAGCCAAGCGTTGACATTTGAAGAAGTCAACGCTGACAGCCTTGAAGATTAGCACTGATGGAATATATCTTCATACGAATCTTTTTGTTTATTTGTTTCTTTATTTGTGTATGGTAAAGATAAGCTCGACATTGTATTTTCCATTATTATCTTTACCTAGAATAATTGATTCGTAGCTTATTGTACAAGACTTCTTAATCTATAAAAGAAGATCTTTTAGGTTAATGTTAATCATCAGTTATCATAAGTTTTCACAAGTTAAACCTCTTTCATTGTAATCAAGTTCGATCATTCTAATACAAGTGAAAGTTTGTTTAACATCTTTGTGTTTTAGATTAAGTGTTAATTCCGCATAACACTTAGTTACTTTATTCATAAGCAAAGGTTTCTCTACGTGTATTACTTGATCTAATCTCGTATACACAAAGCTTAATCGATCTAAGTTTGGGATCAACAGTCACAAATTCGCTCCCTCCTTGAATCCTCGAAAGAGTGACAAGATGAGACTGAAGCATTTGAAATGAAGTGATGCCACTTTTCCTAACTTTGTTTTGCATTGAATGCGATTCTTTCTCTTGAAATGTCGAACTCAACGAAGCCATTGAATGTCGATGACAAATGATTGTGGATATGACAACACCAACAAAAGAACCGTAGTAAATCTAAAAAAAATAATCCTCTATTGATGATTTAACTCTTTTCTCGGCTCAATTTTTTTTATTGGCTCAAATGTTGATAAAATAAACCGGAGACCAATTCAAAATAAAACCCGTCAACAAATAAATCCAAGCTACCGTAAATATAATGGTCGGACCGTCAAATATTTTACCACTTTGAAACTTTCAAAATACATGCCGCAACATGATGTATCAACAATTAACCAAAAAAAATTGAAATAATTTCTTCAAAAAAATTATTTTGTGAACTAATTGAGATTTTAAAAAAAATTAAGTTTTAGAATATGAAGATATTAACTTAACTGAAACATTTGAAAAAAAAATATAAAAAGTAACCTAAAAAAATGAGATACTGATATTAAAGGCAAAAGAAATGTGGCAAATGCAAACACTACGTGGCTAAAGTTTTTCCCATCCCTAAGCTTAGTTTACTCCGCCCCCTTATTTAAATAACACGAAAAAGTCTTTCTCGTTTCCTCCGTCTACCTCCTGCCCCTATATTGTTTCAGCTCTCTCAAAAATCCTCCACCAAAATCGGCTTTGAGAACTCTTATCAATACACCACAATCACTACAAATAGATAAAACTAAGCACTCTCCGTCTTCTTCTGTGTATCTCAACAAAAACCTAATCTCACTTCTCTCAATACCTACGCCCCCTAATCTAAAAACCAATTTCCGCCACCAAACAACTCTCCTCAATCATACATCAACCAAACCATTATCAATCTCCCGTCAATCAAACCCAACAGCAGCAAGAAAAACAATAAGCCCGATTTAAGATCTTTTAAGATCTCAGGTAGGCATCTCCTTTTTTTTCAGTGCATGTGGGTGTTAATATTAAGATTTGTCAAGACTTTCTATCATCTGTCGAGTCTTTCTGTCTAGTGTCTAGATTGAGTCTTTGGTGAGGTATGGAGTCTAGGGTGGTCGAGTGTGAGTGTATTGGGTGGGTAAAACGTGAGGATGAAGTCACGTCTTTGTATTGGTGGGTTTTGAGTGTGTGTGAGTGTGTTGTGTGAGGTCGAGGGTGGGGGTTTGTGCAGTTTGGTGATGTTGTTCGAGGGTGTGGGTTCGAGGGTGATGTTGGTGATTAAAAAATAAACTGAGTTGAGTGTGAGTGTTGTTCGAGGGTGGGGAGTTTGGGTGAGGGAGTTAGTTTGTTGTGTGAGACGAGAGGTGAGGAGATGAGTGAGGAGTGAGAAAGAGTGTGAGTCTTGGGTCGAGTCTGTGAGAAAGTGAGTCCTTGTTGGTTTTTTTTTGGTGTCAGTCGAGTCCAAAGTAAGGGTGAGGGATTATTGGGTGAGGTTGGGTGTTGGGGTCGGTGAGAGAAGAGTGTTGGTGAGGGTGTTGATGTTTGGTCAGATGTGGTCGAGAGAAAAGAGTGAGTCGGTTTGTGTTGAGGGTCTTAGTCGATTGTGAGTGTGATGTGAGTCGAGATGAGGGTGTACGAGTGGTGTCGAGGGAATGAGTTCGAGGGAGTGTTTGTTGTCAGTCGAGAGTGAGGGGTTTAGAGTTGAGTCTCGGATTACCGTTGTGATTGAATTTTTTGAGTCTTTAAAATCCCGTTATATTTGAATCGTCTTCAGTTCATTCAACCGTTCATGCGGAATAATTTTAGTAAGTTGGTTCATCCGGAATGTTTTCGCAAAAAAAACGGTTCATCCGGAATAACTTGAAATCTTGTTCATTCGGAATATATCAAAAATGGTTCATTCGGAATGTTTTGTAAAAACTTTTGATTCGGAATAACTAACAAAATCAGTTCATCCGGAATGTTTTTGCAAAAAACGGTTCATCCGGAATAACTTAAAACTTTGTTCATTCGGAATGTAAAATCGGTTCAGGAATGTTTTTGCAAAGACGGTTCATCCGGAATAATCTAAGACTTTGTTCATCCGGAATGTATTTGAAACCACTTGCTGTGTGTTGATGAAGGACTGTTGGACAGATATTGGACCAAGTGTGACAAAAAAGTTATGAAACGGACTGTAAAAAAATTGATTAAAAAAATTAATAAAAAACAGATTGAGAACACAACAAACTGATAAAACTGATCTAATAATAAAACTGATAAAACGGATCTAATAGTAAAATTGATGATTTAAAAAGCTTAATAAAATTGATAGATTTAAAAAAAACTGATTAATTTAAAAAATTTGATAAAAACTGATTATTTAAAAAAATTGATAGATCTAAAAAATTGATGCTAAAAAAAAGATCATAGAAAAGAAAAAAAAAACTGATGATTGTTATAAAAGATTGATCTAAACAAAACGTAACATCAAAAAATTTATAAAACAATTTAGAAAGAAAGGATTTTCAATCAAATCAATAGATAAAAAAACGCAAATCCTAAGATTTAACCATGGCTCTGATACCAATTGAAGAATAGTGATAATCTTATGAATCAATAAGGTAGGTTGATGGTTCTAGAGAGAGAAAGTAGTGAGAGAAAGTAGTGAGATAAAGTGAGAGAGAATATGTGTGTTTTATTTCATCAAAAGTGAAAAACAACCAACAACCAACCCCCTTTCCATGGTGGAAAGGGGTATTTATATCCAAGCCTCTAATAGGCTTGGGCCGACCCATGACAAGCCCATGGGCCGGTTTTACTTAACTAAATAAACAAACATTAACTATGAGCTATACAACATTAATAATATTGTGGAGTGACCGATACTTCTAATATACGTTAAAAACGTATTTCTAACAATCTCCCCCTAAGGGAGGTCACTCCACGTTACACAGTTCTAAACCTAGCATACTATACTAATTCTTCGTCCTTCAGCTCGTAGTCTTTTTCTCTTTTCTTTTTGTTGTGAATATGTTGATTTGATCTTTTAGGCTTTGGCTTGAGAGCATTGTTCTTTTAACCAATCACGTGCGATCTTTGCCTTCTTGTGAATCTTGCCTCCTCGTGAATCCATGTTCCACACACTTATGTCTTTTGTTGAATTCTTGAAAGCTTCAGAGTTTGGTACAGCGGAAGACTTCATTTTGTACTTTCTTGAATTTTGCTGAACTTTGATGCAGAAAAACATAAGCATGTGGGAACGACTTTACCTGGTACACCGCAAAGCCACCGTTTTCGCAGCAACATAATAAGACACGAATGAAATGGATTAGAACATTTCATTCTAAATCGGTAGCGTTTTACCTCCGGTCGGTGAAGACCGTTGGACGATATTAGATATCGTACCTGTGACGGATAGTTTCAATTAAGTAACTTCCTGACAGGATTCGCGGGTAAACCCGTTCTCTTTATTCGACGATCACTAAGCTTGATTGCGAACATAAAGAGTTAATCACTTGGATAAATTATCCTTGTGATTGAAGCCGTCAATTCATGAAGCCTGGAACAAGTGAATTTCAATTAAGATTTTTACCATCGTTGCTTTCCAGTTATCACGAGCTTGATTCATAAAGAATCTTGCACGTCACCTACCAAGTGCTGTTTGATGTTAACACTAGAAGGATTTCCACTCGTCACTTTGAACACTAAAGAGTGTCACTCTGAGTGTTCTGGCAAGATCATATGATAATGCGTAGAGGCCTGGAACGAGTTTAAGTTCAATTAAGAATTAAACTACTGTTTCTTTCCAGTTTTTCACAAGATTGGTTCTTAAAGAGCCGCACGTGTAACCTACCATGAGCTTGTTTGATGTTGGCTCAAGCAGGATTTCCATCTTCATTGTAATACTTACGTATCACTCGGATGTTCTGGCAATATTACAAGAATACTGCGTAGGACTCATAAAAATCTCTTACTTTTCACAGTGTGTGAGAAAGCATGGAATAAATGGAAAGTGTCCGAATGAGACTTTTGATGACCTCGTGGCTCTAGACTCGATAGTGCGTTTTGATTTAGTGATCGATGGCTGGAGAGGAGTGCCACCTTTTCAATATCAGTCTATTCGGAGTGAATAAACCAATAGATAACGTGTTGATCTCCGTGTGATTAAAACAAATACCTTTTGAGAGATATTTGAGTTAGCTGGGAAGGGTTGTGCATTGCATCACTGGGTCCATGATGTCTTTCTTCAATATCGAGAATCATTAACAAATGATCTCAATAGCATATGTATTGACCCGGTTTCTACCTAAAGTTGTAAGGAGGGCTTCTTTCTTTACACCCTTTATCTTTACATTTCTTTTTCATTCTTCAACCCCTTCAGTACTTACCAATACATCATCACTAGCACCTTGTTGTGATTGTTCCAGTGCTAGCATCAGTAATTAGTCGGTACTCTGCTACGTTCACAATCTTTCTCCATCTTTCCTAAGGACTTCTAATTCTATCTAGGGAATTGTCCTTGGGAAGATTCCATCGGCTCTGATGGATATTGGACTAAAACCTATTCCTACCACCCTTTTGTCACCACATCTGTCGTGAATTAAGCGTGTTTTGGGAAAGTATAGTCACCATGAAAAATCCTTGAAAATCACTTAAGGTACTTGTGATATTGAAATCAAGAGTTTTGTACCTTAAGTGTTTTGTTCATCAAAAAACGCTCCCCCTTAACACGTGCTTTACACATATTAAGTTGGATTATCTTTAAGTCTTTTTCATCTTTTAGCCAAGTATCGTTTAAGTCTCCTTAATCCCATTTTCTCCCCTTATCCAAAATGTTAACCATTAATATTTGGGATATTGAATGGATTAACCGGTCTTTGGGTAAAAATGAAATCAATGTTTGGCCATAGAACATATTAATGCTCCCCCTTAAATTAATAAGGGTTAATTGTAGTGCTTTAGTATGACGTATTTTGAAAGATTTAGAATCTCGTGAAAAATTCTTGAAAAATTATCATACCTTAACACTACATCAAGCCATAAAAACACAATATTCACAAAATTTACATATTCACAAATAAAACCAATATAGAGTGGACCTGAGATGTACGGCCCATTAGATGGATCGTTGCAGTAACTTGTAGTGCACTCCATATGGTCTACCACCAACGAATGTTTCTAAGCTCCTCATCAATCTACGTTCCCGGAGCTTTTCATCAATCTTCTTTATCACATATGTCACCATCTTCTGATAACCCGCATGCCAATCCTCAATCACCTCGGGTAATGTTCCGCCAGAGTTGAGATGCTCCAATTTTCCTCTGACGTATATGAGAGTCCCATCACTGTATTTATGAATCTCACCTACCCTCATAAACTTCATGATCCCACGACTGTTCATCTAGAAAATCCCGTACATCGGAACGGTCGTGCCGGTATAGGGACATCTTTTGACATGTTGAGGTAGAACTTGATTCATTGGGCGGGTTAAGTTAAGCTTCCTTTGGTAGCTTTCAACTCCCAATTGAAGATCTTCAACTCGTTTCTTGATAACAGCGCTTCGTGTGAACATACGAAGTGCTGTATTCAAGGCGATGATTTCTTCACGAGTAAGATGGGTAAGTTGATCACGGGTCATCATAAGCAACATGTCTTCGATATCTTCAAGGCGAATGATAGAAAAGTCTCCCTGCTGTATCTTGTATTCTCTGTCATCCTCCCTTTTTAGAAGAATCTCCGTCACATGATGATAGCCATTCTTGGGTTCAACCGTCAGTCCCAAAATACTTGTGATGCGAAGATTGGATCTGACGATACTTCCTGAGTTGGCCAAGCAACAACCTCTGCTACGCCCTTCGGACTCGCTCGTCCCAATGTCATGCTCCTATAGCAGCATACATATCATAATTACGACTTACCTTTGGAACCCAGAGGCGGTTGACCTTTTCTTCGACATAAGGTATTGTCCCCCAATTAACAGCTTTCAACAAGGTCAGGGAGGTCGCGTACTTGGATGATCCCTTGAGGAGATACTTAAGATCATTGGTGACAAAGAAGTCAAGAGCTATTTGATTATCTTGAGAGGGATCAAGTGGAGGTGGAGCTCTTTCTGACGCATGAAGGCCTGGCCTTTGAACAGTATTGAGAGCTTTCAGGACCTCTTCAGCATAATACTCGTACTTCATGCGGCTTAACCTGGTTTTGGCGTGAAGTCTCTTGTCCTTTAGCGCTCTCTTTACCAAAGACGGAGTGACCGAAGATTTGAACTCATGAGCCCAAAATGCACACAAGTCTATCGGACTACGGATACGGAGATATAGAACATCTCTATCAGCGTCTGTGATTGGATCATATTTTGCAGCTGTCGTGATCCAAGCTTGTGGCGGTGCAGTTTCATCAATCTCCAATGTATCCGCCCAGTCCCGTGTGCTTGACTCGGGAACAGTAGATTCTGGTTCTTTTTGCAGAGGAGTAGAAACATGAACACTTGCTGGTTCTGATTCAGGCATTTCGGCGGTATCATGAACAGGCGAGTGTTGTGCAGATTCAGGTTCAGTTACTAGTTCTGCAATCACAGGAGCAACAAAAGAACTAACAGGATTAGTGGTAACAGGTATAGAAACAGAAACAGATGTACAAGGAATCGATGATGCAGTAGCAGCATTCACATCATGGCGCCACTTGGTTCGTCCTGACTCAGTAGATGTGGACTTTTCCTTTCTGGCAGCATCCTTCTGAGACTTGGTACCAGACTTGGATGGTTTCTTTTTGCTGGCAACCTTGTCCCTCGTTTCATCGTCATCAGACTGATCAGGCTGGTCATTTTTACCGCTATCCTTGTTTTCGTTGTCATCATCATCCTCATCATCATCCCCGTTGCTACCCTTATCACTCTCCTCATTTTGATCACCACCATCACCATCATCATCATCATCACCATCACTACCTTTGTCTTCTTCTTCTTCACCATCATCCTCTTCTTCACCATCACCCTCTTCTTCACCATCACTGTCCTCTTGCTCACTATCTTCCTTTTCCTCCTCATCCAAGATGTGGTAAGGTACCACACTCCCAAATGTCTTAAACAACCGATCATCCTCCAAGATAGCTTCATTGAGTGCTTTGTAGAGTGTCCGCTGAATTTTAGACTTGTCAAAAGATCCAACTTCCTTCATGCGAGCTTTGAGGATCTTCTTTAATTCAAAATCTGTTAAGTCATATGCAATTTTGTAGGCTGACTCGGAAGGGTTGGACGACTTAATCATCAAGTTATCAGCCGCAAGTTTCCTCAACTCTTCATGCAGCTTTGGCATAAGAGTCTCAACAGATTCATTCACTCTCTCTACAATAGAAGCTTCAAGTGTTTCTTTCTGCTCCTTATATTTATCCTTTATGCCTCGAAGTCTTGTAAATCGTGCTTCATTCTTATCAGCTTCAGCTTGTTTGACCTGAGCAAGTTCTTCTGCATGAGATTTACGTGTCAACTCCATCTCTACAGTGAACTTAGCTATCATCTCTTCTTGGGCTTTCTAGGATGCCTCTTCACTTTGCACTCGTCGAAATAGCTCTTCTCGAAGTTGAGCCATCTCTTTTCTTTGACTGTCCATGTGTTTATCCAACATTTCTGCCATTACGAATGCAGCCATTGAAGATGGTACAGGGCTACTCTGGGATGGTTGAAGAGGCACGGTTGTGATTACAGTACTCATGACAGAAGTAGGTGGATGTGGAGGGAATGGTGTTGGTACCGGTCGGGTTGGTAAAGGCTGGATTGGTGGAGGTTGAGTTACGAGAGGCTGTGTAGTCACAATGATTGTTGTAGCACCGGACACCTTCTCAAAACTTGCTGTATCAGCAATGGATGTCTCCTTCGATGCTGAGTAACGTTCGGGTGATCCAAACTCACTAATGTCATGTGGCTCCTCGTATTCTTCTTCAACATCTATCTGTGCACCCGAACCACTACTGCCTGTGTCTCTCCTACTCTTTTCAATAGCCTTCTTCATTAACTTTTTCTCAATCTTGCGAGTTAGCTCGGGATTAGGATCGTCATCAACATCTTCTTCATCGTGAAGAACAAGTTCGTCAGCCGTGCTCTTACCCTTCTTAGCCTCAGTCTTTGTCTTTTTGGTTTTGGGTTCAGATAAAGCACCCGTTTGCTTGCGTTTACCTTTACTCTTGACCGTAGTAGACGAGTCTTCTCCTGTCTGAATACTTGCTTGTTGGTTCTTGATTTCTATTAGTAGTCGCTTGTAATCAGCAAAAGCTATAATCTTATCTGTCAGGAGATGACTGGGAATAGGACCAGGGATAACAACATTGGAGTGACCTTCTTGCCTTAGGTCCACCAGATCATCAGCATCTTTTGTGTGGTGACGGCTACCTGCACGCTTATCAATAGACGCATCGTTTTCCATAAAATAATGTATGATTAGCTTTATGAACCTAGGGTACTGGTAACCTTTAGCCTTAGTCTTCGTGTTTGTGAAGAGTTGAAAAATAAACTCTTCCCACAACAATGATGCATAATCAATATTAATACCTTTGAACATACCATAGAACATATTGATGATTGGCGAACGCACATCATCATGCCCAGTCGTTTTGGGTGTGAGACATCGGCTGAGAATACCAAACATCGCTCTCCAAGGTTGACCCACTTTGGCTGTGGTAAAATCGGACACTATTCGTAAGTCCGCACATCCAATAGTAGAGAACATCGCCATGAGCTCGCTCTTGGTCGGGTTCGCTGAGAATGTTGTACCTTTGGGTGACTCCCGAAACCCAAAGATCTTGCGGAAGTCTGACACGGTGAGAGTCTGTTGCTTGTTGTCCAGGAAGAATGTGATCTTGTTTAACATCCTCTCTTTGGTTGCCCAGAATTCGTACATGTAGTCGAAGGGCACCGAAGCACTACCCCTTAACGCATTCTTGAAATGAGAATTGTCAAGAATGGCTGAAGCTACCTTGAATCCATTTTTAGTGGAATTAGAGACCTCCTTCAACCGGTAGTTGTTTGGAATGAACTTGAGGGTTTTGGCTTCTTCAATGGCTGCTGCTCTATCGTCTTGTATTTGTTGCACGGTTGGGTTAGTCATTGTTTCTGCTTAAGAAAAAACATAAAAGTTGATACATACATATATAGAATATCATTATGAATTTATACATAAGCATTATACATATGACATAATCCCTTAAGCATTGAACATTTAACAAGTTATTAAGCAAAAACACCTTCATTCGGAAAAAACATCTCATCCAGAATAAACATCTCATCGGGAATAAACCCTTCATCTGGAATAAAAATCTCATCCGGAATAAACATCTCATCCGGAATAAACTCTTCATCCGGAATAAACTCTTCATCCGGAATAAACCCTTCATCCGGAATAAACTGGCAAAATACTTCGAGACCAAGTAAACCAACTTTAAACGATTCTAAACCCGATTTTTAATCAAAAACCACAAAAAGTTTTGTGATTTCTACCAAAATAAGCTAAACCCAACACTTATCTACTAATCCCAACATCAAAAACACCAAAAATTACAAGATTCAAGGTTGATTTTCCTAAAAATCACTAATACATTCAAAAACTAAAAAACAACACTAATCCTTACCTTAAATCACCCCATGGCTCTTGATACCAATTGAAGGTCTACTATTCTTGGGATTTGATAAACTATGATTAGATCTATTGATTGAATGGAGGAGGAGGAGGAAGAAGATGAACTAGAGAGAGAAAGAGGAGAGGAAAGAAAGATAGAGAGAGAAAGTGATTTAATTAAATAAAAGTGAGAAAGTGAAAATGAGCCACCCCTCCTAACATGCCAGGAGGGGGTATATATATCCCACCCTACATGTGGGCTATATGGACTATATTGTTTACAAACTGGATCACGAGCCTATTACTTGAATATATTATTGGAGTGACCGATCCTTTCTAAATACGTAAAAACGTATTTCCAACATATATTAAATTGGCGCCGTTGTCGCTTCGCTCGTTACGATTAACGATTTCTCGTGAGAAGATTTGGATTTTGGGATCCGTTCACTTTTGAACGTTATTTTTCGTGTTAAAAAATAAAAAACATAAAAAAATAAAAAAGATAAAAATACAAAAAAATAAAAAATCATCAAAAGCAAATTCTTCCTAAGATTTGCACCAAAAAAATTAAAAAATTAAAAAATTCAAAAGTAATACTTTTCCGAAAGTATTACACCAAAAAAATTAAGTACTATTACTATTTTTCTTATTTCGATTTATCTTGATTTTTATTGTGAATATATTTTCCTTAAAAAAATATACAAAAAGATTTTTCTTTTACTATAGATATTACGTATAAGAACCCCAATATACAATATTTCCATAAGTATTGCTTGCAATACCCTATATTTGGAGGCGTTCCGTTCCATATACGTGTATCGATCAAATAAAAATAAAGGAAACAATAGATAAATACTTTCGTTAAGCAATAATTCGAAAAAATACGAACTTTCAGGTGAATAGAAAGGCAACGTGCTATAAAAGGCCGTCTAAGGGAAGCTAGGTACTTAAGTGCTTCGCGCCACCTCATTCCCCCCGTTCACTTGTGAGTATTTTGAGAAGGAAGGCTAATCGAGGGTTTTGACACCCAAGTAGTATTATATATATATTTTTGTAGATTTTTAATATTGACTCGATAGGGATAATCCCTTTCCTCTCAAAGTCGACCGAGGTCTCCTACCTCATTCCTCGTGTTTAGTTGTATGCGCACTCGAGCGCGTGCACACTGTTGGGAATAAAATGTAGCCAGTACATTTGGACGCTGACAAGAAGAAAACAAGCGCTGATAAGAAGAAAACAAGCGTTGACAGGAAGAAGTCAAGCGTTGATAGGTTGAAGTCAAACACTGATAGAAAGATATGGTCTACGCGTATTATGTTTCTAGTTTGTTTCTAGTAAAGATAGGATCAACAATGTATTTTCTATAATTATCTTTACCTAGAATAGCTGATACGTAGACTCTTGTACAAGGCTTCTTATGTCAATAAAAGAAGACCTTAGGTTATGTTTCATATAAGTTTTTCATACGTTTAACACTTTCATTGTAAGCAAGTTTGTTATTATCAATCAAGTGAAAGTTTGTTTTACAATTGTTTGTGTGTTCTTGTTTAAGTATTAATTCCGCATAATACTTAAATTGTCTTATACACAACAAAGTTTCTCTATGTGTTTAACTTGATTTAATCTCGTTTACACAAGCTAAATCGATTTAAGTTTGGGATCAACAAGTGGTATCAGAGCTTGTTGAGAAACTTTGATCTAAAGAACACAAGAACCCTAAATTACCAAAAACCCTAATTTTCACAAAACCCTAAAAACATCATGTCTACCCCAGAAGCAAACTCCTCCTCCTCCTCAAACCACAACATCAAGATTCCCATGCTAGACCCAGACAATTTTGAGTTGTGGAAGT
Source organism: Glebionis coronaria (assembly GCA_025667525.1). Taxonomy (NCBI): domain Eukaryota; kingdom Viridiplantae; phylum Streptophyta; class Magnoliopsida; order Asterales; family Asteraceae; genus Glebionis; species Glebionis coronaria. Next base: position 344,804,303 of record CM046876.1, read on the forward strand.
TTAAATTTGAGCAATATCTACAAATCCATGACTACACTCTCTGGGAAATTATTGAATATGGAAACACATTCGATAAGGCTCAAAAGACTGCAGATGCCATTGCTGCAAGAACAGCTGTTCAAGGTTCTACTGAAGAGGAACGAAGAGAAAGACTTGATGATGGGGGAGCTGTTTTAGTTGAGGACATAGCAAAGAGAAGGGTTGACATGAAAACCTTAAGCATTCTGAAACTCTCCTCGGGACAAGAAAATCAGCACAAATACAGAGGTTATGAGTCTGCAAAAGATCTTTGGGCAGCCCTTGAAGTTGCCTATGGTGGTAATGCTGATACTGTGGAAGAGAAAAAGAAGCAACTCTTGCATGAGTATGCTGTTTTTAAGGCTCAACCTAATGAGAAGCTAAGTAGTGTGAGAAGCAGACTTCTTGACATTACAAGCAAGATGTCCTTCATGGGGACAATTGGTGATGTTGACATTATTGCCACTTTTCTTAAAAGCCTTGGTGATGCATGGAAGATTGAAGCAAGGTCTATAATTGCTAATAACACTCACAAAAGTTCTACTTTTGATGATGTGTACAATAAACTGAGGCTGATAGAAAATGAAACTCTTTTGGATCATGGAAGCAAGTCTACCAATGTAAACATGGCCTTCTTTTCACATAGTGAAGGTCAATTTGATCAGAAGGAGTCATACATGCATCCAGTTACTGGATCAACCTGTGTCAACGCTGGATCATATCCTGTCAACGCCTCACATTCAGACGCTGACACGTATAAAATTGACTCACCAAGAGTTAAGCCTTCTGGTATTGATCTGGATACTGTGTGTGCATACATTGCTTCATTGCCCAATGGTTCAGTGATTACTTATGAGGACCTTGAGCAAATAAGTGATGAGCATTTGGAGGAGATGGACATAAAGTGGAATATGGCTCTTGCAAGTATAAGAGCAAACAGATGGAATAGAAGATTCAAGAAGAAGATGACTTTTAATGCTAAGGACACTGCTGGATTTGATAAATCTAAGGTTGAGTGTTATAATTATCATCGTATGGGACACTTTATGAAAGAATGCAGATCTCCAAGAAGATCTAATGCTGGAAAACCCTCAAGCCAAATTGTTAAGGCTCAGGATCCCAAGGCCATGGTTGCAATGAAAGAAATTGATGGTGTTGGATGGGATTGGAGCTATTTGGCTAAGGATGAGGAAGAGAATAAAGCTTTGGTTGCTGAGATGGAAGAAGAAGAGCATGTTCAATATGCTCTCATGGCACACTCCTCATCTTCATCAGACAATGAGGTATATGATGATGCTTTTTGTAGTAAGGGTTGTCGTTTAAATACTGAAAGACTTAACAAAGAGGTTTTAAGATTGTTAACAGATGCGAGTAATGAGAGATGCAAGTTGTCTAACTATCAACTTGCTCTTACTCAAACTGAAAAGACTGTAGCTGAGTATAAGAAAATGGAGCTTGACCTAAAAGATAAAATCAATATCTTAAAACATGATTTAAATGCTAGTACTGATATTAGAAACATCATGGAAAGGGTCAATGCTGAATTACAGGCTAAGTTAGATGAGGCTATCAAGAATAAGGATAATGTAGATCTTAAAATTCAGAGATTTGATAAAGCCTCACAAAACCTAGGAGAATGTGTTATTAAACAAAGGGATTCTAGGGATATGACTGGGATTGGGATGAAAGAGTATGCTGGTGTTCCACCACCAGCTGGGGACTTCTATGGTGTCCAAAGAAAGGACTTATCTTGGACTGGTTTACCAGAACTCCAAGAAGAGGAATTCATTCCTCCACCAAGAGTCCTTACCCCAGTAGAAGAATATAGGCAAAAGTTGACTGATTTGGATCAACGGAAGAAAGCCAACCCTACCTTGTTTGTCAAGGGTGTCATGCTTAGTGATAGCCCAAATGAGTCTACCCCTATCAAAGTAACAAACCCAATCACTGGAAAGACTGTTGACCTTGGCTTAAACGCTGTTAGAAAACCTAGCATTAAGTATGTAGAAATGTATAGAAATACTAGGTCACCAAAAAGCCAAGTTAGTGATAATGGAACAGGTTTCTTTTCTTCTAGACCTAGAGTTATGTCTAGAAAAGCCTGTTATACTTGTGGTAGCTTTTCACATTTAGCCTATAAGTGTGTCAACACTTCCAAGGTAAACACTGACAAAAAGTCAAACATTGCCACACCCAAAACTTTTGTTCAGCAAAGTCCACAAGTTGTTAGACCAGCCTCATTCTTTTCAAAAGGGTCTAACACTTATGGACAAAGACCTTTTCAGAAGAGCAATACATGGTCTAATAGGCAATGGGTTCCTGTAGCAAACCCTAGGTTCAACGCTGATAAGGGTAATTTCAGCGTTGATAAGACCAAATCAAACGCTGACAGAAACGTCGCCAGACCAAATAATGGTAAATATTTGCAACCACAGGGAAAGGGGTCTAAAGCTTCTTCTAGCTTGACATGGAGACCTAAGCAAGATCAAAAACCTAATTCTAATGGGATTTCTATGACCTGTAACAGATTTAATTACATTTCAAAGGTCATCACAAAACCAATTAGGGTTAACTGGGTGTTCAATCCAAAAAGGGATGAACAAGGGGTTGTTATGAGGACTAAGTCTGTTCTTGTTGAACAACCAAATGAATCCAAGTTTGTTCAGGCTTGGGTTCCCAAAGAAAACTAATTTGTTTTCTTTATGTGCAGGGCATTCAAAAACAGGTTAATGATTATGGCTATTGGGATAGTGGATGCTCTAGGCACATGACTGGGAAGGAAGATTATCTCACAAACTTCACTCCCATTAAGGATGGTGATAAAGTTTACTTTGGAGGCGGATATGGAACTATCATAGGCAAAGGAACTCTTCTCACCAACAACTTGCGTTTTGAAAACGTGTTTCTGGTAAAAGAACTTGACTATAATCTTTTTAGTGTATCACAAGTTTGTGATAACAAAAATAAGGTTCTTTTCACTGATACTAAATGCCGGGTGTTGAGCAAGGATTTTAAAATACCAGATGAGAAATTCATTGATTATAGGACACCTAGGCATAAGGACATTTATAATGTGAATCTTAATGGGATTAGGATGAATAATAACTTGTCATGTATTTATGCTAAGGCTTCAGTTGATGAGAGTAATCTATGGCACAAGAGACTAGGGCACATTAACTTTAAAAATATAAACAGGCTTGAGAGACATGGCTTGGTTGATGGTTTGCTTGAAAAGGCTTTCCACAATGACCACTCTTGTGTTGCATGCCTCAAAGGCAAACAACACAAGGTCTCATTTAAGTCTAAACAGGTGCACTCTAGCTCTAAACCTCTTCACTTGCTGCATATGGACCTGTTTGGTCCAACTAATATAGAAAGCTTGAATGGTAAATCTTATTGCTTTGTCATTACTGATGATTTTTCTAGGTTTACTTGGACTTTCTTTTTAGCTTTGAAAAGTGACACTGCTGATACTTTAATTAACTTTATTAACCAAATAGAGAAGAAGAATGGTAATGATGTTAAAATGCTTAGAAGTGATAATGGTGGTGAGTTTAGAAATAAGCTATTGGATGATTTTTGTGCCAAGAAAGGGATTACTAGACAGTTTAGTGTAGCCAGAACCCCACAGCAAAATGGGGTTGTTGAGAGAAAGAATAGAACCCTCATTGAAGCAGCCAGGACTTTGTTGGCTGATGCTCACTTTCCTATTGCATTTTGGGCTGAGGCTGTGAATACAACTTGTTATGTTCAGAATAGAGCATTAGTCAACAAGATACATAACAAAACACCTTATGAGTTACTTTGGGGAAGGAAACCTAATATTGGTTTTCTTAAACCTTTTGGTTGTCATGTAGTTGTGTTAGATCCTAGTGATGCCTTAGGTAAATTTAGTGCTAAAGGTGATGAAGGCTACTTCATTGGTTATTTAGTGTAGAGTAAAGGATATAGGGTTTACATTAAGAAGGAAAAACGTATACTTGAAAAAGTACATGTTTGGTTTTTAGAAAGTAAACCTAGTGATCCTGAAAGTGGTCCAAATTGGTTATATGACTTGGAACCTCTATCTAGGACTTTGAATTATATGCCTGTTACTAATCCAAACATTGTGAAGGTACCTTCAAGTGTTGTAGAAGAACCAGTTGGTGATGTTTCAGCTACACAAGTTAATGAAGAGGTTGGATCACAAGTAGACAAGTCATCACCCATACTTGAGTATGTCACTATTCCCATACGGACATATGCTTTTGCTGCTGGAAAGGAAAACGGTGGTCCCCAAGTATCACTAGTTAACAACATGCATGGTCTTTCAGGCGCCGACAAAGGAAAATCTGGCGCTGACAAGACAAATTCAGGCGTTGATGGCTCAAACGTTGACAACACTATTTCAGGCGTTGATGGCTCCAACGCTAACAACCTTGGTTCAGGCGTTGACAACTCTTTTGACCATATTTTCTCTTCAAATTTTGAACAAGGTGAACCTTCAAGCAGAAATGGAGAGGTTCATACAGATATTGATGGAAGAAAGTCTGAAGAAGATATTGTTAACTTGGAAGATGAGATTGAAGACAACAGACTTTTTGAGGGATGAGTTCTTACTTCTACAATGAAGGATCACCCCTCTTCTCTAATTATTGGTGATGTGATGTCTCCTGTTCAAACTAGAAGATCTCATCAGAATCTTGGAGGATTTATTGCCAATATACATAAGAAGGTTGATACCCCTCTTGTTCAAGCATGTTTGTTTGCCTGTTTTCTGTCACAACAGGAACCCAAGAATATTTTTGATGCTCTCAAAGAACCAAGTTGGGTGGAAGCAATGCAGGATGAGCTTCACCAATTTGCTATTCAGGATGTTTGGGAGTTAGTTGATTGTCCTAGATATGTCAGACCTATTGGGACAAGATGGGTTCTTAGAAACAAGAAAGATGAAAGAGGCATTGTGGTCAGAAACAAGGCACGTTTAATGGCTCAAGGATATACACAAGAGGAAGGGATAGACTATGAGGAGTCTTTGCACCAGTTGCAATGATTGAGGCTATAAGAATATTTCTAGCCTATGCTTCTTGCATGGGCTTTACTGTCTATCAAATGGACGTGAAGAGTGCTTTTCTTTATGGCACAATTGTAGAAGAGGTTTATGTCATGTAGCCTCCTGGTTTTGAAGATCCAGAGCATCCAGACAAGGTATATAGAGTCAAGAAAGCTATGTATGGACTTCATCAAGCCCCAAGAGCATGGTATGGTACGTTGTCCACCTATCTGGTGGAAAATGGATTCAAAAGGGGCACCATAGACCAGACCTTATTTACAAAGAAGACTGGTAAGGATGTCTTACTTGTTTAGGTTTATGTGGATGATATCATCTTTGGATCATCAAACCCAAAGATGAGTGAAGACTTTTCTAAGCTTATGACAGACAAGTTCAAGATGAGTGCAATGGGGGAGATGAACTTCTTTCTAAGGTTACAAGTTCAGTAGAAAGAAGATGGTATCTTCATCTCTCAGGATAAATATGTAGCAGAAATCTTGAAGAAGTTTGGCTTTTCTCCTCATGAGAAAAGGGCTAGTACTCCTATGGATAGAGAACACCCTTGGGGAAAAGTTGGAGATGGAAAAGATGTGGATGTCAGGCACTATAGATCAATGATTGGTTCATTGATGTATCTCACAGCCTCAAGACCTGACATTATGTTTGCTGTGTGTGCATGTGCACGCCATCAAGTGACTCCCAACGAGTGTCACCTTCATGCTGTCAAGAGAATCTTTAGGTACCTTAGATGTTATCCATATTTGGGATTATGGTATCCAAAAGATTCACCATTGGAGCTTATTGCATATTCAGACAGTGATTATGGTGGTGACAAATTTGATAGAAAATCCACAACTGGTGGATGTCAGTTTCTTGGGAGTAGGTTGATATCTTGGCTATGCAAGAAACAAACAGTGGTGGCCAATTCTACAACTGAAGCAGAATATGTTGCTGCAGCTGCTTGTTGTGGACAAGTCTTATGGATTCAGAACCAGCTGTTGGATTATGGATATAATTTCATGCATACCAAGATTTTTGTAGACAATAACAGTACTTTATGCATTATTAAAAATCTTGTACATCATTCTAAAACAAAACATATAGAAATTAGACATCATTTTATAAGAGATTGTCTTGAAAAGGGTTTAATACAACCAGATAGGGTTGACACAGAAGAAAATGTGTCTGATTTATTAACTAAACCTTTTGATACTGGAAGGTTTCAATACTTGGTTACAAGTATTTGAATGATCAATCTCACTTAATATGTGTTTTGGGGTCTTATTGTAAAAGTATGTACAGGATATGCATTGTTATTGGTCTTTTTGAAAAGTTAGATTTTCCACTATATTTGTCTAACGCTGACAAAGGTTATCTTAACGCTGATAAGTGTTATCGTGATGTTGTCAGCAACATGTTAGTTTTGTGGTTTTTGATCTAAGTGTGCAGGCGTTGTTAGCATTATACCATTGGATACAGAGTTGCTTATGGATCCTTGGAGAATTATTTGAGCATGTTTCAATTTATGGATGATGGTTGGAATATTTATATTCCTATCTTGACATAAATTTTTATGTACATGCATATTATTGGGCAACATATGTATCACAGTTTAAGGAGAGGTTTTAAGGAACCTTTAGGACTTTTGGGTATTCTTATAATACTCTTATCACAATTCTAAATTGTGTCCACTGGTGAGTATGAGTTAGTTTACTAAATCATGAGGCACTGTAGCATGCAAAGTTGATATACTATGCATGCTGCCAAGACCTTTTTGGCCTAGAATTGGATGTGGTTTGTTGGGAGACTTGGGAATGGTTTATAATGGGTTTACCTGGGAGTTACAAGGGATTTTATGAGATAACTTAATTGTTAAGAATTTTGGTTAGCAAGGGACACTAGAGGACTGTTATGTCTATCTTACATAAGCAAGTGTGCATAACTGGACAGTGCTTGCTGCCCTATAATAATTTCAGTTTATAGGTTATCTTCACTAGGATAAATTACTTTGTTAAGGTCCTTTTTCATTTTTATTATTTTTATTTTTGGACGCTGACAAATATTTTTCCAAGCGTTGTTGTGACCAATTTAGACGCTGACATGACTTTGGCAAACGTTGACAAGAATATAGCCGTTGGGCGTTGATGGGTTATTTTTGACCGTTGACACTCATTGGGACCTACCTAGTTGTTATTTTTGACGAATTTTGGGGCCGTAATTTTGGGAGTAGATAACTTTTAATTAATGCACAAGATAACTTATTTTCCTTTCAATATTTTCATCATTATGTTTTGAAAATACTTGCCTTATTTTTGACCAATCACATGTGCCTATCTCTCCTATATATTTGGCTCCTATTTTTAAACAGGGTACTTCATATTCTTGTCTCACACTTTTTCTCCTATTATTCATTTTTCAACAATTATTCACAAACAACTTTCTTCAACAATGGCACCAAAGTTTAAACCAAGTGACTTGGTATTGGGATTCAGGAGTCAGCACAACATGATTGCTTATTTGGCGGCCGATGATTCTTTGTTTCCATAATACACTCAGATGGTGCCGTATTTGAATGCATCTCCACTTAGGTATGCACTTTCTCATGCTCCTCTCATCCCTGTCACTCATATTAAACAGTTTTGGAACACTGTTAGTTCCTCAACAGTTAATAATGTGACTACATTAACAGCTATTGTTCATGGGCGTACTTGGGTGGTTTCTGAAGCCTTGGTTCGCCAGGCTTTGCATCTTGATGATGCAGATGGTATAACCACTCTCCCCATTAATGAAATAGAACAAGGGCTTCAGGCTTTGGGGTATCCTTTCCCTGATGAGGGTACTTTAAATAAATATCATAAACAAGAATTTCCCCCAGCCTGGAAGTACCTCATACATGTCATCCTTCAATGTTTGAGTCCCAAATGTACTGCACATAATGAAATTAACAGGTCTATTGCTAGTGCAATTGTGTGCATTACAAATGGGTAAAAGTATAATTTTTCAAAATTAATTTTTGATGGCATGTGTAAAAACAAAGGGAGTAAGATGACTTTGGCTTATCCCAGATTTTTGCAAATGGTTTTTGATGTGCAAAATTACTACACAAGGGATCATGATGATTTTTATGAGATCCCTGTGCAAAAGAAAGCTATTTTTAGTAAGATGAACTCACCCCCTCACCGTGAATTACCCCTCACCCAAGCTATGCTTGTTGTTATTGCAGCAGCACAACCCTCACCAGACCCACAACCACAACTTGACCCAATACCAAAACCTTTGCCTTCACCTCAACCCATGGAAATTGACCAAGAATCCTTCAACGCTGACACTTTAAATGTTGGTGTTGACACAAGTAATCCAAACGTTGACACCTTTCCTTCACAGACCCAAACACACCTTAACCTTCAAACTACCACCCAATCCACATCATCTTCTACCCCACCTAAATATAGGTTGCAAAAACACCCAAGGACTACTGGAGTGTTCTCCTCTGGTGGTCCTAGCCATGTTGCAGAGAGAACCACCACCACACGTGTGGTTGGTGCTATGGATGAGGCTGGGACTATTGGTACTCGCTTAGATGCAGGCCAAGACAGTCCTAACATCTTTAAGACCTCATCCATGCCCCATGACTCTACTATGGGAGGTCAAATACCCATTCTAGAGGAGGGCAGATTGGAACCATACACATTGATGGAATTGACGGCTGTCTGCATTAGCTTACAAAAGCAAAATGCAGACCTGGTACAAACAGTCAGTACACAAGGCCTTGAACTCAAGCAATTGAGGGAGAGGATTGTTATTTTGGAGGATGCTAACACTAGGCGTGGAATAGAGGAATCTTCCAAAGGGGAGGATGAGCAGATCCATGTGAGTGACAAAGGCTCACATGATGGAGAATCTTTGGGTGTTGTTGAAGCCCTCACTGAATTGAAGAAGCAACCAGGTTTTGATACATCTCTGGTTACTCCTACAAATTTGAACTTGTCTTTTACAGCTATGTTGGAGCAGTTTACAAGAGGCGCCGAGACAAGTAAGGTGAGCGTTGACAAGCAAAATTTGAACGCTGACACCTCAAGCGCTGACAAGAGTAATTTGGGCACTGATGCACAGAATTTGAGCGTTGACAGACCTGCAGATATGGTTGATGTATTCCAATCATCAGCTATCATCAAAGAAGTGTCTTCACAGGTACCATCATCATCTTTACCCATCATTGATCCATTAGATAAGGGTAAAGGAATTATGGTAGAAGTAGAAGTTCCAAAGGATGCAGCACAAGTAGAGTTTGATTCAAGGTTGGCTGCACAACTTGCGGAACAAGAAATGAAGAAGGTTGACGAATCACCATTTGTTGTCACTTCTGATGAACAAGAAGGAAGTGATGAAGGAAGTTCAGATTCAAGTGTTATGATAATTGAACAACCAGAAAGACTTGAATATGATGATGACTTGGCAAGAGAGAAGCTTAGAGAGTTAAAATTGCAAGTAGACTATGACATGCCAGAAGTTGCTCAGATGTACCATGCTTGGGAGAATAGGATTATGGAGAATCCAGATTTGACAATTTCAGATCAGATTTGGGGATTGGAGATTCTTCTAAGAGTTCAAAGAGACTGTACGGTAATTCTGAAGCATAAGGCTAGCAATGTTTTCTCACTGCTGAAGAGGGATAGAAGGGAGCTTTACTACATGTTACTGAGATGTCATGAAACTGGATGGACCTTCAAGAAATTGCAGGGATTATCCTTTGAAGAATTGGAGTACAAGGGTTATCTCATTTGGGCAAGAGTGCAAGAAATGAATACTCTTAGACTTCTTCCAGATGAAAGGAAAGAAGAACTTGCAGAAGAGATGGAGATTCAGAAGGCAATGATTGTTCCAAGGCCTTTGAAGAAGGGAGTCCCACTTGAGTTTCCTAAAGATCTAAATAAAGTGGTTCCCAGTGAAGCTGTTCTTAGAAGGAGCATTAAGCTCTCACCCATGGAAGCTTCAGATATGGTACAAGTGCTACCTCTTGATGCCAGAAACCCTATCATTAGCTATGAAGAAGATGCAAGTGGGTTTTGGAAGATTGGTAGATATGGGAAAGAGGTACACACATTTACTACTCTTATGTCTCTCTTTGAAAGTATGGATATAGAAGACTTGGCATACCGTTAGAGGTTGTTGATGGCCAAGTATGAGACTGAAGCACCTACTTCAGTCAATGGAATAAAGCTTTGGTCAACATTCAAGAGAATGTGTGCACCAGAAGAAGAAGATCTTGTTTGGAAGGATCTTGAGGATGATATCAGTGGACTTCAATGACATTTGTATTCAGCTGCTGGTGTGTATTATTTGAGCTCTACAAAGTTTGCTGAGTATCTTCTTGTAGATGTAGAGTATCCCATGTCCAAGGAAGTTTTGGACAAGATGAAGACAACACAGCTGGAGATTGACTATTCAAGTGACGTGGCCAAAGATTTGATTAGGCATGTTTATTACCAATATGATAAGATTTGTAAGATTCCTCCTAGTTCTTAATTTTTATTCAGAAACTTGATTACTATAGTAGATATCAAGTTTAGGGGAGGATTGTTGGGAATAAAATGTAGCCAGTACACTTGGACGCTGACAAGAAGAAAACAAGCGCTGATAAGAAGAAAACAAGCGTTGACAGATCAAGCGTTGACAGGAAGAAGTCAAGCGTTGATAGGTTGAAGTCAAGCACTGATAGAAAGATATGGTCTACGCGTATTATGTTTCTAGTTTGTTTCTAGTAAAGATAGGATCAACAATGTATTTTCTATAATTATCTTTACCTAGAATAGCTGATACGTAGACTCTTGTATAAGGCTTCTTATGTCTATAAAAGAAGACCTTTAGGTTATGTTTCATATAATTTTTTCATACGTTTAACACTTTCATTGTAAGCAAGTTTATTATTATCAATCAAGTGAAAGTTTGTTTTACAATTGTTTGTGTGTTCTTGTTTAAGTATTAATTCCGAATAATACTTAAATTGTCTTATACACAAAAAAGTTTCTCTACGTGTTTAACTTGATTTAATCTCGTTTACACAAGCTAAATCGATCTAAGTTTGGGATCAACACACACATATTGAGTGGTGTACCAAATACTTCTAATTCTTCCAAAAAGAAGAAGAAGAACAAAAAGACCGTTACTCAAGCCGATCCTGAGAATCGAGCTTTCGACAATACGATGGCAACGGATAACCGACCTATGATCGAGATTTTGCAATCACACGTTGAGGGAAACGATGACGCTATCGTTGTCCCCGCAATTAGAGAAAATAATTTTGAAATTAAAACGGGTTTTATTCAAATGGTTTCCGCTACACCATTTTTGGGCCGTTCCCAAGATGACCCCCATGATCATATTAAGAGATTTATCCATTTGACTGATACGGTGAAATACAATGGGGTGACTCAAGAGGCAATATGTTTGTTTCTCTTTCCTTTTTCCCTCGAGGGACAAGCCCGGATTTGGCTTGATAAGGAACCACCCCAAAGTACTCTTACATGGGCGGATTTAGAGACCAAGTTCATTAACTACTTTTTCCCACCATCACGGACCACCTCTTTAAGGAATGACATCATTACCTTTGAACAAAAATATGGGGAAACTTTTAGTGAGTCTTGGGATAGATTCAAGGAGCTTTTGAGAAAGTGTCCTCAACATGGTTTTACTAAAGTTCATCAAATTAATACTTTTTACAATGGATTAACTTTGAATGACAAAGACTCACTAAATAGTGCTTCGGGGGGAAATATTTTGGTTAAATCAATGAACGATGCTTGGAATATAATTGAAAACAAGGCAAAAGTTTAAACCAAGAGTGTAAGGGCTACAATGGCTAGTGCTAGTGATAATAAGGTGACTAATCTAATTAAGGAGCTTACTTCAATTGTGAAACAACTTGCTTTAAGAGATAACCCTCCCACTACACATGTACACGTTTTAAATGAGACTTTTGAAACTTGTGAAACTTGTGGTGGACCTCATTCGTACTATAATTGTGACAAGGTTTACAATCAACAACAAGAAGTCTATGCTTATAACACCAATGAAAATGATAGGGTTCACTTTAAACCAAACGTTGATGTTAACCATTTTTCTTATAAGAGTACTAACTATTTGGCTCCCCCGGGTTTTGTAGCTCCTCAAAGACCATCCCCGCCCGCCCAAAATTCCCAATATCCACCTAGGAACCAAGGTCCTCAAAGGGGTAATTTTCAAGGGAATTCAAATGCAAAGGGTTTTAACCAAAATCAAGGGCAAAACCAACGGTTTAATAATAATCAAGGCTTTAATAACCAAGGTTTTAATAATCAAGGCTTTCAAAATCCTAATCAATTTCAAAACCAAAGTTTTCAAAATAAAGGTAATCAAGGGTTTCATAATCAAGGTAATCAAGGGTTTAATCAAGGGAATGTTACTAATCCTTAAATGCACTTGGTTCTCGAAAAATTAACCGAACATGAGAGAACTATGAAACAAATGCAAGAGTCCATTGATAGGAAATTCGTGCAATTGTTGCAAGCCCTTAGACCCAAGGAGCCTTAGCATCTAATACGAAGACCAACCCTCGAGCTAATGTGAGTGCTATTACTACTCGAAGTGGAGCCACTTTAGTGGGACCTTCCATCTCTTCGCCCATAAAGGAGAGACAAGGCCCGGAGGTCATAATGAGGAATCCTACTCCCCCTTCGGTGATTCCTCCCACTACCACTCCTATTACTAGTTCTCCATTGCCAAATGAACCTAACCCTAAGGTTGTTCAAGAAGCGAGTCCTTCTCCTTCTTAACCTTCAACTTCAAATCCCAATATTCATTATCCCTCTAGGTTAGACAAGGCTAAGTTGCTTACCAAAGAAGACGTTCACGTTTGCAACTTTTTGAAATAATTTCCCAAGTGAATGTTAACATTAGCCTTATTGAAGCACTTGCCCAAATGCCTAAATTTGTGAAAATGTTCAAATATTTGCTCAATAAGAAAGAAAAATGGTAGAGCTTGTGAACACTCGTTTAAATGAGAATTGTTCCGCGATTCTTCTCAAAGAGCTTCCCGCAAAGCTAGGAGATCCCGGACGATTCGTGTTACCTTGCTCGTTTCCTGAAATTAATGATTGTATGGCTTTAGTGGATCTCGGTGCTAGCATCAATCTTATGCCACTCTCGGTATGGAAACAATTATCATTACCCGACCTTGTACCGACTCGCATGACTCTCGAATTAGCTAATAGAACTATCGCATACCCCATTGGTATTGTCGAAGACGTTTTTGTTCGAGTTGGTACCTTCACTTTTCCTGTGGACTTTGTCGTAGTCGACTATGAGATGGATCCTCGTATTTCGTTAATACTTGGTAGACCGTTCTTAAGAAGCGGAAAAGCATTAGTTTATGTAGCCGAAGGGGAATTATTTCTTAAGGTAGGGGATGATCAACAAGTGTTTAAAACGGGAAAAATCACAAATAAATCGAATGGAAAAGAATCGGTCAATATGATTGATGTTCTAAATTTTGATAATGAATAAAGTTTAATCAATCCTTTTGAAACGAAAAAGTTTAACATTGATGATTTTGTGGTACATTCAAATCCACTTTTTGAAACTTCAAATGATAATCCACTTTTTGAAGAAAATACGGGAGCTAATAATGATTTTAGTGATGTCTCTTCTTTAAGTGATCATTCCACTTCAGATTTAGAGGAACTACCTTTTGAGCCTCCACTTTTAGATAATCCCATTTATGATACCGATAGTGATGACACTTTTTCAAGTGTTCATTCTCCTTTAGATCTTGGGGAGACACCTTTAGAGCCTCCACTCTTTGATACCCCACTCTACGATGACTATGATGTCGACACTTATTTAAGTGATCTCATTTCTTCGGGATTTGAAGAGACACCTAGTGAACCTAATGATCCTTTTATCTCTATGAGTGATCCTCCCACTCTTGAGTCTCCTTTTGATGAGGATCCTCCGCCACCAACGTTTGATACTACTTTCGAGGATTACTCTTTTGAGGAAGATTTTGACACGTTTCTCAATACTTACTTTCCCAATGAGCATGATTCTCCCACTTTGGATTTCGATTATGGCCTTTACCCTCCTTCGGACTTTAAGAAACCCGTTTCAAAGGAAAAGAAACCGGACGACACCAACATTCAGACTACCTATGTTTTGACACCTCTCTTTCCACCTTCTTCGGATGAGATTGTGAGATATATGAGCGGATCTTCTTCAAGTTCCGCTGAGAGTCTTTCTTATTTTCCCCTAAAGGAAAAGGTGTTCGATCCCGGTATCAAAGTTTTTGAGCCACTCAATATCAATCTGATGAAATAAAAGGAAACATTTTTGGAATATTCGGAGCTATGATTTCACCTTACCACACCTTTTACTATTACCATACCACCCTTTCCTTTAAGAGATCGTTGCCTAAGGATACCCCACTCGACTTATACTTGTGTGATTTTACCACCATGGGGTTTATTTCCTTTCATAATGGAAATTATGTGTTTGACCCGGGTGGATTTTTCTTGGGGTATTCCTTAAGTGAGTGTGATTCACCCTTTATCATGGAGAGTTTTTCCTCCCTTGTAAATCTCGGTTTTTCCATGATTTTTCCCATTTGAATGATGACATTCGGGAAATCGAGTCTAGCTAGAGACTCGTGATAAATAAATCAAGCATCGTTTAACTAGGTTAGATTTTTACCTTTTCCACCCTTTCCACCCTTTGTCACCTTCACCCATTTCCACCAATAAGTGTAGGGGGAGCCAAGTAGGTTGTGTTTTGTGATGTTGTGCAAGGATATATGCTTTAATGATCCACTTTTGGTGCTTTTGACACGACCCGTGTTCCCAGTTTCCTTCGATTTGTTTTTGCTATTGTGATTCATACATGTATATAAATAAGTTGAATAAATGTAATCACTTTAGTTGTCTCTTCCTTAGCTTGATTTAAACAACGTGCACAATGTCCTAAGTGTATGGGAGTTTACTTCCACATGATTAAACATTGAGGACAATGTTAGTGAAGGGGAGAATTTTATCGAAGTTAAGTGGGTTTTCCATGAATATGTCCTCATTTTAACCGAAAAATTAATGTTTTTCGACGTTTTTCAAAATTTTTGATCTATTTTGGCTTATTAGTATTTTTCATTTATTTTCTTTTATTTACTTTCCTTTTGTCATCACCATCATATGTATATATTCCATAATAAAGTAAAAAAAAATATAAAGAAAAAAAATGAATAACTAAAATGGTTTTAACAAGTTTAGACGTCTTTGATATATTAGGCCCATCGTGAATATTTTAACTCAACCAGTTTACTTATTAGAGTTTACTATAGCTAGTATCCTTAACCATATGGACCTTAATTGGTTTATTAGGCTAAGCATCCACGAGTCTCATTCCTTGAGATTTTAAATTGTGGAGAACGAGAAATGATAGAGTCAATCATAAGCTTTGTATTCTTTCATGAACTTATGTGAGTTAATTATGAGCTTTTTCTCCCATCACTTGTCAAATAAATAATTGCAATAAATAAGGTCGTACGATTTGAAAAGTTACTTAGCTTCTAGCCCAAAATCGTTTAAAAGTTGCTCGGGATTTATTAGACTTCATAGCCAAGGCATAACTTATTGAAGCGGGACGCGAAGATTAGCGTATCCATAAAGGCCCTAACAAGGCATGAGGATATCCGAGTCCAAAAAGGCCCTCACAAGGCATGAAATTTACTTTTTTTGCTAAAGATCCTAAGATGACGTGAAGATCATTAATCCAAATCAATATGAAGGATCAAGACACACGACGAGAAGCAAATACTCCCCTAAAGATCATGGAAAAGTCTATCCAAAAAGATCCTAACAAGGTATGAGGATAAATAGATCCAAGTCCGAAAAGGAGGCGGATCGTTGTATATCAAAGTCCTAAATAAAGACAACGATAAATGAAGAAGTCGTGGTCAACGTTTGAAGCATCTCTCACTCCTAAAGAAGTCGTGGACCGTTGGCTTCGTAATTTTGTGCTCTTCAATGTGGTCTATTAGTGGATGACTTTGGAGATTGGAAAAAATGGTCCTTGTTGTACAATCTTCATCAAATATTCATCTTTAGCCCTCCAAACTTCATTCTTTTGGCACTTTTTGGTCCTTTGACTTTATCTTTGACTTTTTCTTCGATAAATGACCATGAAATCCCGTGTTTTCTTTCTTTTTGATCTTTTGTACCTATTTCACAACAAAAACACAAACCACGCATAATTCTGACATTTAGGATATTAATCACACGTTTTGGTCTCATTTTTCATTGTTTTAAGTGGTAAAAGGATAAGTGTTTACACACTTATTAAATCCCCTACACTTGACCATTGCAATCCCCATGCAATGCATAATTTTAAAGCACAATTTTACATTTTTCATCATAATTAACCCATTTTGGCCTTTATTATGATATACTACTACTAATACGTATAAAAGAAACTAAAGTACGATAAAAACTTTATTTAAGGAAGCAAAAGATATAACAATTTCATTTTATTTATTAACTTTGAAATTGTTTGATAGAAGAAACTTGTAAAGAAATTTAAGACTTAAATTAGGGCTTTGGTGTCCTGAATATTTATCACCCTCAAGTTTCACGTTCCCCACATCAAGCGTAAAAACGAGATGATTGTAATTACAAGTTAGTAAAGCTAACACTTACTCATGTGATTTAATTATTCACTTAGACCCCCTTATTCCTCTGGTGTATCTCTTGTATTTTATTTTTATCTTGAATGATCACGAGGATGCATTTTTGACTTATTTCGATAATTTATTAAGGCCGAAAATAAAGTAGGACGACTTAATCAATAGTTAGCTAAAGGACAAAATATTTTAACACGGCTTCTCGAAACCTCATAAAGTTCATATCTTGGCATAACTCGTTTCACGATTTGAGACCTTTCTCGGACCGATATTTGGCATTGACTTTAAACTTCAAATCTTGAGAGACGTTCTTGAAATATGGTCTTCTCTTTATTTTCGTATACATCTTCATTTGGAGTGAGAGATGCTTCCAACTTTGACCACGACTTCTTCATTAATCCTTGTCTTTATTTAGGATTTTGATATACAACGATCCGCTTCCTTTTCGGACTTGGATCTATTTATCCTCATAGCTTGTTAGGGTCTTTTTGAATAGACTATTCCATGATCTTTAGGGGAGTGATTGCTTCTCGTCGTGTGTCTTGATCCTTCATATTGATTTGGATTAATGTTCTTCACATCATCTTAGGATCTTTAGCAAAAAAAGTGAATCCTCATGCCTTGTGAGGGCCTTTTTGGACTCAGATATCCTCATGCCTTGTTAGGGCCTTTTTAGATACGCCAATCTTCGCGTCCCGCTTCAATAAGTTATGCCTTGGCTATGAAATTAATTAATCCCGAGCAACTTTTAAACGATTTTGGGCTAGAAGCAAAGTAACTTTTCAAATCGTACGACCTTATTTATTACAATTATTTATTTGACAAGTGATGGGAGAAAAAGCTCATAATTAACTCACATAAGTTCATGAAAGAATACAAAACTTATAATTGACACTACCATTTCTTGTTCTCCATAATTTAAAATCTCAATGAATGAGACTCGTGGATGCTTAGCCTAATAAACCAATTAATGTACATATGGTTAAGGATACTAGCTAGAGTAAACTTGGATAAGTAAACTCGGGTTGAGTCAAAATATTCACGACGGGCCTAATATATCAGACGTCTAAACTTGTTAAAACCATTTTATTTATTTTTTCTTTATTTTTGAATTTATTATGGAATATATACATATGATAGTGATGACAAAAGGAAAGTAGATAAAAGAATATTAATAAAAAAATACTAATAGGCCAAAATAGATCAAAAATTTTGAAAAATGTCGAAAAATATTAATTTTCCGGTTAAAATGGGGACATATTCATGGAAAAGCCCACTTAACTTCGATAGAAATCTCCCCTACACTTAATATAAACATTGTCCTCAATGTTTAAGCATGTGGAAGTAAACTCCCCTACACTTAGGACATTGTGCACGTTGTTTAAATCTAGCTAAGGAAGAGACAACTAAAGTGATTACATTTATTCAACTTATTTATATACATGTATGAATCACAATAGCAAAAACTAATTAAAGGAAACCGGGTACATGGGAACAGGGATCACGGGTCGCGTCAAAAGCACCAAAAGTGGATCATTAAAGCACATATCCCTGCACAACATCACAAAACACAACCTACTTGGCTCCCCTACACTTATTGGTGGAAATGGGTGAAGGTGAAAAAGGTGGAAAGGGTGGAAAAGGTAAAAATCTATCCTAGTTAAACGATGCTTGATTTTTTATCACAAGTCTCTAGCTCGACTCGATTCCCCGAATATCATCATTTAAATGGGAAAATCATAGAAAAATCGTGATTTCCAAGGTAGGAAAATCTCTCCATGATAAAGGGTGAAGCACACTCACATAAGGAATACCCCAAGAAAAAGTCCACCCGGGTCAAACACATAATTTCCATCACGAAAGGAAATAAACCCCATGGTGGTAAAATCACACAAGTATAATTCGAGTGGGCTATCCTTAGGCAACGATATCTTAAAGGAAAGGTTGGTATGGTGATAGTAGAAGGTGTGGTAAGGTGAAAGCGTAGTTCTGAATATTCCAAAAATGTTTCCTTTTATTTCATCAGATGGATACTGAGATGGCTCAAAAACTTTAATACCGGGATCGAATACCTTTTCCTTTAGAGGAAAACAAGAAATAGTCTCAGCGGAACTTGAAGACGATCCGCTCATATACCTCACAATCTCATCCGAAGAAGGTGGAAAAAGAGGTGTCAAAACATAAGTGCTCCGAATGTTGGTGTCGTCCGGTTTCTTTTCCTTTGAAACAGGTTTCTTACAGTCCGAAGGAGGGTAGAAGCCATTATCGAAATCCAAAGTAGGAGAATCATGCTCATTAGAAAAGTAAGTATTGAGAAACGTGTCAAAATCTTCCTCAAATGATTAGTCCTCTAAAGTAGTATCAAACGTTGGTAGTGGAGTGTTAGCCCTATATTTTATATAGTCGAACAAGAATGTAATAGGTCATCTTAGTCGTAAATGGTCTTGTATTGTAATAGGTTAGTCGGGAAAACCGGGCTTGGACTTTAAGCTAATATTGTATAAGTTAGGGGCGTAAGCCCAAGCAAAGCCAAGCCCGACCCAAGGAAACTAAACCCACGGCCCAAATGCCAAGGGTATATAAACCCTCTTCCATGTGTGGAAGAGGGTGTTGGTTACATTTACTTTCTCTCTCTAGTAAACATTAACCTTCTAAAATCTCTCTAGTTTCTCTCTCTACTTTTATTCTCTTTCTTTCTCTAAATATCTCTTCTAAATCTTGTGTAATGGATTGATATGGGAATCACAACTAAGTCTTCCGTTGTGCATGAAAAATCTATGACTCCTAGACCCTGTCTTAGGTGGATACCAACGGGTAGAACCTTTAAAACAATTGGTCTTAGGTGGGTTCCTACTGGAAATATATTTCCCCCTAGCACGAAAAAGGTTCAAGGTGAACCCCAACACGGTTCTCACAAAGATATCACTAACCCACAAGCAAGCATACAAACTACTGACAAAAGTGAAGGTAATAAAGTAAAGGTTCAACAAGAACACAAAGGTTTTACATATTCATACCGTTCAACAAATGACACTCTCAAAGTTTGGTTGCTGAAGAAGCAGATATCAGAGAAATACGTGTCTTAAGGGTTTCACAAGTAAGATTCAAAATGACTTACAGTCACATATCAGACTGAAACTCGAACGTCAAAGAAAGGGAACTTTATCTCTTCAATGATAAGTTACCCTCAAAACGAGAAATTAATATTTCTTGGACACGAGCTTCTATTAAAACTATTCAAAAGTTTTATGCTCGTGTACCTGGCTAATAGTCAAATTACAGACTGTAACCCGAGCTCACAAGACAGGAAAGTTCATCCCGAGTATGACTTATCCTCAAAACGAGAAATTCAATTTTCTCGGACACGAGCTTACATTAAAACTAATCGAAAGTTTTAAGCTCGTGTAAATGACTTCTAAGCGTATCACAACTTAGAACTCGGACCTCAAATAAGGAAAGTTTATCACGGACGATAACTTATCCTTCGCAACGAGAAATTCATATTTCTCGGTCATGAGCTTCTCATAAAAACATTCAACGTTTTTAAGTTCATGAAAAACGACTTCTAAGTAAATGTCAGCTTAGAACTCGAACTTCAACTTAAGGAAAGTTCATCACAGATGATAACTTATCCTTCAAAACGGGAAATTAATTTTTCTCGGTCATGAGCTAGTCACAAAACAATCAATGTTTTGAGCTCATGAAAAACGGGCCCGAAAGGGAAGTGTACGTTTCAGTGCGCTTTCCCCATATAATATAAGAGAAGTCTTCTATAATGATTATTTTAAAACCGTTGAACATAATTTTTCAAGAATTTCTCAAAAGATTTTTCTAAATCTTTCAAAATTATGTGTTCAACACCCCCTTCCTCATAATAGGTTTTTATATCTCAAAAATGTCATATGTTATTTTGATCAATTTTTGAGGGAAACGTTTTAAAATCAAGCCTTTAATGTTGTTGGGTACTGTTGGGAATCTAAGTTTGTTAGATTCCCTTTATCATAGATTAAAACACAAATCAAGCTGTTAGATAGTAACTTGCCTGTGCCTAGGAGGCAGGCAAGTATCGCAAGACTCATAGAGATCTAAGTCTCTGTGAGCAACCTCAGACGAGTCCATGTTAGAGACATTGTCAAGGAAGTCGAAGATTACTTGAAGACATACTCATTGGTTGTGATGTATAACAGCCAAGATGTATCAGGGACTCTGAGGGGTTGAGGGTTAACAAGGGTGGCAATACCCTGTTAACACTCAACACACTTTGGACATACCTTGGTGTGTACGAGACTATGAAGAAAAGGGAAAATGTGTCAGCTCTGTTTCCCTAAAGCATTGTGGCAGACTACCAAGAATAGAAGAGCATCTTGTGACAGAGGTCTGACAAGTGTCTGTCTAGTGTAGTCACCATCAACTAGTACTTAGGTCAACCTCATACCACTATAAATAGGATATGTAGCCCAGCATTAACGTTTAACACTTTGATAGAATTCACTCATTAATGCTTAGAACTTATAGAACCAAACAACTACGAGTGTTTTCATAAGTTAGGGTTTTAGTTGTTCAAAGTGTGCACAACACATTGTCATCAAACAATGTTATCCATAACACTTGTAATTCTTTATTATACAATAATAAGTATTACGTTTGAAAAGTAATTACGTGTGTTGATTAGTTAAGTTTATTTTTTCTAGCATAGTTTAGGGACTTTCAATTGGTATCAGAGCTGTGTTTGATATTAAAACCTTCAGAAACATCGTTCTAAGTTTTATAATCAAGATTCACCATGCCGAAAACAACCAATGCACCACCATCATCTTCTGGAAAACCAACACCAATGCACCACTAACTTCACCAGGACTCACTCCTCCACCTCCAAATGATCAACTTCTTGACTCAAGAGGCGGATCTCATGTCACCAATGTACCAGTCTTTGATGAAGAAGATTTTGCTAGTTGGAAGAGTCAATTCCTTGTGTATCTCGACAGACTTGAACCATTTCTACTAGAAATTCTAGACAATGGTCCTTATGTTCCCATGACGCTTACCTCTACTGATGAGAACCCTCTTCCCAAACCTCTCAAACAATGGACTCCAGCTGATAGGAAATTGGCAAACCAAGACAAACGTCTCAAGAGCATCATCATATCCTGTCTTCCCAAACACATCATGAAGTCTGTCATTCAGTGTCCCACAGCCAAACAAATGTGGACAGACCTTATCCTTGGTCTTGAAGGACCCTCTAAAACCAGAGAAACCAAGATTCAGGCAATCAGACTTCAGTTCAATGCTTTTAAGGCACTTGAAGGTGAAAAGGTTCAACAAACATATACCAGGCTGAAGATTCTTCTCAATGACCTTGCTATGAATGACGTCACCATTGGTCAAGCTGAAATTAATGCCACATTTGTCAACAACCTTCCAAGAAAATGGCTGAGTATGAATCAGACTCAGAGAGCCAATAACTCAATCAAGAATGACACCTTAGCTCAGCTTTATGGAAAGTATAATTATGAAGAAGGGCTGATTGATACTATATACAAATCAGAGACTGAAAGATTTGTAGTTCAAGGAGCAACTTCCAAAGCTTTGATTTCTACCCCACACCCTCATGACAACGACTCTGATGTTGAAGAAGACACACGCAGCAGCCAAGAGTTTTTGACAGACCTTAATGCTGAATTTCACGAAAGAGCCTTGCTAGCTAATCAAAGGAGATTCTACAAAAGATCAGGGAGAATAGGATCAGCTAGCAAACAAACCGACAAATCAAAAGAAACTTGTTTTGCCTGTGGAAAACTTGGAAACTTCCAAAAAGACTGTCCTTCCAAAAAGACATCCTCACCTTCTTATCCATCATCTTCCAACAAACCTTACAAGTTCAAATCACAACACAACAACTCATCTCACCAATTCAACTCCTCAGACAATGAGAAGAAGGATTAAAAGAACAAGTATAAGGCACTTAAAGCTGAGTTAGAACAGATGAATTTGAAGCTTGAAGCTCTGTCTAAGAAGAAAGGGGGTGATAAAAAGACAGAGAAAGGGTTGGTAGCTGAAACGTATGATTGGAATGATGAGCCGCTGACTTCAGATGAGGAAGATACTACTAGAGTCAGGGATTTCATGGCAATAGCTGAGGATGAACCAGCTGTTGGGAAAGGAGATGCAAGATCAGGACAATGGGTTTACATCACAATGAAAAAGGTACACAGGCTTTTATCTATGTCTGAAAGTGATGAACGTAAACATGTCCTTGATTACACTATTATTGATTTGCACTTTGTTGAGGAACAAAGAAAGAACTTGCTTGATAAGTTTCACTCTGTTAAACATGAACTGTTAACTGCTAGGACTGAATGTGAAACTCTCAAACGGGTTAATTTAGAAAAGATATCTCTTCAAAACGAAGTTAATAGGTTAACCTTAAAGAATAGTGCCTTAAATGATCAAGTATCTGAATTAAACAAGGTTATAGAAAAATGGCTATGCAGTAGGTTCACTATAGATCAATTGCTTAATGATGAACTACCTGCTGATATTAAAAGGGATATCTCTGCCAAGAAAAATAAGTTGAAAATTCTCACCAAACCCAAAGAGATTGTTTTCAAATCTACAGAGACAATTCATATGTCAGATTGACTGATGTCCCTGTCTCTGAAGACGTGGTTGACTTACCACCCTTACCTAAACTTTCAGGAGTTGAACCCAGCAGTTCCTCTAGAGGAGCTAAGGCTAAACCCAAAACAGATGTTGAGAAACCACAAGCTAAGGTATTTTCTGTACCTGCTAAACAATCTGTTAAGCAAGTTGCCTTTAAGCCTGTCTCAACAAAATCTATGAACAAAGTTGATTCCTCAACTAAAGAACGCTTGTTGTCATTAATGAAAGAAGTAGAACTCTTAAAACAACATATTAAGCCCTCCGCTGAATGCTCTACTTCCCATGAACCTAAGTCTATTCTAGGTGAACCCAAAGGTGAAAAGATTGTCAAACCTTACTGCAATATCTGTAAAAACTCTCATCACATGACCATAGATCATGATAGACAAATGGCTGTTAAGAGAGCCCAGACACCTTCTAGGGAGAGACAACAGGCTTCTTAGATACAAATAGGTAACTACAGACCTTATCCTCCCTGTAAATTTTGTGGATTCACAGACCATCACTTAGATGAGTGTAGTGACTTTCCAGGATGTGATATTTGTGGAAGTTTTACCCATGAGACAGCTAACTGTCCTTCCCATCGTCAAAAGTTCTACAGGAACTCTAGAGTTGCTAATCAGCAATTCAGGGAACCCACTGGAAAGTGGGTTCACCATAGGAACTAACTTGTTTCTATGTATCTGTGCAGAAACATCTTAAGGAATCAATATGGTATCTAGACAGTGGTTGTTCTAGACACATGACAGGGATTCGACAATACCTGCACAGATACTCAAAGGAGCCAGGTCCTAAAGTGGTGTTTGGGGATAATTCTTCAGGCGACACAGAGGGATACGGCTCAGTGAACTGCAATGGGATAACTTTTACAAGGGTTGCATATGTGAATGGTCTTAAACACAATCTTATTAGCATCAACCAATTGTGTGATGCTGACTACAAGGTTTTGTTTACTAAGACTCAGGGAACCATATTCAACAAGAACAATGATGTGGTGCTTATTGCACCAAGAAGGAGAGATGTGTATGTCATCAACATGGCTACTTGCTCTGAAGACAACTCAAATTATTTTCTAGCTAAAGCCTCTAAAAGTGTCAATTGGCTGTGGCACAAAAGACTGTCTCATCTCAACTTTAAAAACATCAACAAGATAGCCACACAAACCCTGGTTGCTGGTCTACCTTCAGTAATGTTTTCTAAAGACAAGACTTGTTCAACTTGTGTCAAGGGAAAGCATCACATGTCTTCTTTTAAGACCATGCAATCATTTTGTATTGACAAGTGCTTACATCTCCTTCACATGGATTTGTTTGGGCCTGTCAAACCTCAAACCATTAATCAAAACAAATACACCTTGGTCATAGTTGATGAGTTTTCAAGGTATACATGGGTTTTCTTCCTCAGAAGGAAACGTGATGCTGCTGATACCATCATGTCCTTCATTAGACAGGTTGAAAATATGAATGATGTTAGAGTCAAAGCTCTAAGAAGTGATAATGGTACTGAATTCAAGAATCAACAACTTGAATCTTTTTGTGATGAAAAAGGAATATCACAAAACTTCTCTTCAGCTGGCACCCCTAAACAAAATGGTGTGGCTAAAAGAAGAAACAGGACTTTGATTGAAGCAGCCAGAACTATGTTAAATGGTGCAGCTTTACCAAAGCAATTTTGGGGAGAAGCTGTTCACACTGCTTGCTACACCCAAAATAGATCAATCATTGTCAAAAGACATGGCAAAACCTCCTATGGAGTTTTTAGAAATAGAGCTCCAGATGTCAGCTATTTCCATGTTTTTGGATGCCCTGTGTTCATTTATAACTACAGGGATAAACTTGGTAAATTTGATGAAAAAGCTGATGATGGTTTCTTCTTAGGATACTCTCCCAAAGCCAAGGCCTTCAGAGTATTCAATACTAGAAGACAAGAAGTAGAAGAAACCTTTCATGTCAGATTCAATGAAGACGATGATGTCATACAAAGAACAGGAACAAAGGGTGATGAAATTGATTTTAATGAAAACGTGTCCTTCCCAAGTGATGAATTCTCCGAACCAAGACCTTCCTGTCATCACCATCATCACTCCAACACTCTCACTCCTTATGTTCCTGCTTTTGACCCTCTGTCTACACATAACATTGAAGTTCCTTCCTCTCAGGAACTTGGTGAAGAAGAACCACAGCCTTCTTGTAGTCGTTCTTCCTCAACTGCTGTAGATGACTCACCAATTCTCCAAACCCTTGAATACTCTCCTGCTGATAATGAATCTGTACCCCTTGATATGGCTGAAGTTGACACAGATACTGAGGTCATCTTTGAAGAAATCCCTCCTATTCAGCAAGATGAAACTCAAATAGTGCCAGCTACCCCCACAAATGTCCCTGTCCATGACTCCCCAGGTCCTCAAACTAAGTAGTCAAGAGATCAACACATTCTTCTTGTCAACATTATTGGGGAACCTAATGCAGGGGTTACTACTAGACAACGAATTCATGACTCAGAATCAGCCTCAGCCAACGAATGTCTCTTTGCTGAATTTCTCTCTCAAATTGAACCTAAGAGAGTAGCCGAGGCTCTTGTGGAAGATGGGTGGGTAGCTGCTATGCAGGAAGAAATTAATCAGTTTAAAAGGAACAAGGTATGGACACTAGTGCCAGCTCCACCTAGTAAGAACATCACAGGCACTAGATGGATTTATAGAAATAAGATGGATGAAATTGGAAACATCATCAGAAACAAGGCCAGGTTGGTGGCATAGGGGTATACACAGACTGAAGGGATTGATTATGATGAAACGTTTGCTCTTGTGGCAAGACTTGAAGCCATCAGAATCTTCCTTGCATATGTTGTATATATGAACTTCACTGTGTATCAGATGGATGTTAAGAGTGTCTTCCTCAATGGAGATTTGGCTAAGGAAGTGTATGTTGAACAGCCTGAAGGATTCGAGAACAGCGAGTTTCCCAATCATTTGTACAGACTACACAAAGGCATGTATGGGCTGAAACAAGCTCCAAGAGCATGGTATGAAACTCTTTCTAATTTTTTAACTGAAAATAAATTTGTCAGGGGTTTATTGATAAAACACTCTTTACCTTCAAGGACAAGAGTGATTTCATCATTGTGCAGATTTATGTGGATGATATCATCTCTGGGTCAACTAATGTTAATCTTAGTAAACGTTTTGCTAAATTAATGACCAAGAAATATGAGATGAGTATGATGGGTGAATTAACTTACTTTTTGGGTTTTCAAATTAAACAATGTCCTAAGGGAATTTCAATTTGTCAAGAAAAGTATGTTAAAGATTTACTTAAAAAATATGTCTTAGCTGATTGTGCATAAGTGAAATGCCCCATGCTTCCACCCAACAACTTGGGTCCTGATGAGTTAGGGGTCTCTGTTAATGAGACTTTATACAGAGGCATGATTGGGTCACTCATGTATTTAACAGCTAGTCGTCCTGATATCCAATTCTCCATATGTCTCTGTGCAAGGTACCAAGCTAACCCAAAAGAATCCCATCTAGTGGCTGTTAAGAAAATTTTCAGGTATCTCAAAGGAACAACCTTACTATGTTTATGGTATCCAAAGGAATCAGGCTTTGATCTCAAGGCCTATTCAGATTCAGACTATGCTGGATGCTGTATTGACAGGAAAAGCACCTCAGGTAGCTGTCAAATCCTAGGAGGAAAATTGGTTTGATGGAGTAATAAGAAGCAAAACTCTGTGGTCATGTCATCAGCTGAAGCAGAATATGTTGCTGCTACCAGCTGTTGTGCTCAGGTGCTCTGGATGAAAAGTCAATTGGCTGACTATGAGATCTTATATGATAAAGTGCCAATCTTCTGTGACAACACCAGCGCCATTGCCATCTCCAACAACCCTGTTCTTCACTCTCGAACTAAACACATTGATATCAGGTATCATTTTATCAGGGATCACATAATGAAGGGAGATATTGAGCTGCACTTTGTTCCCACTAAGCTGCAACTAGCTGACATTTTCACAAAGCCTTTGGCTGAACCTTCGTTCAACAGGCTAGTTGCTGAGCTAGGGATGCTTAATATCTCAAAGCCTTTGGCTTGATAATAAATGTGTTCATTAAATATCTGATTAAATATCAAATGTTTTTCACATGAAACTAGGTAGTTACTTTCCAAGTAAATGCTAAAAAACATTCTCAATATTTAATTATTTCTTTTCCGAATAACGAGGAGACAAACGGTTTTTGAAAGGTCAAGGGACCCGCATGTGCAGTCTTTTTCCCACTACGCATTAAACGCGTTTAAATAACTGTTTCAAAATTTTTGAATATAAATATTGTCTCACATCTCTTCTCACCTACCACTATTCTCATTTCTCACAATCTCATCTCTCTCTAAGCTTTCTCTCTCTAAACCCTTCCACCATTTTCGTTTTCTCCAATCTTGAATCCATGACGTTCCCAGTTCCTAAGGCCTCAAACATCAACTTCAAACTCAATGAAAGCATCCTTGCTTCAAACAACTCGATTGGATGGCTCAAGGCTCCAACGAATCCTACACAGATCTGGTGAACTTCATGAAGAATTGTGATGCAAGTGAAGCACTCACAAAGACCCCAACCATTTTCTACCAAGAATACCTTAGGGAATTCTGGTACTCTGCTGAAGTTGTTGACGACTCCATCACTTTTAGCCTCTCATGCAACGAACACCCCTTTGTCTTCTCTCTCAAAGATTTTGCAAGTGTGGCTGGGTTAAGACATGGCGATGAATGTCTGAAGGTGGTCGACAAAAAGGCTGTTAAGGACGCCCTTGCCACACTTAAACCTACTCATGATGTAAACCCTGCTCTTACACCTGCTGAAGTTCTTTCCAAGTCCCCTCTGAAGATCAAGTACTTTTCCCCTATGTGGCGTGTCCTCTTCACTCACATAGTCAAATCCCTAGGAGGTATGTAGGGATCCCAAGATCAAATGTCTTTTAATCACCAATCGATTGCTTATGGGCTGATCTGGGGCACAAACGTTGATGTAGGAAGCCTACTTTTCTCCAACCTAGTGGAAAAGCTTAAGGGACCAAACCAGGTCAGGGAGAAAAATATCTGCTACGTTCGCTTTCTTTCTCTTATCTTCGAAAGCCTGTTGGGTGACAATTACCACAACTCTGCACTCACATCCCTGAATCCCTATCGCATTACTGGACCTATATACAAGGAGATTAGACCTGAAGATGTCCCTGTTACTTCTCACATGATGAACATCGTCAATAAACAACCTTCTGTTATGAAGTCCTTGCTTCCTTCCTCTGAGAAGGTGAATACCCCTGATGTGTCTGGCAAGTCTACGTCTTTGACCTCTAGGCAGCACACCACGACGTCCACGGCAACAACTGGCAAACAGCCAAAGAAGAAGAAAAACCCATCTTCTTCCCACACCAAAACTGTTGCAAAGGTCAGGATAAAGAAGAACGTGAACCTCACATCCTCCTCTGTTCCAGAGACTCCTGTGGATTCAGAGACTTCAGCTGACCAACAACAAGGGTCTAGTGTCAAGATGTCAGCCGAGACAACAGGGAACCCGCCAAATACTGATGATATCGCACAGGTAATCAGTCTTATCATTTTTAGAGGTCCACAAGCAGCCACTCTCAAACGTCTGTAGGTGAGAGTGGTGAAGTTAGGGTTATCCTCGACCCATAGGAGTCTGTGTATGCACTTAGAAATTATTTAAGAATTCTGTACACCCTGTCTATGCACCAGGGAATGATTCATTTGTGTTTATAAAGCACCCCGATGACCCTGCACCCTCTAGACAATATTCAGGAAAACAACAACCTGAATACATATATGTCTTGACCTAGAGTAGCTGTACCTCACACAGCCTCTTGGTTCCCTCAGAAAAAGAATCCCAAAAGTTTTACTTTTAGGGGAGCTGAATAATCATCCCCAGCTATCCTAGGGACAACGTTACAAGACAATCTTTCCCTACATCTTTTTCACACTTAAAAGAATCCCAAAGGATTTATCCTTTATGGGGGAGCTGAATAATCACCCTCAACTTTCCTAGGGGCAGCGTAACAGGCGATCTTTACCTACATATGTTTCAAACTTAATAGAGTCCCAAAGGTTTCTTAACCTTTTTTTTGGGGGGGGGGGGGGGGGCTGAATAATCTCCCCAGCCTTCCTAGGGGCAGCGAATGGCAATCCTTAACAACAAATGTTTCAAAATCAAAAGAGTCCCAAAGGTTTTAACCTTTTGGGGGGGCTGAATAATCACACTCAGCTTTCCTAGGGGCAGCGAATGGCGATCATTAACCTCATACTTTTCACTCTTAAAAGAATCCTAAGGATTTATCCTTTGGAGTGGCTGAATAAATACCCTCAGCCTCTCTGGGACAGCGAACTGGCGACCATTCCCTTTATTTATTTCCCTGTTACTAATATAAAACAACTTGCAGGCTGATGTTGTACAGCCAAACATTGAATCCCTGGAGCAGCCAGAAAAAGAAACTGACACAATGATTCAGGATCAACCAAACAAGGAAGAGCCCATACCTGATGTTGAAGAAGATGTGCTCTCCTTAGTAGATGATTTCTCTGAACCTGAATCAATGCCTGGTGATGAGATTCTCCATGAGGGGATGATTGAAGAGGAGGAGGATGAAGAAGATGACGACCAGCAGTGTCAGTCTCCTCCAAAAGAAATCGCTGTGTCCACACCAGCTGTTGATACCACTCCTCCTCCCAAGGAAGCTGTAGTAACTCCCACCTCTGTTACCTCTGCCACTACAGTCTTCCAAAGACCTGCATATGATACGACAACTGAATTCTTATTGTTTGATCATCCTGCCCAAACCAGCTTTGATATATTGCCAAGGGAGGATGATTATGCACAACAAAGCCTGAACATCCATAATCTTAAACCTGAACATCATCAATTAGATATGGAACGCCTATCAAGAAAGCTGGATGTCATAAAATCTGAAATGCATTCTTTCACTGTCAACTTTCCAAGGATCATAACAGGCGGTTAAGGATACATTCACTGAACCTATCAAAGATGGTACAAGAAAGGGAGTGTCCTACGGACTTAGTCATTTTTCCACACGTATCAAAGATGCCATCGTCAAAGAGGTCCCTGCAATTTTCCATACTTATGAGTTGACAATGCATAGACAGTTTTAAGCTGTACGAAACAGGCAACTTCGTCACACCAACTTTATCATTGATCGTGTTCATCGCAACACAAATGGAAATTGCAACCACATGCTGAAAATTGCCAGAGCTTCAAGGATCAGGCAACGAGAAATGGCTGGCTCTATTGAGCAGATTGATAAGCACTTTCAGGCACGTTCATCCAAACGTCTAAAAAGACAGGCTGAACGTGAGGGGGAGAAGGAAGAGGTACTTAACCTTGAATCTGCCAAACAAAGCTCTGACTCTGCTGACAACAACACTATTCCCTCACCTGTCCCTCTCCAAGTCATTACTCCAGTGATTATACCTGATGATGAGGATGAAATTAAGGGGGAGCAACAGTCTAAGGATGGAGTTGATTCATCAAAGTCCCTGACTCTGGTTAACACCAGCGAGGCTGTGGATGATGGTGAACCAGCTGCCAAGAAACTCAAGTTCACTGTTAGCTCCTACCCAAAGCTATATAAACCCAAGCTCAGACGACTTTTCTCAAAAGAGCTGAAGAGCTGAAAAACATAAGCGTGGCATCCTCTGTCTCAAAGAAAGGAAAGGAAATAGTTATGGTAGACTCAGACACCAAACTAAAGAAAATAGCTGCGATGCCAGAGACACGAGGATCAACCACAGGCCCATCCCAATTTACAACCTTCACAGCTTCAAATGAGAATCCTCTAACACCTGAAGAAATTGAGAAACATGCTGTTGAATTCAAAAGGCTGAATGAAATCAAGAAAGCCAAGGAACTTAATGAGGAAACTCTGAGAAAAATGACTCCACTTCAAAGGGAGAAACAAAGGCAAAGGTTGAAAGAGATGGAAGCCAAACGCACAGAGGCACTGAATAAGGTAAAAGCTGATTATGATGTCTGCGTCAACAACAGGCATGCACCTGGAAAAATCACCAAGTTCAAGTATACCATTCACAAGTCTACTAATAGGCCACAAATGATTTTGTGGAGAGATAACCAGTAGGCCAATATGGATGTTTTTAAAGACTTCAGACTAAAACTACTTGGCTTGTCTAAATGGTTTGAACTTGAGGCTTTAGCTGCTAAAAGAACTGGACAAGCTAATTTTACTCTTCTTAAGACCCTCAAAGCTAAGTTAAATTGGGTTAAAGAAACAACAGCCAAGCTCAAAATAGATCCCCCACCACAGCTGTTTGAACAAGAACCTCCAAAGTCTAAAAAGAAAAGAAGAAGGATGACTCAACTTGTTAAGGAAACCTTCGTTACTAATGATGTTCAAGTGGATGGAATACACAGGGATTTGGTACTACCAAATGGAATCATTGGTCCTATGGATGGTTAGACTTACATTGAGACTGAAAGAGGTATGGCCTTCATGAACAGAGCTTGCCAATATGCATTCCAAAAGGAAGATGAGCTAGGTTTAGCATCAACCATTCAGCTGATTTATCTCAAAAAAGGACTCAAAATTAACACAGAGTATTCCAAGGTTTTTGCACAAGCTTTGCAGGCCGAATTAGATACTAGGAAAGACATAGCTGAAGCTAAAGAAAGAATAAAAAATGATGACTATTGAAGGATTTCACAACTGAATTTTACCTTCATGTTTTATTTCACTTTTGTATTGTACTTGTAATTTCCTTTAAGTATGAATAAAATCATGAGGTATGTTTGTTTAGATCTGTTATGAGTAAGAAGAAGCTGTTATCTCACTTACCTTAACATAGATAGATCTAGCTGTATTTATGTTTAAATAGGGGGAGATTGTTGGGAATCTAAGTTTGTTAGATTCCCTGTATCATAGATTTAAACACAAATCAAGCTGTTAGATAGTAACTTGCCTGTGCCTAGGAGGCAGGATGTAAAACCCAGTACGGTCGTATCGTTAATTCGGGGACGAATTATTCTTTTAGAGGGGAAGAATTGTAAAACCCGTATTTAAATCAGAAGATTAAATACGCGGTTTATTATTGTTTAATAACAGAAATAGCACGCGGGAATAATATATGCAACTACGTTTTAAAAAAAAAAGAAAAAAGGATTGTAACTATAAACTTTCATGTTTAAAAAAAAAGAAGAAGAAAGAATTAAGGAAAGAAAGGCCTTAGGCCGGTTTGTAAAAAAAAGGATTTGGGCTTGGCCCGTTTGATTTTTACTATAAGCGCGGTTACCCTTCTCCCACAACCAGTCGATAAAAAAAAAGCAAGAAGAGGGTGTTAAGGTTTTAAGCCGCCAGTACTAGAACAAAAGAAAACAAAAGAAGTGTCGAGTTATCTAACTGTGATCTCGAATATCTTTCCTTTCTCAATCCTTGCAAGGTACTAATCACTTCGTCTTTTTCTTTCTTTTTCGTTCATAACTGTCCTTAGAAACCGAGACTTTCAAAGTCTCGGTGTGCTCTTCTTTTATCAGCCGAATCCCAAAAGACCACCAAGAGGTGTCGGGATGGTTGGTGTAAAGTGAAACCACGCCATTAGACCTCAGTGACTCGGCCCCTTTTTTCAGCCACGTGACCACAACCATAGGGACGGGGCGTGGTGAACCAGGGCACCTAAACCGAGAGTGATAATCATTCATTTTTAGTTCGTTTTCTCTCGGTCTTATCGAATTGATTTAACAAGTTCAAGTTTGACTCAATTGTTTTTGGTTAAAAGAGAAAATTTGGTATTATAACTACTTTCGAAAAATGTATAAGCCACACGAAAATCGAAATATAAAACTAATATAATATTCTACTTATAAACGATTTATAAAATTGATCCAACAATTAAACGTAAATCAATCAAACAATTAAACTAATTCTAATACTTGTAAACAAAACAAACCGTCTAAATTAAATAGAGCCCAACAAGAATCCCATGTACACTTACTTAATCTAACAGTATTAATAACAAATGAAACTATGAAAGAACGATTTACAATCTAAAAGTATACAAATTTCAAACTTATAACAAAATCAATGGTAAACACGTGCTAAGTTCGAATCTACAACTCCAATCTTTTTTAATATAGTAGTATTATTTTTTTATCAAAAGGTATAATCTGTTAGCACCATATCTAAACAAATGTATGCAAATTTTTTAACTAGCTGATCTCTCCTAATATGCCCCACATATTATCATTTAAACATTGAATTTTAACTATTAAACTTCATCTACTATGTACGTATTAAACTCAGCATCTTCAAATTTTTAACAAAAGAAATTACTTTTTTAAAAGGTATTACTTTTTCTACAAGAGAAAGTAAATCAAATCCTTATCTAACAAGCAAATTTAACAGTTAAGCAAGCAATATACTAACAAGAACCCTACTGACTAATGACTTGAAACATGATGCAAGTAGATTTAGACTACAACAATTCTACTAATTGTATTTCAAGATAATGAACATGTGAATCTGCAAAGCACCATAATACTATTTAGAACTAAACCAAATCAAATGCAACTAAGCTGAGCTGATGAACAAAATCCTGTTACACTACTAAAATCAGTTACAAAACATAATACCATTATCCATCCAGTAATGCAGATTATACTAGTAAACGCAGAAACTAAAACAAGAAATGTGAAGGAAACTGAAAAGAGATGACCTTTATATCCAAGCGACGTCCGTTGACGGTGAACCGGAGCACTGAGCTCGCTTAAAACCAACCACACCTTCACTTCGAACCTACTGCTATCTTACTCCTTGCTGAATGTAATCCTGCAAAACTGAATATCCAAACAAAGAAAACTCGAAATAGACAAATCCAGTTACACTGTCTGAATCTTACTTCTAAATCAAACACATCTACTGAATATTATAATTGCTGATTTTAAAGATCAGCTTAAACTGAAAACATTAATGGAAAAGAAATCTTGTTTCAACTGCTCAACTGAAAGGCTTATCATAAGCTCTTATGAACAAAAACTGAAGCTAAAACCTGAAATCAACCTATTCGAAAGCACTTGTTCCTACAATCTTCTGAAATGAAGTCTAAAAGCTACTAGTTAATTTCACAAGCTGCAAAATCAGATCGATTAAAGAAACTAAACTCAATCATAAGCTCGGATTATCAAAGTAACAATGAAGAAAAGAAAAGAAGAATGTAAAGGTTGAAAACTTCATTAATGGAAGTAAGAAAAATCCTGTTACAACTGCCTAATCTGAAATGTAACTGATTAACAACTTCTAAAAGTAACACTAATAAAAAAAGAACAGAAGTTGAGAGAAGATATATAGAAAAGTGAAAGCTTATTATTTTCATTAATGGTGGAAAATCAATATTCAGTTACAAGAGATTAACTAATTAACAGATTCTAACAAACTTTTACCTGACTGATTAACTAACTATCTAACCTAACTACTAGGTGTAAATCTACTCCTAAGCTAACCATCAAAAATGAAGGTCTTGATCTCTATTTATAGCCGTCTGAGGAGTGGAGGTGAAGTGCTGATGACGTGCAATCTCCAATCCCTTGATGCCACGTGTTTAATACGAGGTTTGATCATTTAGGGTTCTTCACATCTAATTGGACGTTTCTTCAATTCTTGATTTTGATCCAATTAAATCATACCATCGTGTAGAGGAGGTGATGATGAACACTTTTGGTGTTTGAAGCTTCTCTTGAATCCTTGTAAATCTCTTGTGATTTGATCTTGCAGGTTCTTGGTGAAAAATATATAAAACCGTCTTCTATCTTTCTTTCTCTCTCTTGTATTCGTTGAAGAAGAAAGCGTGTGTTTTGTGTGTTTGACCGACTTGGTCAATTGACCAAGTTAATTAAGTAACTTTCCTTTTCTTTTCTTTTTGGTCCTTTCATTTTCTTTTTCTTTCATTAAAGATGTGAAAGGTTTTAAGCAAGTTCTTTTTTCATCCTTTATTTTTATGAAAGTACAACTTAAGCCCTCCATCTTGATAAATGATGTCACGTAAGGTCCTTGAAAGTTACTTCGTCCTTTTCTTCGTCTTTTCATCAAATAAATCCTAGAAAATGCGTCTTTACTTCTAAATGTATCTTGTTTACCTGAAAACACATGAAACACAAATACCCACGTAATTCTGATATTTTCAGTTAAATATTATGTATTTGACTGTGTTTTTAGTGGTTTTAGGATCATTATTGATGAGTGTTTTCACACTTATCAACTCCCCTCCACTTGACCATTGCCATGACCTCATGAATGCAACATTTTAAAGCTCTAGAGTGCACTTTTCTCATAATTAATCCTCCTTGGCCATTTTATGATTTAATAAACTATGCTATGCTACATGATGAACGATTTTGAATATTTACAATGCAATGCAAAGAAAAACAATTCTATTTATATATTTTTGATTTTTAATAAATAGCTTTGATGAAATTAACTCATAAAAAAAATCAATGACTTAGATTAGGGCTTTTGTACCATGGACACTTATCACCCTCAAGTTTTACTTTCCCCATACCAAGCTTAAAAATGAGATCATTGCATTCACAAGTAAAAAGTGCATCAACTTATTCATGACAATTAAATGTGGAACCGGTTATTATTTGAGCAAATTGCTTGAGAGCAAATTTGTCATTATTTAAAGCATGAAATATAAGAAATGTAAAATCCAAAAATAAGGAAGCACGGTTTTAATCCTAAGTAATCCTCTCATCCGTTACTTTAAAAACCGCTCACAATTAATATAAGTCCGTTTCAAGAGTAATAAGTCATCCGCCTTATGTGTAAAATCCTTATGTCATGCATTAATAAGTAACTACACACTCGCTAAGGAAAAGAAAAATAAAACTCACGCACTAATTTATATCCTCCGCCTTTTTGAGACTTTGGATCTTCAATCCC
The DNA here is from genome assembly GCA_025667525.1 of Glebionis coronaria. Taxonomy (NCBI): domain Eukaryota; kingdom Viridiplantae; phylum Streptophyta; class Magnoliopsida; order Asterales; family Asteraceae; genus Glebionis; species Glebionis coronaria. Next base: position 344,840,672 of record CM046876.1, read on the forward strand.
GCAACCCGTCAAGGTAATATTGGATTGGAGCAACTATTAAATCCCCGCAACCCGTCAAGGTAATATTGGAATCTAATAGTTACTATAATTAACACTTCACTGCCCCTCTTGGGAGTCTTGTATAATTATTTTTTTTCTTTTTTTTTCTAGCCACTCATTTTTCGTAAGCCGCTCTTATTTTTCTTTATTCCTCACAAAGAAAGTTGAAAAGAATAAAAGGAAAAACACCCGCTAAATATTAAGCATGACATAAGTCTAGTACACATAAAACGTTCTAACTTAGAATCTTAAGACGTACTTATATCAACCATGAATGATTAGACAAAAATGCATAAGAGATTACAAACCGATTAAAACCGTTCTTGATTATTTATTAACATATATACATGCGAAGAAAATAGAGGTAAAGAAGAGAAGGGTTTAGCCACAAGTAATTATCATGAAGTTTATCTAGCCCTTTTATACTTGCTTCAACTCTATCATTTCCCATTCTCCACAAATTTAAAATCTCAACTAATGAGAGTGGTGGATGCTTAGCCTAATAGACCAATGAAGGACTACATGGTTAAGGATACTAGCTAGAGAATGCTAAGATAAGCAAACTCGGGTTGAGTCAAAATATCCATGGCGAGCCTAATATGTCAAAGAAGTCTAAATTTGTTAAACCATGTCCTTTATTATATTTTTTCTTTTTATATATTTTTGATGAAAAAGAAAATATATATACAATGCAAATGTGTTATGAAAATGAAAAATGATTGATGCAAAAATTATGAATGCATATTTTTGGTGGCCAAAGTAGATCAAAAATTTGAAAAATGTTTGAAAAATTAATTTCCAAGTTATCATGAAGTTAAGGCAATGGTCTAGGTAAGGTCACTTCGATAGAAGTCTCCCCTACACTTAAGATAAACATTGTCCTTAATGTTTAAGAGTATTGGAGTAAACTCCCCTACACTTATGACATTGATTACTTTGTTTAACCCAAGTTAAGAAAGAGACAACTAAAGGGTATTCATTTTAATCACAAGTGTTTTGAATATCACAATAGCAAAAACTAATCGAAGTGAACCAGATACACGGGCCTCCTCCTTAAGCGCCAAGCATGAAATGAGTGAACAACCCTTGAAACAAACACAAAAAGACGAAGAAAGGCACCCCTCCACTTCAACTCTACTATAACATCCTTTTTATTAAACCTAACCTATTTAAATCTACTCTATGTTTTCTAACCTAGTTATGCAATGCTTGAGTTTTTTTAACCCTAAGTCTCTAGCTCGACTCGGCCCCAAATTAGGTTGTCCTTGGGGAAACCATCATAGAGAAGAAAGAATATCCACTTTGAAGCACGTCTTACATGATACACTCAAACTTAGCACGTTTCCATTTACTATAAGATTTATAATATCCGCCTCGATAAATGGAACGGTCCAACGTGTCTCAAGTTTGTCCAACATACGAAATCTCTCATATAGGAAGCACCCCAGGATCAAATACATAGTTTCCATCTCGATATGTGAACAACTCCAAAGTAGGTAGCATCACCAAAGTAAGCTCATACAAGAATTCCATCTCAATAGAAGTCACACTCTTAAGTGGAGTAGATGAAAACCAAGGTGTCTCAAATTTATGTATCCCAGGATCAAAAACTTTTCCCTTCATGGGAAAATAAGGAGATGAACTCGTATCAATCATATAAGATTCCCCCTTAGATATCAAAGCATCATGAGACAATGAAGGTGTAGGTATCAAAACATTCATAACTATGATGTCCATGTTAGGCTCGTCATTATCATCAAAAGATGGGTAATCTTCCATAGAAGGCATAGTGAAAGGAGGATCAATAGTAATAGTATCTTGTGAAGGAAGTGTAGGCTCTATGGTCCCAAAAAGCAAGTTCTCAATAAGACGAATAACCTCTTCCCAATTAGAATCACTATCATCAACCTCAATATCAATATTAGCAAGATAAGCCTCTATGGTGGCATCAATATCCATATGAGAATCCATATCAAAGGTGTTTGGTTCTAAAGGTGCCTTAGGTGAAAAAGGATCAATCTCTAAGAGTATAGGATCTTCCTCAATAACCAACTTCAAGGGTGGGAGGGTGGAAATAGAAGGCTCAAAAGAAGGTGTATTAATGAGAGAATCACTCAAAGGGATGAAATGATCATAAAAATCAATAGGTGCAACCTCAAAAACCGGTGAAGAAAAGCCAATGAAAGGTTCTTCTTCTATGGAATCATCATTATGGTTTTCATTCAAAGTTTCAATCGAGGAGATAAGATTATAAACATTTGATAAAACCTCACGAATATGGACATCTTCCACTTCTTCTATAGGAGCAACATCTTCATCCAAATTAGGAATGTCATCCTGATATGAAAAGTCCTCGGATGATATATCATAAGATGCCTCACTAAAATCACAATCATCATCCTCTATTTGTGGCAAATCTTGCATAAACTCTTCCTCAATCTCATTATCTCTCTCTTTAAACAATTCATCAAGATCGAAATCACCAAAATCACTAGTAGTAGCATGAAGGTCAACATGTGATGAAATCTTAATGTGATCATGAGGAGAAGAGGTATCAATAAAAAGCTCGTCACATGGTTCATTGGAAACACTCTCAATCTCTCTTTGGATTGGGATAAGTTTCTCAACACTAGAAGCGGTTAATTCATCTAAATCGGTGTTTGTATTAGTGCTAAGAGGCTCGTCCCCCATGGTTAAAGAGTCGGTGGTTTCCACGTGAGGTAAAGGTGATGAAGGTGTGTCATAATTAAGTGTCATACAAATCAGAGGATTGTCATCATCGTCATATAAGCATTGATTAAGCAAACGAGCACGAGTAGCAAAATATTGTTCTTCTTCCTCGATTGTAGCAATCTTAAAGAGGAAATTATTTAAATATTTTCTGAGACGACAAAAACCTTTTTTCAACGATTCACGACACATATCACCGATCTCCTTGTCATAAAATTGCCAAGTCTTAATTTCCACTTCCTCAAAAAACTTAATTTGTTCCTCTAACAACGGGCACGCGTTTTTCATTTCCTTAATGCTTATGTCTTTCTTACTATCAATCGCCTTAGAAATTTCATCGATCGACTTGTTTATTGTCTTAAGTAAATAAAGTGACTCATTGCAAATATGAGGGGCATAAGAAGGCGAATCCCTCAGTCTACAATCATAACCATAATGGGGTGCGTTCCCACAAAACTCACATGAATAAGTCAAAGAATATGGTGGAGGTGGATTTCCGTAATGAGGTGAATTATAGGTTTGAAAAGAGTCTTGATTATGAAAGTTCTCATGATTGTAACCTTGAAAATTTCCTTCATTTTGAAAACCCTCATAATGTGAAAATCCTTGATTTTGAAAAGTATCTTGATTATGGCATGGAAAATTTTCATCATTTTGAAAGCCTTTATTGTTTGAAAATCCTTGATTATGAAAGGTTTCTTGATTATAGCCTTGAAAATTATCACCATTTTGAAAACCTCCATAATTGGAAAATCCTTGGTTTTGGTATGGCTCATTAAAGGTTTGATCATGAAATGATGGTGGAGTTTGTGATGAAAAACCGGAATATCCCATATAGTCATTACAAGTATATTCCATTTGAAGGTTAGGTTGAAAATTAGGGTTCTCGGTTCCATTATAAGCATATCCCTCCCCATAATAGCTATTGTTTTGATCACATAAATAAGTATCGTGTGGACCACCACAAGTCGAACAAGGCGAATAATTAGTGTTGGCGGATCGTTGTTGCAAAATCTCCAACATGAAACGAGTATCCATGTTTAACAAGGTGGCCAAATGTATATACAAGTAGAATGACGTTTAAAAGCTTCCTCGGGGAAGGAAGTAATACACCAAAGGTGGTATGGTTACACGTGTGCGAGTACACGTGTAAGTAAACTCGAGGAGTGAGAGATGAGCTCTCGGTCGGCTTTTGAAGGAGAAGAGATTATCTCCCTCGAGGTTCGATATGAAATATCCACAAGAAAGTATAATATATGTAATTACTACTTGGGTGCAAGACCCCCAATAAAGCCTTCCTTCTTAGAATACACACTAGTGAACGGGGGGTTAGGTGGCGCGAAGCACTTAAGTACCTATTGACCCTTAGATGGCATTTTATAGCACATCGCCTTTCTATTCACTTTGTAGTTTGTATTCTTCGAATTATTGCCTATTGGAAGTATTTACCTATTCTTGCTTAATTAAATTTGATCGATACACGTGTCAAGGACCGGAACGCTCCCTAACACGGTGTATTGCCTCGGCAATACTTATGGAAATAGATGTATTGGTTGTTCGTATACATATATGTATCTACATATAATAATATATCAAAAATATTTTTGTATTTATTTGGTTTTTTAAGAAAAATACTATATGTACGTAAAAACGATGAAAACCGATATAACATATATTTTTGGGTGTAATCTTTTAGGAAAAAGATTACTTTTTAGATTTTTTTATTTTTTTGGTTCAATTATTTAGGAAAAGAATTGATTTTTGTGATTTTTTTTATTTTTTTATATTTTTATGTTTTTGATTTTTTTATGTTTTTGATTTATAATACGCAAAAATAACTTTCACAAAGTGAACGGATCCCAAAATCCAATCGTCTCACTCGAAACTGTTAATCTTCACGAAAAGAACCGGCAGCGGCGCCATTTAATTATTCGCTTTTAGTTCATTTTCTCTCGGTCTTATCGAATTGATTTAACAAGTTCAAGTTTGACTCAATTGTTTTTGGTTTAAAGAGCAAATTTGGTATTATAACTACTTCCGACAAAATGTATAAACCACACGAAAATCGAAATATAAAACTAATATAATATTCTACTTATAAACGATTTATAAAATTGATCCAACAATTAAACGTAAATCAATCAAACAATTAAACTAATTCTAATACTTGTAAACAAAACAAACCGTCTAAATTAAATAGAGCCCAACAAGAAGCCCATGTACACTTACTTAATCTAACAGTATTAATAACAAATGAAACTATGAAAGAACGATTTACAATCTAAAAGTATACAAACTTCAAACTTATAACAAAATCAATGGTAAACACGTGCTAAGTTCGAATCTACAACTCCAATCTTTTTTAATATAGTAGTATTATTTTTTTATCAAAAGGTATAATCTGTTAGCACCAAATCTAAACAAATGTATGCAAATTTTTTAACTAGCTGATCTCTCCTAATATGCCCCACATATTATCATTTAAACATTGAATTTTAACTATTAAACTTCATCTACTATGTACGTATTAAACTCAGCATCTTCAAATTTTTAACAAAAGAAATTACTTTTTCAAAAGGTATTACTTTTTCTACAAGAGAAAGTAAATCAAATCCTTATCTAACAAGCAAATTTAACAGTTAAGCAAGCAATATACTAACAAGAACCCTACTGACTGATGACTTGAAACATGATGCAAGTAGATTTTGACTACAACAATTCTACTAATTGTATTTCAAGATAATGAACATGTGAAATTGCAAAGCACCATAATACTACTTCGAACTAAACCAAATCAAATGCAACTAAGCTGAGCTGATGAACAAAATCCTGTTACACTACTAAAATCAGTTACAAAACATAATACCATTATCCATCCAGTAATGCAGATTATACTAGTAAACGCAGAAACTAAAACAAGAAATGTGCAGGAAACTGAAAAGAGATGACCTTTACATCCAAGCGAAGTCTATTGACGGTGAAGCGGAGCGCTGAGCTCGCTTAAAACCAACCACACCTTCAGTTCGAACATACTGCTATCTTACTCCTTGCTGAATGTAATCCTGCAAAACTGAATATCCAAACAAAGAAAACTCGAAATCGACAAATCCAGTTACACTGTCTGAATCTTACTTCTAAATCAAACACATCTACTGAATATTATAATTGCCGATTTTATAGATCAGCTTAAACTGAAAACATTAATGGAAAAGAAATCTTGTTTCAACTACTCAACTAAAAAGCTTATCATAAGCTCTTATGAACAAAAACTGAAGCTAAAACCTGAAATCAACCTATTCGAAAGCACTTGTTGCTACAATCTTCTGAAATGAAGTCTAAAAGCTACTAGTTAATTTCACAAGCTGCAAAATCAGATCGACTAAAGACACTAAACTCAATCATAAGCTCAGATTATCAAAGTAACAATGAAGAAGAGAAAAGAAGAATGTAAAGGTTGAAAACTTCATTAATGGAAGTAAGAAAAATCCTGTTACAACTGCCTAATCTGAAATGTAACTGATTAACAACTTCTAAAAGTAACACTAATAAAAAAAGAACAGAAGTTGAGAGAAGAGATATCGAAAAGTGAAAGCTTATTATTTTCATTAATGGTGGAAAATCAATATTCAGTTACAAGAGATTAACTAATTAATAGATTCTAACAAACTTTTACCTGACTGATTAACTAACTATCTAACCTAACTACTAGGTGTAAATCTACTCCTAAGCTAACCATCAAAAATGAAGGTCTTGATCTCTATTTATAGCCGTCTAAGGAGTGGAGGTGAAGTGCTGATGATGTGCAATCTCCAATCCCTTGATGCCACGTGTTTAATACGAGGTTTGATCATTTAGGGTTCTTCACATCCAATTGTATTTTGATCCAATTAAATCATACCATCGTGTAGAGGAGGTGATGATGAACACTTTTGGTGTTTGAAGCTTCTCTTGAATCCTTGTAAATCTCTTGTGATTTGATCTTGCAGGTTCTTGGTGAAAAATATATAAAACCGTCTTCTATCTTTCTTTCTCTCTCTTGTATTCGTTGAAGAAGAAAGCGTGTGTTTTGTGTGTTTGACCGACTTGGTCAATTGACCAAGTTAATTAAGTAACTTTCCTTTTCTTTTCTTTTTGGTCCTTTCATTTTCTTTTTCTTTCATTAAAGATGTGAAAGGTTTTAAGCAAGTTCTTTTTTCATCCTTTATTTTTATGAAAGTACAACTTAAGCCCTCCATCTTGATAAATGATGTCAAGTAAGGTCCTTGAAAGCTATTTCGTCCTTTTCTTCGTCTTTTCATCAAATAGATCCTAGAAAATGCGTCTTTGCTTCTATATGTATCTTGTTTACCTGAAAACACATGAAACACAAATACCCACGTAATTCTGATATTTTCAGTTAAATATTATGTATTTGACTGTGTTTTTAGTGGTTTTAGGATCATTATTGATGAGTGTTTTCACACTTATCAAGTGAAAACTCTCGGTGGTGATGATTTATGTTCAGCCGAACCAAAAAGAAAAGAAAACGGGGGGTGTTGTGGTTGTTTGGTGACCCCAGCCTTGCCCAGCCGTGACCCATACAGGGGCGGCTAGGGCTGTTTCGACCCAAGGGTAAATCGAGCAGCCATTTTAATTAATAAGGGTGCGTTTGGCTAGAAAATTTTAAAATAAGCAGTGGGGAAAATTAAACTAACAATGGGAAAGTCGGTTTCCAGCAGTGGAAAAAAACAGAGAAAAATGGAGGTTTTGTTTTAAGATTAGCGATAGTTTTCTGTGACACTTTTTTCTGTCACAGAATTGCTTTTCAGACAGTTTTAAACAGCAGCTTTAGCGACACTTTTAGTGACTCAGATTTCTGTCACTAATTTAAATAGACAGATTTTAATAGATATTGTTTAATTGTTTTAGTGCGACCGAGAAGGGGGTATCTCGGTAGGATCCGGGCATTGTTATAAAAAATAATAATAAAAAAAGGATTTAAATTATACCTTTATATTATTTATGTTTTTATAAATGTTCTAATTGTATTGTTTTAAATAAATTAAATCAAAATAGCTTTAATATTTTAAAAGGGTATAATTTTATGAATTAAATAGTTTTAGAAACTTTCTAATTATAAATCTTATGTTTTAACGAGTTAATTTATTTTAGTCTTAACATAACGTCAGAACACGTTGTATCATAATTATTAGTGAGTCGTTATATATATTAAGAGGATTAATATAAATTCAGAGACATCAACTAATATACGTACAGACTTCTAGAATTAAAATAAATAATTGAAAAAGCCAATAAGATCCGTAAAATAAATAAAGAATATCAGTTTACTTATTCGCGTCCTTTATTCATGTAGCTCGCGTGAAATCAGAGTAGACTTTCTGTCAGTTGATCTCGGTCGGTTACTGGACACGAGGTACGGATTTTCCATCCTTTCAGTAAGGACTTCCTTTCTATGCATGATTAGGATTCCCCGTCTGCAGCCAAATGTTTTTCCCCGTATGTGTTTAAGCTTATCAGAAATCATGTTAAAAATGAAATAAGTTGCCTGAGCTTTATATACAAGCACGACCAGTTTATGTACTAGTTACGGAGGTACCGTAACCACAGCACTAGAGGCACCGGTGTCGTGACTCACATGCAGGAGAGTGATATCCTGCATCGTCCCACTCATGTTCAGTTTGGCCATTTTTATATATATGTTTAGTGGGGCGTATGGATGCATCCTAGGCTTATCAGTTTACAAGTTATCAGGGTGAATGTGGTGTGTGCTCCACATCCTTCACATTGGAGCTGATCCCTCCACCCAACACAGTAATTAGTGGTCACCCCTCTACAACATGACGAGGTCACCCCTCTAGTTATTCATGCACGGTTGTTACAGCACGTGACCTATATAAGCTCTGGCAAAAATAAAAATACAGTAAATGCATGTATTCAGATTTAATAGTTAATAATTCGATTTCGGTATTTATAAACCAGGTTTCTCAGATTTTATACAGGGTACTACTACATGTTTCATATCAGTCTCATAGCTTCATTGTTTGTCATTTATTCCATTTTCTTTCAGTACATTCTTATCATGCTTTATATCCGTTCATTGAGCGTTATGCCCAGCCGTAGTTTCCTTTCATGTTTCTAAACGGCAGGTACACAGGGACGATCTTAGGACTTCTAAGAGAGTAGGTGCATTGGATGGGAGCTATCCAGACTCCTTTATTTTTATGCACACATTGCATTACTTTGGTTGTTTGGACACTGTTTCGTCCTTTTCTTTCAGTATTTAATCTTTGTATTTTGAGCTTATGTTTGGACTACCGATGTTTGATTCTGGTCTTTCCGTTATGGTCAGTTAATGTTTAATACGTTGCCTTGCATGCTTTGATGACACGCCATAAATACACGTAACGGTCCACTACCCAAGTGGGGTGTTACAATTATGGTATCAGAGCGCAAGGTTCAACATGTAGGCTCTAAAACTTGACCTGTGACTAGTGGGTAGTCACCAAGAACTTCCTGTATTTTGGCATCGTTATCTTCCATGCTACTCAAGTATTTTATCAGTCGGATTTTCAAAATTTTGATTAAGTAAACGGTTGGTACAGGACTGGCCATACTTAATCGCATGTGCTTTTCAGCGAAGTTTTCGTTTTGGTGAACTAACCATAGGCGTTCACCCTTGCCCGTTTAAATTTTTTATAGATGAACTGACCATAGGCGTTCATCCTTACTCATGTCAGATTTATGTTTCAGTAAATTGTCATTCTGTGAACTGACCTTAGGCGTTCATCAGTATTCATGTCATATTTTATTGGCTATGCCTTCATGACTTACACTATGCATATTCAGATTTATTACTCCAGGTTCTGACAGTTTTATCAACTTATCCTCTGTTATTTCAGATGTCACCCAGACGCGAAACCGAGAATGATTCTAACGCAGCTGCCATAGCTGCTGCTGTTCAGGCTGCTATACAAGCCATGTTACCCCAAATTCGTGATGACATCCGAGCTGAATATCAAAATGGACCTCAGCAGAATAACAACCCTCCTGCTCCACCACCTGCCACTTTAGCTGCTTGGCTAGATTTGTTTAACAAATAGAAACCCCGACTTTTTGAGCAGACTGTAGCTCCAACTGACGCGGAAGACTGGATCTATCATGTAGAGAAAATTTTTGGAGCTATAGGTTGTGGTGATGCTTTCAAGGTTAGGCTTGCAGTTTACAAATTGGAGGGTCTTGCTCTGCATTGGTGGAGGTCTCAAAATCTGTTCAATGGGGGAGATGCTTGGGAGCTTGCATTGACCTGGGTACGTTTTAAGACGATGTTCTATGACCAGTTTTTCTCGCATGCGGAGCAAGCTAAACTGAAGAGGGACTTCCACGTCATTCGTCAGAATCATGGCAAGAATAGTATAGAGTTCATGCACCGATACCTCAGGATGGCTGGATTCTTAGGGGAGGCTGCAGGTACAGCAGAAGAGCAAGCAAAGCAATTTCACTGGTCTCTTCACTCTAGGACTGCAGATAGGCTGGTGAGTGCCACATTCACTAATGTGTCACAAGTAGCTAATGCAGCTCGTGATATTGAGATGCTTTTCGAGAGGGATGAGCTCGAGAATGTAGAGCGTCCGGAGAAGAGGTACATCTAATCCAACAGACTTAAACAATTTAACTCCGATTATTACTTGTCAACTTATATGTTATGCCTTATCCAATTATAATCTTACAGACACAGAGGAGGAGACCGATCCCAATCGGCTACTCCACATCAGAACTACAGAAACCACAGTCAGTCTTATGACCGCAATCGATCAGATAAGAGGAGCGGTGGTGATAACTACCGCGGTAGCTCAAACTCATCTGGCAACTACAGGTGATTCTTTAAGCTCCAGAAATACTAAACTATCGTGTAGAACAAGACCTTAAATTTTTTTGTATATTCCAACAGAGATGCTGGACAGGGGCGTGACCAAAACAAAAGAGGTCAGCAGTTTGCCCGACCGGCAATTTCTGGTAATTTTAAATTTTAGCCAAACAGCCCTATTACAGTTATGTTATCAGAATCGTGACACGTGTTTATCTTCGTAAATCAGGTTCTCAACAAACCAGAGCTGCTTCTACCGGGTATTCTTATCCCACTTGCATCACATGTGGGAAGAAACACCCGGGACCTTGCCATCGTGGTACGGGTAGTTGTTACAAGTGTGGTCAGCCGGGCCATTTGCAGAGGGATTGCAAGAGCGGGGATGCTGACCATCATCTTGAGCTAGCTCAATGGTCCCATATGGAAATACTTGTGTAATGGTGAACGGACCCGACCAACGAGATTTCAATTTCCCGGAAAATATCTTAAGACGAGAGTTAAAAAGCAACACTTGATCACCAACGTTAAAAACCCGGTTTTTAATCTTTGAATCATGAAACTTTTTAGTCTTTTCTTTAAAAATTAATGAATTTTCATAAGCATTATCCCTTAATTCATCCAATTCATTCAATTGTATTTTCCGGTGATCTCCCGCGGTCTTCAAGTCAAAATTAGCATGCTTAAGGGCCCAATATGCCTTATGCTCCAACTCAATGGGAAAATGACAATTCTTTCCATAGATTAACTTATAAGGAGTGCAACCGATAGGTGTCTTATAAGCGGTCCTAAAGGCCTATAAAGCATCATCAAGTTTGTCGGACCATGAAGCACGATTTTCCCCAATTGACCTCTCTAAAATCCTTTTCAAAGCTCGGTTCGAAACCTCGACTTGCCCACTCGTTTGCGGGTGATAAGCCGTAGAAAGACGATGTGTAACCCCATATTTCTTTAGAACCTTATCGAATTGGTCATTACAAAAATGGGTTCCACGATCGCTTATAATAGCACGAGGGGTTCCGAACCGAGAGAATAGTTGCTTCAAAAACTTCACTACCACACGAGCATCATTAGTAGGTAAAGCCTTAGCTTCCACCCACTTAGAAAGGTAGTCCACCGCGACGAGGATATATTTGTTGCCATGAGACGATGGGAACGGCCCCATAAAGTCTATTCCCCATATGTCGAAAATCTCACATACTTGAATTATGTTTTGCGGCATTTCATCACGTTGAGACGATTTTCCTTGACGTTGGTACGAATCACACGACTTCACAAGTGCGTGTGCATCACGATAGATAGAAGGCCAAAAGAAACCGGCATCGAACACTTTCTTAGCCGTGAGATTAGCACCGTGGTGACCACCCGTGGGTCCCTCATGACAAGCTCTAAGGATATTAGAAGCTTCGGCACCAAACACACAACGTCGAACGAGTTGATCCGCACAAATCCGAAAGAGATAAGGGTCGTCCCAAAAATAGAACTTGACGTCACGAAAGAATTTTCGTTTTTGTTGTGTCGTCATACCCTTGATTATGAAATTGCCCGCATGGTAATTTGCAATGTCGGCAAACCATGGGGTTGTGTCTTTAGAATTCACTACACCGAGAGTCTCAAGAGGAAATGTTTCGGTAATTTCCTTGTTCTCGAAAACATCTTTGTAAGGATCTTCTAGACGAGAGAGATGATCGGCCGCTAGATTCTCGGCTCCTTTTTTGTCAAGCATGGTGACATCAAATTCTTGGAGGAGGAGCATCCAACGAAGCAATCTCGGCTTAGCATCTTGCTTAGCTAAGAGATACTTGATAGCCGAATGGTCGGTATACACGATGCTTTTAGTTAAGACGAGATAAGGTCGGAATTTCTCAAAAGCATAGACCACGGCAAGGAATTCCTTTTCCGTTGTGGTGTACTTTAATTGAGCCTCGGTCATCGTCTTACTAGCACAGTGGATAGGACGAAAATGCTTGTCATAACGTTGCCCTAAGACGGCCCCTATAGCATAATCACTTGCATCGCACATGATTTCAAAGGGTAATTCCCAATTAGGAGCAACAAGAATGGGAGCTTCGGTAAGTTTCCTTTTGAGAGTTTCGAAAGCCTTAACACAATCCTTATTAAAGTTAAAAGGAGCATCCTTCTCGAGAAGGTGTGTCATAGGACGAGAAATTTTCGAAAAGTCCTTGATGAAACGACGATAAAAGCCCGCGTGGCCTAGGAAACTCCTAACTCCCTTAACGGTTTTGGGATGAGGTAACTTGGCGATGACGTCTACCTTAGCTTTATCGACCTCAATCCCCGCCTTCGACACCTTATGTCCTAAGACGATTCCTTGTTTACACATGAAATGACATTTCTCCCAATTAAGCACAAGATTGGTTTCTTCACAACGTTTTAACATTTGTTCAAGATTAGATAAACATGACGTGAACGAATTACCAAACACCGAGAAGTCATCCATAAACACTTCCATCGACTTCTCGATCATATCGTGAAAAATCGCCATCATACACCGTTGAAACGTACCGGGTGCATTACAAAGTCCGAAAGGCATCCTACGATAAGCGAACGTTCCATAAGGACACGTAAACGTAGTCTTCTCTTGATCACGAGGGTCGATAGGGATTTGAAAGTAACCGGAAAAACCATCTAAAAAGCAATAGAATTCATTTCCCGCAAGTCGCTCCAACATTTGGTCCATGAAGGGCAAAGGAAAGTGGTCTTTACGAGTGGCGTCATTTAACTTTCGGTAGTCAATACACATCCTCCAACCGGTCACAACACGAGTGGGAATCAACTCATTGTTTTCATTAGGCACAACGGTCATTCCTCCCTTTTTAGGGACACAATGGATTGGGCTCACCCATGGGCTATCGGATATAGGATAAATCATTCCCGCGTCAAGGAGTTTAAGGACCTCCTTTTTAATGACATCGTGAATTTTGGGATTCACCCTTCTTTGACTTTGAATTGCGGGTTTGTAGTCCTCCTCCATTAAAATCTTGTGAGTACAAAATTTTGGGTCAATACCCTTAATGTCGGATATTTTCCACGCAATTGCCCCTTTATGAGCCTTAAGAACTTTCAAGAGCTCGGTTTTTTCATTATTAGCAAGACCTTTTGCAATAATAACTGGCAACTTGTCATCACCTTCCAAGAATGCGTATTCAAGGTGAGAAGGAAGATCTTTCAATTCAAGGATAGGTGGTTCCTCGATTGAAGATTTTGGTTCAACACTCATAACTTCCATCGGCGAAAGAAATGGTGGAATAGAAGTATCATCACTAATCAACACCTCATCTTCATTGTCGATTTCATTTGAAGTGAGATCGCCTCCTTGGAATGGAGTGAGATTTGGTGTGGAATTAGCAAGAATCGGATCCAAAATAGTGGGATTGCCACTTGACGAGCTATCGAAAAAACCTAACACTTCTTGTGAAAACTCATCGCAAACCACATCAACGATGTCGATGTGATTAATGGTAGCGATTGCATAAACATGAGAAGGTTTCGAGTTTTGAGTAGCGTTTATAACGAGTTCCTCTTCGTTGAATCTCAAAGTGATAGTTCTCGCATGAACATCGATAAGCGATCTCGAAGTATCTAAAAATGAACGACCTAAAATTAGAGGAACTTGAGGATCCGCGAGGATGTCAACTACTATAAAATCAACGGGATAGTAGAACTTCCCCACTTTCACGAAAACATCTTCGGCTACTCCACATGCCATAATCGTAGAATGATCGGCCATCTCGATGGACATGTTCGAAGGAATGAGAGCCGGAAGCGAAAGCGATTTCCAAATGGAAAATGGCATCAAATTAATGCTCGCACCAAGATCGGCCAAGGCGAGGCATTCTTTCATATCTTGTATGTCACAAGGAATGAGAAACTTTCCGGGATCACCAACTTTTTCCGGTATGCGGTTAAGATAAACCGAAGAACAATTAGCAAGCTTTGAAAGCTTTTCTTTATCGCTCATCATACTTTTAAAAGTGGAAGCGAAACGAGGCATATATAACAACACGTCGGCTAAACTCACATCAAAATGCACTTGTTGACACATTTTTATAAAAAGCTCGATTTGTTGTTTGTTACGTTCTTGCAATTTCTCTTTGTTTCGTCTCGAAGGGTAAGGTAAAGGTGGTGTGGGTTGGTCATTAGGCAATGGCCTTGGAAACTCGGGTTCCACAATTGGTATTGGTTCAACCGTAGGTGTGGTATGAGCGGTACTTCGTGGGATTGTAATATGCTCCTTTTCGACCATCACCTCGGGTTCTTTCTCGACTTCCTTCTCCTTAGAAGTACTTGGACGAGAGATTGGTTCCTTGAAAGTTTTACCACTTCGTGTAGTAATAACCTTCATTTCTCCCTTCGGGTTTGCAATGGTATCACTAGGAAGACCACCCGAAGAAGAGGGTTTACACATGATTGCTTCAAACATCTTAGCCATTCGGTCCTCAAATTTTGATTGCCTAGCATCCGCTTTTAATAACTCTTGCTTAATCTCATGTTGTCCTAATTCCATCTTTTGTTGGTTTTGTTGAAGACGTTGGACATTTCCTTCCATTTTATTAGCATGAGTTTTAAGTTCATTAGCAAGTTCATTTTTTAGCTCGTTTTTCAACTCGGATCTTAAGCTAATCATCTCACGTTGCATGTTATCAAATTTAGCATCATTTGCTTTTGCATAATCCAAAAATTCTCCTTGCAAATTTTTCGTGTGAGCATTTTGAAAACCTTGTGTAGTGTTTTGAAAATCACAGTTTTGGTTTTGATTAGAGATTTGTCCATTCCCACTTTGATAATTCCCTTTGTTGTAATTGCGTGTGTTGCCTTGGTAATTACCTTGGTTGTTGTTTCGATAATTGTTAACATTTTGGTTTGGTGGAGCTTGATTTTGGCGGGAACCTTGACCGTTTTGGTTGTAAGTTCCCGTTGCTACATAAGCACTCGAAGTGTTACCATCCGCGGTAATGCACTCGGAAAGATCATGAGCTCCCCCACAAGATAAACAACTCTTAGCAACCGCTTTAACCGAAGCGGAATTGGAAGCTTCTTGAGCCTTCCAATGGGACATTAGATTATCAAATCTATCAAAAAACCGATTTTCCTCATTAGCTTCATCATGTAAGGCGTTAATGCTACGAGACGATTGTGACGAAGATGACGAACCCATATTGGCAACACTCGGTGTGTTACGAGGGTTATAAACCTTGGATATATTTTCAATGATTTGTAAAGCCTCATTTGTCGTCTTGCACAAAAAATTACCTTCAAATAATCTCGTTCATGATCATTAAGCCCATTATAAAAAGTATCCACTTGATGCAATTCCGTAAAATCATGGTGTGGACATTCATGTAACATCTCTTTAAATCGTTCCCATGCCATTGAAAAACTTTCATTATTTCTTTGCACAAATCGTGAAATCTCATTTTTCAAGTGTGTTGTTTTAGATGGTGGAAAAAACTTGTTCACAAACTTAGAAACGAGATCGGCCCATGTCAAAATCGAATTTGGCGGTTCTTTCTCGAGCCAAATTTTTGCGGGTCCATCCAACGAGTATGGAAACAACATCATCTTAATGGCGTCATGTGGAACATCCTTAAACTTTCTAGTGGCGGTGAGACGGTTGAAATTCCTAATATGGTAATGCGGGTTGTCTTTCTCGTGACCTCTAAACTTATTTGCTTGCAACATTGACATTAAACCCGTCTTAATTTCGAAATTCTCCGCAAGGATGGCGGGAATCACAATAGCCTCTCCAAAACCCTCGGTGGGTGCTTGTAGCAACTCCATCATAGTACGATTAGCCATGACGACTTCTTGTTCTACAATAGGTTAAATAATTGGAGGTTCTTCAACAATCAACGTCTCTTGATTGGCTTGCTTTTGAAGTCGTTTACAAGCTCGTTTTGCTTGATTACGAGTGATCATAAACTTCACGAAGAATGGGAGGTGAGCAAAGAAGATTCTTTTTGGGTGTTTTGTGAATTTTCAATTTTTTGTGTTTTTGATGATATTCAATTTTTGGATTTTGGTGTATCTTCGTAGACAACAATCTACAAAATCTCTCCTCGAATCAAACTCTTGATTAAAGAAGCCTCAAAGGAATGAAAACGATCACGTGGAGTGAACGCCTTCGAATGACTTTAGAACTTTGGTGAAAACCAAATTGTTCAAGAGGGTTTAATCACAAAGAAAACCAAGCAAATATATTATACGTAATAATACTTTGGGCGGCAAAACCCTCGATTAGCCTTCAATCTCAAAATACTCACAAGCAAGCGGGGAAACGAGGCGGCGCGAAGCACTTAAGATCCTTTTTCCTTAGGGTATATTTTATAATACCCGCCTTATACCCACCTTATAGTTTGTATCTTTCAAAATCGAGCTTCACGAAAGTATTTATCTATTTTTGCCTCTTTCTTTTTGTTTGAGATTCGAATACAATAATTGAGTGATGAAATCCCAATTAAGGTTGTGTTTTCACACTTTTGGAGATATTGTAAATTTATTGTGATACTTAATACAATATAGTAATAATATTTGTACAAGAAAAACCAAGAAAACCGATAATACGTATTAGTAGAGTTCTACTAATACAAATACTATTTGGTTAATATTAAAAACAACAATTCAAATTAATCACGACACACCTCCCCGGCAGCGGCGCCAAAGTGATTGTGGTAAAATACACCTTTTAGGAAAAAGGCGTAAAAGCGGTAAGTATCGAGTGAGGATTTAGGAAAATCAACACTAATGACCCTTAATGGTGTGAAAGTTCGTTTCCCAAGGAGGTATATGTGTGTGAAAAACTTGCCAAATGTTTGTGATTAATGATTGGTTTAGAAGGGGATTAGAAGAGAAAATGACGAAGACGAAAAAATAAAAATTAACACAAAATCACTACTAGAAAGTTAAAACGTAGAACCTTAAAAATCACCAAAATAAAAATAAATTCTAAAAATTACCAAAAATTCACCAAAAATTAAAAATAATAAACTAAGAGTTTACCAATTATCAAAACTTTTTCAAACCTTTTAAATAATTAAATATTCAATTTTTAAATGCTAATTAAAGCCCTAAAAATCAAATAAATTATCAAAAAGCCCAAATAAAGATTTTTCAATTGATAAACCTCTAAAATGACCTAAAAAGATTAAAAACTATTTTTAGAAATTTTAAAACTAATAAAAATTATTTAAAATGATTTAAAAACTATTAAAACTTAAAATAATTATAAAAATTAATCTAAAAGTGACAAAATTATTCTAAAAGTTGCTAAATTCCTATTTTAATGTGTTTAACCTAAGAAAAATGTAAAAAGTTGGAAAAAGTGAAATTTAAAAAAAATAATAATAAAATAATAATAAAAATCCAAAAATTATAAAAAATTCTAAAAACTTGCAAACTAGTTTATTTTAACCTAAATAATCAGAAAATCAAAGTGAAATTACCAAAATACCCCTAATGGGCCCTCAAATGGGCTAAATCCAAAAACAGTCAACCTAAATGGGCTTTTGGGCCCAAAAAGTCAAACTTGGCCCAATTGACTTGGAAAAGCCCTATCTGACTTAAAATTCAATTCTAAGAACAAAACTCTAAAGGCCCAAAAGCTGAAAATGTGCTTATCACAGCTTATTGAACACAAAGCTTATTCTTATTGGGCTTTTCAGCCCATTAAGCCATAAGCTAATGCCATAAGCTCTAATTTGACACACAACCCTCTTTTTGGATGCTTAAGAGATCTGTCAAAATAAATTTCCAATAAGCTAACTCAATAAGCCAGAAAATAGAAAAGCAAAAATTCACAAAACGACAAAATAGTCGTTTTTGAGAAATAATGCACCTCAAAGGCTGATTCAACTTGCAAAAGCTTTCAAATGGACTCAATAAGCAATATCAATCAACAAAAATCCAATAAGCACAAGCAATAAGCCAGAATAAGCACAAATGAACTTATGTAAAAGTCAAAGGACTTGGTTTTCTAGTCAAACCTAAAAGTCAACCACCCAATTGCTCCAGGATGAACAAATGGGTCAAAATATGAGCACCTATTACAAAAACAAAGTTGTTGCTGGTTAAAATAAGCTATTATAGCTTATTGATAAGCTGACACCAAAATTGCACTAGCAGTGGCAACTAGCAGGGGAAAGAAGTTCCCACTGCTTTGACTAATTGACCAAGCTTATTTGAGAGTTCTGGTTTGATTCAATTGGAAACAAAGGCACCCTTGTGATCAGTGAACCACAAGGAGTCAATAGCAACAATAAAATCACAAAATGATCCACACAATAAGCCACAATAAGCCAAACAGTCCACAGATATGCTTCAGATATGCAAATAAGCAGTTAAGCACTTAATAAGCAGATTTAAGCAAAATAAGCCAACCAAACTTAACCAGATGCATACACAAGCTATATAAACTAACAATAAACACAAAGCAACAAGAATCAAACACTGAATCAAAGTAAAATGCAAGATCAAAGCACAAAATGTTACTGATGAACAAAGTACAATATGCAGAAACAATTTGCTGATATACTTGACACTTGATCTAATTTCAAGCCTCAAATCCTTCTACCCTGGTGTGATTAACTATGATTTAGCACTTTTTACCCTTAACCTATGCTTAGATCTAGGTGTCCTCAAAATCCTAGCCAATTTTACCAAGTTAAGAAGATTTTATAGCCAATCTATGAATCAATGTGTTCAAAGCCTCAAAACCTGCAAACAGATGAACATATGCTCCCAAATAACAGATACCAATACTTGCATACACAACACAAGCACTTAACAAACCACAAATCCAACTTATGCAGTAATCCCAAACACCCTTTTAAAACTTATTTTCACAAATTTTCAAAGGCTTATGAAGATTCAACCCACAAATCAGATCAGTAACACCTCATTAACATCAAACAAAGCCAAATCAACAATAATCAACCACAATAACACAGATTCAAGCAATAATCCACAAAAATCACAAATAATCAGAAACTTTAGAGAAAATGAAAAAGGAAGAAGGTGCAAACCTCCAAGACCTACATCCAGGCCCTGGATTGTTTGAGCTGAGGTACTAGCAAAACAAGTACCAGCTTCCAATGCTGCTAAGATGAACAAACACAAGGTGAGATAAAAAATAATGCCAACTTTCTGATTTTTGAAACCCAAGCTTTATCAACTAAAACCTTGCCTCAAAAACCTTCAAACATATAAATGGAACTCAGATTTTAGCTTCTCAAACACCAAACTTTTATAAATAACAGATTAGAACTCAAAATTTTAAGAAATTCAAACTTTATTTCATAAAAAGGAATTACAAAGATTAAAAGCTAAAATCTGGAACAAAGGGACTCTCACATGTTGAGGTCTCCTTTTATAGGCAAATGTCTGGCTAAACACTATTCACAAACCCTAGAAGTGAAATTCCCTAAATGCCCTAAGTCTTCTAGACGTTTTCTTGATGTGAGCTGTCCAAAATGCATCCAAACCGTTTATAATAGCTTTGTAATGAAGCAAATGATGTGGGCTGTTGATCTTGACACGTGGCAATCCTTGGTGAGGAAGTTGTCACATGATGGTGAAACGGTTTTGGTGGTGGGGCCATTTGGTGAGTGGGAGTGAGTGTTTTAAGGTTGGGATGAGATTATAGGCGTGTGAATCAAGTGTGGGTAAGGGTAATTTCATTTTACCCTTTGTTTAAGTTGGTGTAAAATCTGGGTTCTTGACTGCTACAGTAACAACTTTTGATCCGTTTTTATAGGATTGGGGAAGTGTTTGGCGCATTTTTGTGTTTAAATGTTTCATATGCACAACATTAGCCCTCCTCTTTCCTTTCTTTTGTCACTTGGAGATAAAAGTCTGTTAGCGCCCAATTATACTTGTAACAACTTTCACCACTTGGCAATTTTGGCACATAACTTTTCAAAAGGGTTTTCAAGGGTTCTTTTTGCCATTTTGAGATATTTCAAGGACTGATTTTGAACATTCTTGATCTTCAAAGGTCTTCATTGTATCTTTGACTTTATGAGGGACCATTATTGGCAATTTTGATTTGTTGAGGGATTATTCTTGCCATTTCTTCAAAGTTGAGGGACCTTTTGTGTAATTTTGACAAACTTAAGGGACCAAACTTGTAATTATGAATATACAAGGGTTTTAAGTGTCATTTCTTCAATAAATGAGGATCAATCTTGTTTGTCTTCAAGTCTTCAAGGGTATTTGTTGAGAATTCCATGATTAAGGCCCGGTTCTTTGTACGGCTTCGTTTCTCGTGTCCGTTTTTCCTTGTAACTTGTGATCTTTTGTCTTTTTCACGATATCCATACCTAAAATACACAAGTAAACAAACACAAGCATATATATATGGTATTTTATGACATTTTTATGCATTTAAAGTACGAAAAGAACGATGAGATCATGTATAAATGCCATCTTATCACCGGTACCTCAGGCCAGATTCCTCAGATTTTACCTCCCCCACCATCAATACCACCAACCACTGGTCGTGTCTACACTACTACCCGTGAGCAAGCAAATAAGACCACATGTACCATTACTGGCATTTTGTTTATACACGGACAGTCTGCCTGCGTGCTTTTCGATAAAGGCGCCACGCACTCAGTTATATCTACTTCATATGCTGCTAGAATAAACATGACCCTTACGCCACTAGACAGTGTACTTGGTATATCTACCCCTATGCGAGACTCAGTACTCATTACCCAGGTGTATAAGGATCTCCCTCTTGAGCTTGATGATAAAATCCTCCAGTCAATGCCCTTCCTCTAGATATGTGCGAATTCGATATTATTCTGGGTATGGATTGGTTGTCGGTTCATCGTGCCACCATAGATTTTCATGCTCACCGGGTCATCTTTGGTGATGTCCAGACACCAGAGTATAGTCACTGGGTCTTCATACCAGGAAAACATGTTCAGATCATTTCATCTTCACAGGCTCGTACCTTACTATACCATGGTTGTGAGGGTTTCCTAGCTACAGTTCATGGCAGGACTTCTGAGGCACCTTCAATTCATGATCAGCCAGTGGTGTCAGATTTTCCAGAGGAACTCCCAGGCTTACCTCCCATGCGAGAGGTAGAATTTGGTATCGATCTCATTCCAGGTGCAGAACCAGTATCTAAAGCTCCTTACCGTATGGCTCCTGTAGAGCTTAAGGAACTGAAAGATCAGCTTCAGGAACTTCTAGAAAGGGGTTTCATTTGTCCAAGCGTGTCACCTTGGGGTGCGCCAGTTTTGTTTGTCAAGAAGAAGGATGCTAGTATGCGATTATGTATTGACTACCGTGAGTTGAATAAGCTCACTATTCGTAACCGTTATCCACTTCCTCGTATTGACAATTTATTCGATCAGCTTCAGGGTGCCAAGCACTTCTAAAAAATCGATCTACGATCAGGCTACCATCAGCTGCGTGTAAAAGAGCAGGATATATCAAAAACTGCTTTTCGCACGAGGTACGGTCATTACGAGTTTGTTGTTATGCCATTCGGTCTCACGAATGCGCCTGCAGTATTTATGGACTTGATGAACAGAGTCTTACACGAATTTTTAGACAAGTTTATGATCGTATTCATCGATGGTATCCTTATTTTCTCCAAATCCAAAGAGGAACATGAGAATCATCTCTGTACAGTTTTGCAGATTCTCAGACGAGAAAAGCTATATGCTAAATTTTCGAAGTGCGAGTTTTGGCTAAATATGGTGGCGTTTCTAGGTCATATTGTTTCTGCAGAAGGAATCACTATGGATCCTGCAAAGGTGGAGGCTATCACCAAATGGCCGAGACCGACATCTGTCACAAAGATACGTAGTTTTCTTGGGTTGGCGGGTTATTACCGCAAGATTGTAGAAAACTTCTCACGTTTGGCGTTACCATTGACCCAACTTATGCGAAAAGGTGAGAAGTTTATATGGACCGAGGAGAGAGAAAAGAGTTTTGAGGAACTCAAGCATCAATTGATCTCAGCACCGATACTTACTCTTCCATCCGGTACAGGTGGTTATCAGATTTATAGTGACGCTTCAGGAAAGGGCTTAGGCTATGTTCTTATGCAACATGGGAAAGTCATTGCTTATGCTTCACGTCAACTGAAGCCGTATGAGAAAAATATCCTACTCATGATCTAGAGCTCATAGCAGTCGTTTTCGCCCTTAAAATCTAGAGGCATTATTTATATAGTGAGTCGTGTGATATCTTCATCGATCACAAAAGTCTCAAGTACATATTTACCCAGCGAGAGCTGAACATGAGACCGAGGCGATGGTTAGAACTGCTGAAAGACTATGACACTAATATTCAGTATCACCCAGGTAAAGCAAATGTGGTAGCAGATGCCCTTTGCAGAAAGTCAGGAATGATAAATGGCATCAGAGTTCAGGAAGAAATTATTCAGGACTTAGAGCGGTATGATATTGAGCTCTTAGTACGCGGACAGAGGGGATACTGGGCTAGTTTGAGGGTAGAACCAAATTTACTCTCTAGGATTAAAGCCACACAAAAGGATGATGGTGAAATATGGGCGATTGTCCAGAACATTGACCAGCAGACCGAATTTCACATCGATGACGATGGTATCGTATGGAAGGGTACCAAACTCTGCGTACCAGAAGACCCTGCTCTCAGATAAGCCTTAATGACTGAGGCTCACAGCTCTCCATTCTCTATCCATCCAGGTTCCACTAAAATGTACCACGATCTTAAGCAGCATTTCTGGTGGAGTGGCATGAAACAGGATGTCGCAACTTTTGTGTCTAAATGCTTAACCTGCCAGCAGGTTAAGATAGAGCATCAGCGTACCAGTGGTCTTATTCAGCCGTTAGATATTCCAATGTGGAAATGGGACAAGATCTCTATGGATTTTGTCACTGGACTACCACAAACTCAGCGGAGACATGATGTAATATGGGTTTTTGTCGATCGTTTGACCAAGTCGGCACATTTCATTCCTATCCGTAAAGATTTCACAGTCAGTAAATTAGCAGAACTATTCACCAAGGAAATTGTACGGTTACTCGGTACACCTTCAGAAATTATATCAGATAGGGACCCACGTTTCACTTCTCATTTCTGGGAAGGTTTGCATAAAGCTTGGGGAACTAGGCTCAAGCTGTAACACCCCCAAATTTATACAATTCAATACAGCGGAAGACTCGTTGGTGTTACGGGATAGCACATTACTCACATCTTAGACAACGTTTAAAAATCGCATCGTTTAATAATAAAGCATTTCCATTCATAAATATCAAATTTACATAGGTCTCAAGTCATTGTATTTCATACAAGTTTTACAAAGAATTTGAATGGAAATTATTATTTAGGTGCGGGCCATGAATTCTTGTTGTCTTCCCGAGAATTACCTTCAAGTACCTGAGATAAAACATGTTAAAAGAAAAGGTCAGCGATAACGCCGAGTGAATTCATAGAGTTTAATAAAATCCATCAATATAATATCGGTATCAAACTATTACCGAAAATCATTTTGTACAAATCATTGTAATAGGCCATAAAATAGCCAAAGTCATTTTATACAAATCCTTATAATAAATCATAATATAGGCATTTGCCTTCAAAATCATTATACGAGCCAATGTCGTAAAAACATCATACAATACGTCTTATGGCGTTGTATAAAGTTAAATAAAAACCGTTATATGAATATGGTTATGTAAAACCAAAACACGAACATAAAATCAATAATAAGACCCTGTATTGCTAGTCAGGCAATATATCGTAATTCAATGCGTAAAGCAGTATTTCGTTATTTTTGGATTATTATAGCCCGAAACTCAATTTTCCCATCTAAATTATCGTGTCGTCACAATAATCACGCTTGTGTAAATCTTCTCATACATAAATTCGCTTACCAATCAATGTGGCACGACGGTGATCAACCGTCAAGGCGAGAACTGGGGTGATCGTCCCCAAATAGTACTATTATATGCATAAGCGTCTACCAAATCTCGGTAGTTCACAATTCATGCTAATGGGACTTTTAGTGACATAACCTAACTTTAATAATCCATTTCATTTCATCTATCGGGTCATTTAATCATTCATCGGGTCATACAATCATTCAGGTCCAAATCAATAAACAGACAATCGGGACAACTTGTGTCCTATTTCATAAAAACTAACATGTTATCTCCCTCGCGGGTTTATAGAACATTTCATAAAAACATTTAAAAGAGTGCGAGGCTATGAACTCACGTTGATGTGGGAAGGTGGTTATCGGTGATTTGGATGTACGGTACGTGCTTCAATCACGGAAACCTAGACAAATAATACTCGTCTTAGACTCTTGTCCAATGACTTTATAAAAATAACAATTATGTATACATATGATGATTTTATATATATGATGATCAAGTGGGTTTGTACATTCTCATTTACTCATTTTAGCATTATGTGTTGACAACTTTTATACTTGTTTCACTAGTCCATCTTCTTTACTTGTCAAGGCCCATTAGGCCTATTATAGGTCCATTACCTTATATTGATCTATTTTATACTTTTATTATAAGTATTAAACTTTACATGTTGGGCCCAAGTGGGTTAAGCCCAATAAGTAAGTTTATAAGTGTTTAGCCCATTTAGTTGGATTAATAGTCCAATAATGCTAATTTAGCCCGTTAATGTCCGTATGTTATATAGTTCGGGTTTTATCGGTTTTTACTTGTATTAAGTACTTAAATATCAGTATATTACTTTTAAAAAGTTTACATTAGACGGGTCCGATCGTCTAAGTTTTAATTGACGAAAAACGTTAATTTTACGGTATTAGCCGAAAAGACGTAAAAATCATGTTTATAGTTTTTATAACTTATAAAACTTACCAAACTACCATTTTTATATAATTTCCACTTATTTATCATTGTACATATTTATATAAATGTAATATATAAGTTAGTGTGTTTTAATTCACATTTTATACTATATTTATTTAGTGCTTATATAATAGTATTAAACTTTAATTTCACAAAATCTGATTTTTAGTTTCACTTTCACCATTTTTATCATATCTTGAGTTCTATAAGGAGATAGGAACTCAAATTATTATGACATAAACTAAATGATATGTGCTTCATTTTATTCCTTTATAGTTACTGATGAATCAACTTCTAATTATTTTAATAAATTCGTCCAAAACAGTAAACGCAGATTTGCACTCTAAACTTGTTTTGATCATATCTCACTCATTTTTATAATTCCATTGTATGGCCAACTCTCACATGTGTATAACACCTAATACTTACTGTAAATTGATTCCACTATGCTATTTTATCAGTTTAGCTTTTGGTTACTTACTGTTTTTATACAGCCTTCATATTTTAGCAAGATTTTAACCATTTAACATGTGGTTTTCCATCTTTTTAACCATATTTATCAAATCTATCAACACCAAATCCCCACATAATATTTTTAATCATCATTCATCATCATATACATATACATAAATAAAGAAAATACAAGATTACATAATCAAAATAACAAAAGGATAGGAAGAACAATCTCTATACCACCAAGATTAAGTAGTTTGAAGGATCAAGACTTGGTTTTGGGTCACCAAATCTTATGAACTCTTGTATGAAATCTTCAAGATCACCAAGGGAGATGTTGGTCTTTGAAAATCAGCCCTACTTCATCTTGCAAACTTCTCTTTGGATGTTAAAATCACCACCAATCTATAGAGCTTCAAAAGGGCTTCATCATATGTGTGAATAACACATGATTTCATGGTTAAAATTGATCAAATGTGGGTGTTTAGGGGTGGTTTTGGGACGAAAATGAGAGAGAGAAAGGAGTGGTTTTGTGGTTTTGCATGTAAGAAAATGAGGAAGTGGTTTAGGTTGTGTAGTTTTGATGTTGGTAGCTAGCTTGCAAAGTTAAGCAAGACATGTTTCTTGCTTACTTTGTAAGCATGACACCTAAGTGTGTTTGTGTAACTTATTTAAATCCTCCCATATTGGGGGTGGGGCAAAACTTGTTTTGTCTCATCCCCAATTATTTACGGGTACTCCTCGATTCTAGTTTCCTCGATTTACGTGCCCTCGGGTCAATTTACGAAAAGTGTTTTTATAAATTATGAATCAACGGCACAAAACGAATCTAATAAAAATTGTCTCATCAAAAACAGAGTTCAAAAACGTAAATACGTAAACCTAAGGTTTCCGGTTTAGTCGTAAAGGACGTTAAATTATAATCGTAAGTCCTAATCTCTTCTCGTAAATTTGTGAGTTTATGAACCAACACAAATTTAAAATTCCAAAATAATATTCACGGATAAATTTAATTCCTGAAATGTCGGACTGTCACCAAAAAGGTGTATGTAAACGTAAGTACGTAACGTAGAATCCTCCGGTTTAGACGTAGTCGATGCTACTTCAAGACGTAAATCCAAATTTCTTCCCAAAAATAAGTGAGTTCATAATATAACATTAAAATAATGTTTTTAAATAATATTTGAGAATAAAATATCAACCATAAATTGACGGATTGTCACAGCATTTACCCCTAAACAGGATCTTTGTCCTCAAAGATCATCTTATCTTACTACTCGCTTCTTATAGAGTTAAAGCCATGTGGGTATTTCCTCCACATTTGGTCTTTTCTCACAAGTGTAATTCATTACAATACGCGAGTTTCATCAAACATAACTACGGGAATAAGATCAGGCTTAATGTTGACTTACTTTCTCTATCCATGATGTTCACGGGTTTTTGATGAATGAAACTTTTCACCGATCTAAACTTCATTAAGGAATAGTCAGATTTTCACTTGATAGGCATTTTATCAAGTTTGATATACGAAACATAATTCACGCAGCTCTTGAAGTCCTAGGGTAGATCCAGCTTATATGCCTTTCAAACCAATCTTTTATATCATCTCAATGGCCCCATACAACAGGGACTTATATCCCATGATCTTTCAGATCATCAATTCATTTTTCCATAGTTAAAATTTTTGGCATAACTTTACTACCCATCTAGCACTTCAAGATCTACATTTCATATTCACATAACCTCCTGCCCACTACAGGCAGTCAATAATCAGATCCTAATTTCAACAATCATTTCAGGTCTCGCGGGTCGAGTCTTTTGTAAGGTTAGGTTCGCCATCATAGGAAACCTTAAACCTAAAAGACATGTCCAACTCACAATGGGTGTATGTCGGATGTCTTCATCCCAACTCCTGCTTACAGATGCTCTAATATATATCCTCACAAGATTCGATTTTGATCCTAATACGATAATTATAAATGATAATCTCTCCAAAGGAAAACGATTATACGGTTTATTACCAAAGGTCAATCACTCAAACATAGAACAACACTTATAGTATTTTGTATCGTTACTTTACCTCGTCCCTTCGATTGGGGTGGTAAACAATACTCTCATCAAGATTCGTTCTCAATGACTTCTGAGCAAATCTCTAGAAATTCGATGCGAAGCGAGGATCTTGATAGAGATGATCGATACAGGCACGCCATGTTTACACAACTCCTTTAAATACAAAAGAGTCAATTTCTTCATCAAGAATCTATCATTAACAGGAATGATATTAGCAGATTTGGTCAGTCTGTCGACGATGACCCAAATCGAATCAAATTTAGATGATGACCTTTGCAATAGTTAGACGTTTACTAATGTATGAGGCGATGTATGCCTTCATAATTTGTCATTAGTACAACTTCTTCAGATAAAGATACATTAAATCATAAATGTCATGAATAAAATACTTATACTTACAAGATTCCAATATAACTATATCTCACAATCCTCCATATTTAGACAACCACAAGTGACCTTTTAATCATTTAACGCCATCGGCTTCTCAATTCTAATGGTTCACATTAGCCGCGAACCCCTTTTATTATCTATATTATCCTTCTTATAAGCATTGTTTATTTTTATATTGTTCGGCAATTTATTTTGCATCTTCATTATTAAGGAACATGTCCTAAGTGGTTCTTTATCTTTTCTACATAATATGTTAGTAATTACATTCACCTTTCCTGGTGAAATAATTGTTATAATCAAAATTCACTCAGAATTTCTTTCTTCATATTTTCTAAGTTTTAGTTTCGTCTCCACTGTCATTTTTATCAGTTTTACTCAATCCGACGTCTAAAGCTTCGATAATTATTAGAAGTAATTAAATAATAAATATTTAATTTTTATGAAATGTAAACGTAAAAAGTTTTAAATTTCTTAGTTCGACCAATTATATGAAAATGTTCAAATAAATTTGAATTTAATTAACAAGATTTTTGTTGATTTATCGAAAATAATTAAAATAATTAATAAGATCCGTAAATGTTCAAAAAATCTTTGTTTATATTTTGGTCAAAATTTTCTTAGTTGAAAAGTAAAAATTGTCGTTTCAAATTTCAAGTCATGGTTTAAATGGTTTCCTCAATCCTTCTTAGGTTGTCTTGAGGTATACACAAACATTTACCCCTAAACTGGAGTTTAATTAAATGTTTTGGGTATAAGGGAATAATCCCTCAAAAGTTCTTTTTGATAAAACATTTGTCAAAACATATTTGCACTTTCTTTTTGGTAAAGCCAAAAGTCTTAAAAGGGCTCTTAATTTTTGAAGAGTCAATATAGATTCCATTATCTTTTAATCACTTGGTCAAATAATGTAAAGGATTAAGCCTTAAATCACTTGTTAAATATTCAAGGTACAGGTTTTCATTGTTCGGCCAAATCAGGGCAATCTATAAATAATTACTAACTCCTTCCTATTCTTAGAAACAAACAGATGGTCTTTAATGATCACTAGCATGAATTTATCAAATTACAGCTTACACACGTGATTCACCAAATTTATGGATGCTACATGTGTATTAGTCAATCCAAACGACATCACGTGAAACTCATAATGTTCATTACAAGTTCTGGCTTTAGTGATTGGAATAGATAATCTTTTCGCGGTCGCGAAGTTGATGATAACCATGCCAAGGATCAAATTTTGAATATACGCTAGAACCTTGTAAATGATCGAACAAATCTATTATCTTGGGTAGTGGATATAGATTTTAATCGTCAATTTTACCTAGTTCACGGTAATCAGTAAATATAAGGAATGATAACACCATAGCTCTTCATGATGACGAGCTCGGTAAAATAAAATCTTTCTCTGACAACTCTCTCAGTTGTACGGTAATTCCTTTAATTCAGATGGTGCTGATGTACAGTGCGCACGCCACATGTGCAGCACCGAGAATATAATCATTACCAAATTCAACTTGCCTTAATGGCGAAAGTCGAGGTAATTCATCAAAAAATACTTCCTAAAGTTTCAGATAGCAGGAACATCTTTTAATAAATTTACTTTAAGTTCTTTCTAGATTATAATATCTATGACTAATTCACAACCATTCATGGTATAATTTCAAGTCTAAATGCAGTATATGGTCATCCATCAAGAATTATTTAAATCACTTTTGATAATCAACATCTTATCATTTAGGGGAATTCTACTCGACTTCCCATCAATTTAGACAGTGTCGTCATGTCATAATCAATCAATCCATTCTACTAGCACTATCAACTTTCCAGTTTTGTTACCATTGATAAGATGTGATCTTCTCAAAAGACAAATAATAATTCATAATCCTTCACAAATTCAAGGATATTAGGAGACATAACTAACCTTAAAAGAGTAAGGTCAACGCATGATTTACGCGAGAGAATTTCAAATCAGATACAGACGAAAACATTTAATGAATATGAATATATCCCATGTTTTCATAATTTGAGTACGCATTTGAAAGCTCCTCGGATCGTTACCCAGGTCATTCAAATGAAATCTAATCAAAAGAAATGATAGGAACGTCGATACATCCAGTCTGGTATCTACACTCGATAATCAGATACTTTTCCAAAGGATCTCGCCACGGGAGAATTGGACAAGAAGGGAATATCAATTGTCAAATAAGACAAATTCCTTAGATGAGAAAATTCGACTCAGAAAAATAGATGTTACAGGCACATATGTAGGTGTCCCTAACACTATGTCCCTATTTTTCACTTCTTGCAGATCTCATAAAATTTAATCTTTCAGAATCTTCAAAGAAAATGTAGTGTTTATTCATTAGTTTTATGGTGACTACTAATCAGTCTTGCATGGTCCATTCCAAATTGTATGTAAGCGCGCAACTATATACAATTTCAAGATTAACGATGCAATACTCAGTTCGTCAAAATTTTATCATAATGTTTATAATAAAAACATTTTCATGCTTAATTCTTAAATAAGAATAAAAAATAAATTTACAAAGATTTTCTTTGTTATGAAAACAATTAAGTTTTCCAAGGTATTTCATAATCAAATTCATTTCAATAATGATCACTTATAAATCTCACTTTGAATAATCCTTATAGTGATGAAAATTCAATTTTTCTCCAGGGATACTGTTTTATCTTATAAAAACAATGAGTGATCTGCAAAAGAGTGATGAAAAGTTGTTCACCAAGAACTAACTACAATATGCTAGGAAATGAGCTTAGCCAATTAATCATGAGGTTCATGACCTTGCTGGCGCTCGAAAAGAATAATCCACAACGTAACTCAAATGAAGATGAGTACTTGTTCAATGGTTGCATCACTAATGCGAACATTAGGATGATGCAATAAAGGATAGATAACATCGATACATGTAGAATTTAGCAATCAATGGTAGTCTTTTTATTAATCACAAACAAGTCAAAATTGTACCGTAACACATTATGTGTCACTATGTCATACAATTCCAAGAACTCATCCTACCAACTGATGTCTCAGTTAAGTTAGGGATTATTTTTAAAAGATACCACAATGAATACTAATCTACAAGAGTCATGGGGTGTCCTACATGTCCCAGAAGATCCATCGGTCCTAATTTCAGAAGAAGATTTCTTCAATTTATTTCTTGGACACTGGACATCCTCGTTAGTGGACAATGACCTAGGAGCAACCCTTTATACGAATCAACAATCAATTAAAACCTTATAATTCAATCACAGGGCTCAACAACTTCCTCTTAACAATTTCTTATTCCATACCAGTTAAATTTTACTTCATTCAAGTTTCAATCAATCTTATACTCAATGCGATATCCTACTTCATTCTCTAATACTTCAATCTTATTCTTAGACCTTAAAAGGGCAATAAAAGCTCGATATGAACAACACTTAATTTCCAATCCTATAGCTACTTACATTAATAGTTATCAAATGAGTCATTAGTATGAAATGACTCACACATTCAATTAGACTTCTCGGAAAGGTACTAGTGGCATGAGGCCTTTGGGTAATGGTTCCAATGACAGCCTCAAGTGCAACATTCACCCTTTCGATTTTAATTTAAGAATTGGGTGACAACGAATCAGATGACATCTTTCCAGGTGGTAACATTTTGTCAAACTCCACTCTATAAGGAAAGATCGTCATGACATCGATATCAGATTTAATCTCGCCATTTCTTCTTCAATATCACAATCAACTAATATCTATATTTCTACGAATATCAACCATTTCTTGGGATCATAAATATCCACAACTCGGTTTAGATCTAGAATAGCTAGAATTCCTATGGGAATAGCTTTGATTGATTTGCTAGGGGAGTTAGAGTTCCTTGTGACAATCTACGCCGTATAAATATCTCGTATAAATATTTAAATAATCATCAAATAATCATGTAATCAAATTACATCATATATATATAATCTAAGTTATATATATATATATATTAAAATAACACTTCTCAGTCTGGCCTTGTCAGTAACTCGGGAATTCTTCGGCACCGTTATAGTCAAAAGATTTTTAGACATTTTTAGAAAAATGTTTATAGTTAAAAGATTTTGAAATGTTTTATTCAAAACCTTGGTTTTAAAAATCTTTCGTTCTCTATAACGAGAGCTCTGGTATCAAACTGTAACACCCCCAAATTTATACAATTCAATACAGCGGAAGACTCATTGGTGTTACGGGATAGCACATTACTCACATCATAGACAACGCTTAAAAATCGCGTTGTTTATTAATAAAGCATTTCCATTCATAAATATCAAATTTACATAGGTCCCATGTCATTGTATTTCATACAAGTTTTACAAGAATTTGAATGGAAATTATTATTTAGGTGCGGGCCATGAATTCTTGTTGTCTTCCCGGGAATTACCTTCAAGTACCTGAGATAAAACATGTTAAAAGAAAAGGTCAGCGATAACGCCGAGTGAATTCATAGAGTTTAATAAAATCCATCAATATAATATCGGTATAAAACTATTACCAAAAATCATTTTGTACAAATCATTGTAATAGGCCATAAAATAGCCAAAGTCATTTTATACAAATCCTTATCAAAAATCATAATATAGGCATTTGCCTTCAAAATCATTATACGAGCTCTTCTCGTAAATTTGTGAGTTTATGAACCAACACAAATTTAAAATTCCAAAATAATATTCACGGATAAATTTAATTCCTGAAATATCGGACTGTCACCAAAACGGTGTATGTAAACGTAAGTAAGTAACGTAGAATCCTCCGGTTTAGACGTAGTCGATGCTACTTCAAGACGTAAATCCAAATTTCTTCCCAAAAATAAGTGAGTTCATAATATAACATTAAAATAATGTTTTTAAATAATATTTGAGAATAAAATATCAACCATAAATTGACGATTGTCACACAAGCTCAGCACAACTTTCCATCCGCAGACGGACGGTCAGTCAGAGCGTACCATCCAGACCTTAGAGGACATGCTACGCGCCTGTGCATTAGAATGGACGGGGCACTGGGATGACTATATTTGCTTGGTTGAGTTTGCCTACAACAATAGTTGGCATGCTAGTATCAAGCATGCTCCATTCGAGATGTTATACGGCAGGAAATGCCGTGCTCCTATTTGTTGGGATCAAGTAGGAGAACGGTTGATTGAAGGACCAGAATTAATAGAACTGACCAATGAAAAGGTCGCCATTGCTAGGGAAAAACTGCAAGAAGTGCGTACTCGCCAGAAGAGTTACGCCGACAAGCATCGCAAAGATCTATCATTTCATATTGGGGATCGGGTGTTCCTCAAAGTATCACCCGCACGCGGCGTCAGACGTTTTGGCCTCAAAGGCAAGCTCAGCCCTCGTTACATCGGACCATTCGAAATCCTTGAACGTATCGGTGAAGTGTCATATAGGTTGGCGTTACCACCTCATCTTTCACACGTCCACAACGTGTTTCATGTATCATTACTTAGAGGGTACAACTATCATGAGCTTCACAAAGTGAATTATCCACTCGATCATATTCGGGAGGATCTATCTTATATTGAGGAACCCGAAGCAGTTTTAGATCGCCAGGATCGAGTTATGAGAAGGAAGACCATTCCTTTCGTCAAAATCCTGTGGAGGAACCATACCGAGCGGGAGGCCACTTGGGAAACAGAGGAGTCTATACGGACTTCTTATCCTCACTTTCAGTTTTGATTCGGGTATGTCTTTTCAGTTTTTATATCCTCAGCTTAATAGCATTTTCAACTTTTACCCAATCAGTTTAAATACCTTCAATTCGAGGACGAATTCTCCTTTTTAGAGTGGAAGAATTGTAAAACCCAGTACGGTCGTATCGTTAATTCAGGGACGAATTATTCGTTTAGAGGGGAAGAATTTTAAAACCCGTATTTATATCAGAAGATTAAATACGCGGTTTATTATTGTTTAATAACAGAAATAGCACGCGGAAATAATATATGCAACTACATTTTTTTTAAAAAAAAGAAAAAAAGGATTGTAACTATAAACTTTCATGTTTAAAAAAAAAGAAGAAGAAAGAATTAAGGAAAGAAAGGCCTTAGGCCGATTTGTAAAAAAAAGGATTTGGGCTTGGCCCGTTTGATTTTTACTATAAGCGGGGTTACCCTTCTCCCACAACCAGTCGATCAAAAAAAAACAAGAAGAGGGTGTTAGGGATTTAAGCCGCCAGTACTAGAACACAAAAAAAAGAAGTGTCGAGTTATCTAACTGTGATCTCGAATTTCTTTCCTTTCTCAATCCTTGCAAGGTACTAATCACTTCGTCTTTTTCTTTCTTTTTCGTTCATAACTGTCCTTAGAAACCGAGACTTTCAAAGTCTCGGTGTGCTCTTCTTTTATCAACCGAATCCCAAAAGACCACCAAGAGGTGTCGGGATGGTTGGTTTAAAGTGAAACCACGCCATAAGACCTCGGTGACCCTGCCCCTTTTGTCAGCCACATGACCACAACCCATAGAGATGGGGCGTGGTGAACCAGGGCACCCAAACCGAGAGTGAAAACTCTCGGTGGTGATGATTTGTGTTCAGCCGAACCAAAAAGAAAAGAAAACGGGGGGTGTTGTGGTTGTTTGGTGACCCCAGCCGTGACCCATACAGGGGCGGCTAGGGCTGCTTCGACCCAAGGGGAAATCGAGCAGCCATTTTAATTAATAAGGGTGCGTTTGGCTAGAAAATTTTAAAATAACCAGTGGGGAAATTTAAACTAACAGTGGGAACGTGGGTTTCCAGCAGTGGGAAAAACAGAGAAAAATGGAGGTTTTGTTTTAAGATTAGCGACAGTTTTTTGTGACACTTTTTCTGTCACAGAATTGCTTTTCAGACAGTTTTAAACAGCAGCTTTAGCGACACTTTTAGTGACTAAGATTTCTGTCACTAATTTAAATAGACATATTTTAATAGATATTGTTTAATTGTTTTAGTGCGACCGAGAAGGGGGTATCTCGGTAGGATCGGGGCATTGTTATAAAAAAATAATAATAAAAAAAAGATTTAAATTATACCTTTATATTATTTATGTTTTTATAAATGTTCTAATTGTATTGTTTTAAATAAATTAAATCAAAATAGCTTTAATATTTTAAAAGGGTATAATTTTATGAATTAAATAGTTTTAGAAACTTTCTAATTATAAATCTTATGTTTTAACGAGTTAATTTATTTTAGTCTTAACATAACGTCAGAACACGTTGTATCATAATTATTAGTGAGTCGTTATATATATTAAGAGGATTAATATAAATTCAGAGACATCAGCTAATA
Organism: Glebionis coronaria; assembly: GCA_025667525.1. NCBI lineage: Eukaryota > Viridiplantae > Streptophyta > Magnoliopsida > Asterales > Asteraceae > Glebionis > Glebionis coronaria. The sequence goes on from CM046876.1 coordinate 344,876,387, forward strand.
TACGTACAGACTTCTAGAATTAAAATAAATAAATGAAAAAGCCAATAAGATACGTAAAATAAATAAACGAATATCAGTTTACTTATTCGCGTCCCTTATTCATGTAGCTCGCGTAAAATCAGAGTAGACTTTCCGTCAGTTGATCTCGGTCGGTTACTGGACACGAGGTACGGATTTTCCGTCCTTTCAATAAGGACTTCCTTTCTATGCATGATTAGGATTCCCCGTCTGCAGCCAAATGTTTTTCCCCGTATGTGTTTAAGCTTATCAGAAATCATGTTAAAAACGAAATAAGTTGCCTGAGCATTATATACAAGCACAACCAGTTTATGTACTAGTTACGGAGGTACCGAACCACGGCACTAGAGGCACCGGTGTCGTGACTCACATGTAGGAGAGTGATATCCTGCATCATCCCACTCATGTTCAGTTTGGCCATTTTTATATGTATGTTTAGTGGGACGTATGGATGCATCCTAGGCTTATCAGTTTACAAGTTATCAGGGTGAATGTGGTGTGTGCACTACATCCTTCACATTGGAGCTGATCCCTCCACCCAACACAGTAATTAGAGGTCACCCCTTAACAGCATGACGAGGTCACCCTCCAGTTATTCATGCACAGTTGTTACAGCGCGTGACCTATATAAGCTCTGGCAAAAATTAAAATACAGTAAATGCCTGTTTTTAGATTTAATAGTTAATAATTCAGTTTCAGTATTTATAAACCAGGTTTCTTAGATTTTATACAAGGTACTACTACATGTTTCATATCAGTCTCATAGCTTCATTGTTTGTCATTTATTCCATTCTCTTTCAGTACATTCTTATCATGCTTTATATCCGTTCACTGAGCATTATGCTCAGTCGTAGTTTCCTTTCATGTTTTCAAACGGCAGGTACATAGGGACGATCTTAGGACTTCTAAGAGAGTATGTGCATTGGATGGGAGCTATCCAGACTCCTTTATTTTTATGCACACATTACATTACTTTGGTTGTTTGGACACTGTTTCGTCCTTTTCTTTCAGTATTTAATCTTTGTATTTTGAGCTTATGTTTGGACTACTGATGTTTGATTCCAGTATTTCCGTTATGGTCAGTTAATGTTTAATACATTGCCTTGCATGCTTTGATGACACGCCATAAATACACGTAACGGTCCACTACCCAAGTGGGGTATTACACAGGCAAGTATCGAAAGACTCACAGAGATCTAAGTCTCTGTGAGCAACCTCAGACGAGTCTATGTCAAAGACATTGTCAAAGAAGTTGAAGTTTACTTGAAGACATACTCATTGGTTGTGATGGATAACAACCAAGATGTATCAGGGACTCTGAGGGGTTGAGGGTTAACAGGGGTGGCAATACCCTGTTAACACTCAACACACTTTGGACATACCTTGGTGTGTACGAGACTATGAAGAAAAGGGAAACTGTGTCAGCTCTGTTTCCCTAAAGCATTGTGGCAGACTACCAAGAATAGAAGAGCATCTTGTGACAGAGGTCTGCCAAGTGTCTGTCTAGTGTAGTCACCATAAATAGTAATTAGGTCAACCTCGTACCACTATAAATAGGATATGTAGCCCAACATTAACGTTTAACACTTTGATAGAATTCACTCATTAATGCTTAGAACTTATAGAACCAAACAGCTGCGACTATGTTCATAAGTTAGGGTTTTAGTTGTTCAAAGTGTGCACAACACATTGTCATCAAACGGTGTTATCCACAACACTTGTAATTCTTTATTATACAATAATAAGTATTACGTTTGAAAAGTAATTACGTGTGTTTATTAGTTAAGTTTATTGTCTTTCTAGCATAGTTTAGGGACTTTCAGGTACATCTCTGAAATTGTCATATTTTATGTATCCAACACATTCCGAAAATGGTTTAAAACTGTCATATGTAATATACTATATCAAATAAGGCATCTCAAGTCCGTACCTCAACATATTTGTCAAACTTTTGCTTCAAGACACACATATATTGTTGAGGGGGAGCATCCCGACTGAAAAAGTTCCATGATTCATGCGTGCACACATGTTTCTCTCCCAATCGGTTTTAAGAAATTACCATATTTTAATCAATTGGTATCTCTAATATCATATTTTTATATTAGAGATAGGGGGAGAAAATGTGATTAAAATGTAATATATTACAACATGTGATCTTAAAGACTCAAGTGCAACTCTTTCCCTCACATGCTAAACTATTTCGAATATCGATGCATGTGTGTAGGGGGAGTATTTCGGAAATGTAAAACTTTCAAAGTGTTAAAAGTTTTGATTTTTATCAAGCACTTTGAATGCTTTTCAATGTTTTATGGTTACGATCTATACCCAAAACAACCTACTATACACGACAGAACGTTGGAGTAAAAAGGTGGTTTAGGATAGGAAACTAAGTCCTATGATCCAACCAGAACCGGAGGGATCTACCCAAGGACATTCCATAGCTAGAAAATAGTTGTCCTTAGGAAAGATGGAGTTGAATGAAGCTGAATGCGGACCAATTACTTAAGTTAGCACTGGAACAATCACAACAAGGTGCTAGTGATGATGTATCGGTAATCATTGAAGGAGTTGAATATTTCTATGCAACTTAGGCAGAAACCAGGTTAACACATCTTTTAAAGACAAGTGTCATGGACCCAGTGATGCGATGCACAACCCTTCCCCAGCCATTCGAGTTTCTCTCAAAAGAAACTTGTCTCATTGTCACGGAGATCAACACGTGTCTATTAACGTTCTCACTCCGAGTTAGTTAATATTGAAAAGGTGACAGTCTGCTCCAGCCTCCGATTACCAAAATGCACTTACTGAGTCTAGAGCCAAACAAGATCTTTCTATCATCTCATTAGGACACAATCGAGTCCTACGCATTATCCTTGTGATATTTCTAGAACATCTGAGTGATACAATTCACAATGAAGATGGAAATCCTGCTTGAGCCAGCATCAAACAAGCTCATGGTAGGTAACTTGTGTGATTCAACACGAATCAAACTTGTGAGAAATGGAATGCAACTAAGTTTGGATTCTTAATTGATTCCAACTTGATTCTAGGTTTCTTCGCAAAATCCGTGTGATCTTGCCAGAACATTCAGAGTGACACTCCGTAGTGCTCACAGTGACGAATGGAAATCTTTCCAGTGTCAACATCAAACAGCACTGCGGTAGGTGACTCGTAAGATTCTCTATGAATCAAGATTGTGACAAACTGGAAAGCAACAATGGTGTGATTCTTTTATAATCAAACTTGTTCCAGGAAATCTGAATTGACGACTCTAATCAGACGGATAATTTATCCTTATGATTCACTCTTTACGTTCGTAGTCTGCTTTGAGACGGTCGAGTAAAGAGAACTGGCTACTACCACCGGGAAACCCTGTCAAGGAGGTTCTTAATCGAATCTACCTGATCACAGGTACGGTATCTAATACCGTTTAACGGTCTTCACCGACCGGAGGTAAATCGCTACCGAGTTAGGATGAACTGTTCAAAGCCATTTCGTCCGTGTCTATATATGTTGCTGCATATCAAGAAGGTGGCGTAGCTGTGTACTAACCAATGTCGATTCAGAAATCACAAGAGCACAAGATGGGAATACACAAGATACCTAAGAACGTAAGAACGTAATAGGTCATCTTAGTCACAAGGAGCACAAGATGAAGATCTCAAGCACTCAAAGTTAATTGATAAAGGCTCAAGATAAATATCACAAAAGCATGAAGGAACAAAACCGTTACAAACAAGATCAAGACCAAGATACAAGACTTAAGAAGGAAGATCACCTCCACAAGAATGTATTCACTCAATCATCTTATGCATTTTAAAGATGACCGATACATTGGGGGAGATTGTTAGCCCTATATGTTATATAGTCGAACAAGAATGTAATAGGTCATCTTAGTCGTAAATGGTCTTGTATTGTAATAGGTTAGTCTAGAAAACCAGGCTTGGACTTTAAGCTAATATTGTAAAAGTTAGGGGTGTAAGCCCAGGCAAAGCCAAGCCCGACCCAAGGAAAATAAACCCACGTCCCAAATGCGAAGGGTATATAAACCCTCTTCCATGTGTGGAAGAGGGTGTTGGTTACATTTATTTTCTCTCTCTAGTAAACATTAACCTTCCAAAATCTCTCTAGTTTCTCTCTCTACTTTTCTTCTCTTTCTCTCTCTAAATAACTCTTCTAAATCTTATGTTATGGATTGATATGGGAATCACATAGAGGATCCTCATCAAAAGGATACTCAAGAATGGGAGGATCACTCATAGAGATAAAAGGATCATTAGGGTCACTAGGTGTCTCTTCAAATCCCGAAGAAATGAGATCACTTAAAGAAGTGTCGTCATCATAGTCATCGTAGAGTGGGGTATCAAAGAGTGGAGGCTCTAACGGTGTCTCCCCAAGATATAAAGGAGAATAAACACTTGAAAAAGTGTCATCACTATCGGTATCGTAAATGGGATTATCTAAAAGTGGAGACTCAAAAGGTGGTTCCTCTAAATCCGAAGTGGAATTATCACTTCAAGAAGAGACATCACTAAAATCATCATTAGCTCCCTTATTTTCTTAAAAAAGAGGATTATCATTTGAAGTTTCAAAAAGTGGATTTGAATGTACCTCAAAATCATCAATGTTAAACTTTTTCGTTTCAAAAGGATTGACTAAACTTTCTTCATTATCAAAATTTAGAACATCAATCATATTGACCGATTCTTTTCCATTCGATTTATTTGTGATTTTCCCCATTTTAAACACTTGTTGATCATCCCCTACCCTAAGAATTAATTCCCCTTCGGCTACATCAACTAATGCTTTTCCGCTTCTTAAGAACGGTCTACCAAGTATTAACAGAATACGAGGATCCATCTCATAGTCGACTACGACAAAGTCCGCGGGAGAAGTGAAGGTACCAACTCGAACAAAAACGTCTTTGGTAATACCAACGGGGTATGCGAGAGTTCTATTAGCCAATTCGAGAGTCATGCGAGTCGGTACAAGGTCGGGTAATGATAATTGTTTCCATACCGAGAGTGGCATAAGATTGATGCTAGCACCGAGATCTGCTAAAGCCATACAATCATTAATTTGAGGAAACGAGCAAGGTAACACAAATCGTCTGGAATTTCCTAGCTTTTCGGGAAGCTCTTTGTGAAGAATCACGGAAAAATTCTCATTTAAACGGGTGCTAACAAGCTCAACCATTTTTTCCTTCTTGTTGAGCAAATCTTTGAACATTTTCACAAATTTAGGCATTTCAGCAAGTGCTTCAATAAGGATAATGTTAACATTCACTCGGGAAATCATTTTCAAAAAGTTGGAAATGTGAACGTCTTCTTTGGTAAGCAACTTAGCCTTGTTCAACCTAGAGGGATAAGGGATATTGGGCTTTGAAGTTGAAGGTTAAGAAGGAGAAGCACCCGCTTCTTAAAAAACCTTAGGGTTAGGCTCATTAGGCAATGGAGAACTAGTACTAGGAGTGGTAGTGGGAGGAATCACCGAAGGGGGAGTAGGATTACTCATTATGACCTCCGGGCCTTGTCTCTACTTTATGGGCGAAGAGATGGAAGGTCCCACTAAAGTGGCTCCACTTAGAGTATTAATAGCAATCACATTAGCTCGAGGGTTGGTATCAGTATTAGAAGGTAAGGCTCCTTGGGGTCTAAGGGCTTGCAACATTTACACGAATTTCCGATCGGTGGAATCTTGCATTTGTTTCATAGTTCTCTCATGTTCGGTCAATTTTTGAAGAACCAAATCCATTTGATGATTAGTAACATTCCCTTGATTAAACCCTTGATTACCTTGATTATGAAACCCTTGATTTTGAAAACCTTGGTTTTGAAATTGATTAGGATTTTGAAAGCCTTGATTATTAAAACCTTGGTTATTAAAGGCTTTATTATTACCCTTGGATTTGCCCTTGAAAATTCCCTTGATTTTGGTTAAAACCCCTTGCATTTGAATTCCCTTGAAAATTACCCATTTCAGGACCGTGGTTCCTATTTTGGTATTGGGTATTTTAGGCGGGTGGGTGTGGTCTTTGTGGAGTTACAAAACCCGGGGGAGCCAAATAGTTAGTCGATTTATAAGATAAATTGTTCACATCGACATTTGGTTTAAAATGCACCCTCTCATTAGTGTTATAAGCATACACTTCTTGTTGAGATGGGTCATAAACCTTATCACAATTAAGATGCGAATGTGGCCCACCACATGTTTCACAAGTCACATTAATGGCATTCACGTGTGTAACGAGTGTGTTTTGAACGTGTACGGCATGTTTTGTCATAATTGAAGTAAGTGCTTGAATTTGATTGTTAGTCTCACTATCACTAGCACTATCCATTGTAGCCCTTACACTCTTGGTTTGAACTTTTGCCTTGTTTTCAATTTTATTCCAAGCATCATTCATTGATTTAACCAAAATATTCCCCCCTGAAGCAGTATTTAGTGAGTCTTGGTCATTCAAAGTTAATCCATTGTAAAAAGTATTAATTTGATGAACTTTAGTAAAACCATTCTGAGGACACTTTCTCAAAAGCTCCTTAAATCTATCCTAAGACTCACTAAAAGTTACCCCATATTTTTGCTCAAAAGTGATTATGTCATTCCTTAAAGCGGTGGTCCGTGATGGTGGAAAGAAGTAGTTGTTAAATTTCGTCTCTAAATCCAACCACGTAGTAATACTTTGGGGTGGTTCCTTACCAAGCCAAATCCGGGCTTGTCCCTCGAGGGAAAAAGGAAAGAGGATTAAATGAATGGCCTCTTGAGTCACCCTATTGTACTTGACGGTATTAGATAAGTGTACGAACCTCTTGATGTGATCGTGAGAATCATCATGAGTGCGACCCAAGAAAGGTGTGACAGAGACCATTTGAATAAAACTAGTTTTAAGCTCGAAGTTGTTTGCGTCAATAGCCGATACCAAGAGGGTTTTATGGTTTTAAAATTGTAGAACAATGATAATCTATAATCTAATCAAGAGGGTTGTTGTTAATCTAGAGAGAGAGAGAGTAGAGAGAGAAACAAAGAAACTTTTATAAATGTGTGAAATAAGTAAAACAACCAACAAGGTGGTGATCATTAAGAACCCGTACAATAAGAACAACTCACTATCATATAAGTGGTATATGGAAGATGCAGTTAAGCACGCGGAGCTTGCTAGGGATATGGTAGATGATTACTATGAAATTGATCCTATGAATAGTAACTATTACTCTGCTCATGCTTACATTGAGAGGGTACAACAATGCTTAGAGCACTTGAAGTACATAGGACAACCAGGTTCTGCACCACTTAAACAACAAACCACCACCATTGCCATGACTCCATTCAATAAGAATCCAGGATCTAAGCCTATATTAAACACACCCATCAAGGCTATATCAAAATATGTAACTAATGTTCCCTTGGCTTCTACAGGAGTAATTGTATCTACTAAGGCTAAAGGATCTCAAGACAAGAAGAATAGGATCAAGTCTTCCACTAGCAGGACTGCGAAGAAGAAAGTAGAAGTTCACCCTAGGAATGTTATTTCAAATTTGAATAAAAAGAATCATGTAACTAAGACTAAATGTAACACTCTCAAATTTCGTATCGGTACAGCGGAAGAGTCTTTTAGAGTGTTACGGGATAGCACAATAACTCCAATCATAGACAACACATAAAAATGGTTGTACGAGGTTCAACATACATTCATTCGATAAAAAGTTTTAAGTGTACAACATGTCCCAAATTATACAGGTCATTAAGTTTACAAAACATAGATCGAATGAGCATTCTTATTATTATGTGGGCCATCAGAGTCGATCTCCATCCGAATTACCTTCAAGCACCTGAGATAAAAACATGCAAAAATCATATCAGCGAATGCCGAGTGAATTCATAGTGTTTAGTAAAACCGTTATATAAAACAATCGTTGAAATCAGAACACAAGTATAATATCAGAAGTAAGTCCTCGTATTGCTAGTCAGGCAATATATAAAGCAAAGCATACATCTTAAACTGTCCATGAGACCGTAGTCTCAATATTACCATTATAGGTAATAATATTATCGTTATTCTTATCATTATTAAATCGTATTGGATTATTATTAGCCGCGTGACATTGTTACCTTACTATCACAAACAACGGGCCGCGAACCCGACAAACAATTTTCCCATCTAAGTTAGCGTGTCGTCACAAAAATCACTCTATGTAAATCTTCTCATACATAAATTCGCTTACCAATCAATGTGATACGACGGGGATCAACCGTTAAGGCGTGAACTGGGGTGATCGTCCCCAAATAGTACTATCATATGCATAAGCGTCTACCAAATCTTGGTAGTTCACAATTCATGCTAATGGGACTTTGAGTGACATAACCTAACTACTAATAATCCTTTTTATCTCTTTTATTGGGTCATCGCATCATTCGGGTCCATATCATTAAGCATACCGTCAGGACTAATTGTGTTCTATTTTTATCAAAAACTAGCATGTTATCTCCCTCGCGGGTTTACAAATCATTTTATAAAACATTTTAAAAAATGTGAGGCTATGAACTCACGTTGATAATGAAAGGCGGATTATCGGCTACGAGCGTGCTTCGGTCACGGAAACCTATACAAATAATAATCGGTCTTAGACTTTTGTCCAATTACTTTATCAAAATAACAAGTATACATATGATGATTTTATACATATGATGATGATCAAGTGGGTTTATACATTCTTATTTTTACTCATTTTAGTGTTTATGTATTGGTAACTTCTTACTAGTTTACTAGTTTTACCTATTTACATGTTTTAGGTCCAATAAGCCTTTTATAAGTCCATTAACTTGTATTAATCCATTTTATACTTTTATTATCAGTATTTATACTTTACATGTTGGGCCCAAGTGGGTTAAGCCCAATAAGTAAATTTATAAGTGTTTAGCCCATTTAGTTCGATTAATAGTCCAATAATGCTAACTTAGCTCGTTAATGTCCGTATGTTATATAGTTCGGGTTTTATCGTTTTTTACTTGTATTAGGTACTTATATATCAGTATATGACTTTTCAAAAGTTTACATTAGACGGGTCCGATCGTCTAAGTTCTAATTGGCGAAAAACGTTAATTTTACGGTAATAGCCGAAAAGAAGTAAAAATCATGTTTATAATTTTTATAACTTATAAAACTTATTCAACTACCATTTTTATAAAATATCCATTTGTTTAACCTTATACATATTTATATAAATGAGATATATAAGTTAGTGGGTTTTAATTTCACATTTTATACTATATTATTTTGAGTGCTTATATAATAGTATTAAACTTTAATTTCACCAAATCTGATTATTAGTTTCATCTTCTCCATTTTTATCATGTCTTGAGTTCTATATGGATATAGAAGCTCATTTTTGGATGGCATAAACTTAATATTATGTGCTAAAAATAAGTTAGCTATAGCTACTTCTCAATCCATGTCTAAGTATCCTTAACAGTCCCTACAAAACAGACTATTCAGATTGGTATACTAATTTTGTTTTGATCATATCTCACTCATTTTGATGATTCTATTGCATGGCTAACTCTCACATATGTATGACATCTAATACTTACTGTAAATTGATTCCACCATGCAATTTTATCAGTTTATAACTTGGTTACTTACTATTTTATACAGCCAACATTTTAAGCATGATTTTAACATTATTACCTATGGTTTTTCATCTCTTTAATCATATTTATCAACACTTGATCCCCATACAAAATTTTTATCATCATATATTCATCATATACATATACAATAAGAAAGAAAATACATTTGATCTTTACAAAAATAACAAGAGAAATGGAAAGGATGATCTTCTTTACCAACCAAGATTATATCTTGTTTTTGGATGACAATAACTTGATGAACACCAAATATATCTTCAAGATCATCAACCACCAAGATTGTTTGTTGAGAAATTAGCCCTAGGACACAAGAAAATAACCTTCTTTGATGTTAATATGATCACCAATCAATCAAGGCTTCAAGGTTTCTCCATGGTATGAATAGATAACATAAGATTTGTGGCTAGAATTGATCAAATAAGGTGTTTGATGGTGGATATGGGACGGCAAAGGGAGTTGTGGGAGAGAGTTTGTGAGTTGTTTTGCATGTGTGAATGAGTGCAAATGGTATGGTTAGTGGTTTTGATAGTTTGTGGAAAGTTGTAGCTTACATGTTAAGCTTATGCTTACATGTGTAAGCTTATAACTTATAAGGGTGCCACATCAAGTGATGCGGTGTCCCATTTTAGCCGTCCCTTTGTAATGGGGTGGGATAAACTTGTTTTGTCCCATCCCGCTAATTTACGGGTATTCCTCGATTCTAGTTTCCTCGATTTGCGTGCCCTCGGGTCATTTTACAAAAAACGTTTTTATAAATTATGAATCAACGACACAAAACGAATCTAATAAAAATTATCTCATAAAAAACGGAGTTCAAAAACGTAAATACATAATCCTAAGGTTTCCGGTTTAGTCGTAAAGGACGCTAAATTATGCACGTAAGCCCAAATTTAAATCCGTAAATTGCGAGTTCATCAACCAACACAAAAATAAGTTTCAAAATATTATACGAGAAAATAATTCACTACCTGAAAATGTTAGATTGTCACAGCTTTTCCTCTTAAAAGGGATCAACGTCCTCGTGATACATTTCATTTTGATGTTCGTTTCTTATTGAAATCAAAGAGGTGCGGATATTTCTTCCACATTTCATCCTCTCGTTCCCAAGTAAATTCCGGTTCATGCTTTGAATTCCATCGGATCTTGACAATAGGTATCCGACTTTGTTTCAGTTGCTTTACACACGATCCATAACCTCTACGGGTTCTTAGATAAAATGCAACTTCCCATCTATTCGAACCTTTCCCAACGAAATTTTCTCATCACTCACTGCTAGACATTTCTTCAGATTAGATACATGGAATGTGTTGTGAACACCATGAAGTTCTGGGGGTAACTCTAGTTTGTAAGCTACCGGACCTACTCTAGATAAAATCATAAAGGGTCCAATATAACGGGGATTTAATTTTTCTCGCTTTCCAAATCTTATAACGCCTTTCCGTGGTGATACTTTCAACATTACTCGGTCACCCACTTTAAACTCCATCGGCTTCCGCCGCACATCCGCGTAACTTTTCTGTCTACTACGGGCAGTCAACAACCTATTCTTAATCTGAATTATCATCTCCGTAGTCTCCCGGATCAATTCCGGTCCCGTGAGCTGGGTATCCCCAACTTCACTCCAACATACAGGAGATCTACACTTCCTACCATACAAAGCTTCAAACGGTGCAGCCTTAATACTAGAATGGTAACTATTGTTATACGAAAACTCTGCTAACGGCAAATGTTTATCCCAATTCTTACCAAAATCTATCACACAAGCTCTCAACATATCTTCTAGTGTTTGTATCGTTCTTTCACTCTGCCCATAAGTCTGGGGGTGATAAGCAGTGCTCATGTCGAGATTCGTTCCCAAAGATCAATGGAGAGATTTCCAAAAATTCGATGCGAATCTAGGATCTCGATCTGAAATGATCGATACAGGCACTCCATGCTTGCATACAACATTATCAAGATAAATACGAGTCAACTTCTCCAGTGAGAACTGCTCTTTAACCGGAATGAAGTGTGCTGATTTGGTCAGTCTGTCGACAATAACCCAAATCGAGTTATTTCCAGATGATGTTCTAGGAAGCTTGGTGATAAAGTCCATCGTAATTCGCTCCCACTTCCATTCAGGAATCTTTGGCTGTTGAAGTAGTCCTGATGGCTTTTGATGTTCAGCTTTGCTCTAGCACAAGTCAAGCATTGAAGAACATACATAGCAATATCAGCTTTCATATTCGGCCACCAGTACAACTTCTTCAAATCATGATACATCTTATCAGATCCTGGATGAATGGAATACTTAGATTTATGGGATTCTAACATAATCAAATCTCTTAAGCCTCCAAACTTAGGTATCCACATACGATCTCTTAAGCATTTCACTCCATCGGCTCTAACCTCTAAAGGATCTCCTTCTCCTCGGAACCCTTCATTGACAAGATTTTCTTTCTTACAGGCTTCTATTTGCGCATTTCTAATTTGCTCAGGCAAATTATTGTGCACGGTCAAGACTAGAGAATGTACCCTGATAGGCTCTCTATCTTTTCTGCTTAATGCATCGGCAACAACATTGGCTTTTCCTGGGTGATATTTTATATCACAATCATAATCACTTAACAACTCTATCCATCTTCGTTGCCTCATGTTCAATTCCTTCTGATCGATAATATACTGTAGGCTTTTGTGATCGGTGAATACCGTACACTTGGTGCCATACAAATAATGTCTCCACAACCTAAGAGCAAAGACTACAGCTCCTAACTCAAGATCATGAGTAGTATAATTCTCCTCATTCTTCCTTAATTGCCTAGAATCATAAGCTATCACTTTTTCTCGCTGCATTAAAACAGCTCCATAGCCTCTAAGAGATGCATCACAATATACTACAAAATCTTCACTCCCGTCGGGTAATGATAGAATTCGCGCACTACATAATTTTTGCTTCAATATCTGAAATGCTCCATCTTCATCACTTCCCCAAACGAAAGGTTTATTCTTCTGGGTAAGCTTAGTCAAGGGTTTAGCTATTAAAGAAAATTCTTTAATGAATCGCCTATAATAGCCAGCCAATCCTAAGAATTGTCGCACTTCCGTTGGCGTTGTCGGCGCATACCAATTCTTAATGGCTTCAACCTTTGTAGGATCAACATGAATTCCATCCTTGTTAATCACATGACCAAGAAATTGCACGGAATCTAACCAAAAATCACATTTCGAAAACTTAGCATACAACCTTTCATCCTTTAACAAACATAAGATAATCCTTAAATGTTCTCTATGTTCATCTTTATTCTTAGAATTTATTAGAATATCGTCAATAAACACAATCACAAATTTATCCAAGTAGGGTTTGCACACTCGATTCATTAGATCCATGAAAACCGCAGGTGCGTTAGTTAACCCAAATGGCATTACTTGAAATTCATAGTGTCCATAATGAGTTCTAAATGCAGTTATAGGAATATCTTCTTCATGGACGCGAAGTTGGTGATATCCAGACCGCAAATCTATCTTAGAATACACACTAGATCCTTGTGGTTGATCAAACAAATCATCAATCCTTGGTAAAGGATATCGATTTTTAATCATCAACTTATTCAGTTCCCTATAATCAATGCACATACGGAAAGATCCATCCTTCTTCTTAACGAACAAGACTGGAGCTCCCGAAAGCGATGAGCTTGGTCGAATAAATCCTTTATCAGACAACTCCTTAAGTTGCTCAGATAACTCCTTTAATTCAGAAGGGGCTAATCGGTAAGGCGTACGTGCTACCGGTGCAACACCAGGAATTAAATCGATTCAAAACTCAACTTGCATTATCGGTGGAAGTCCGGGTAAATATTTAGGAAATACCTCAGTAAATTCACATATAATAGGTACATCTTCCAATCGTTTCTCCCTAGACTCATTCCCGGTCACTTGAGCTAAGAATAAGTCGCAACCGTTCCTGATGTACTTTTGGACTTTACTACATGAAACGATTTTCAAACGGGATTCACCTCGATTACCATCAATTACTAACGTCCTATTCCTAAGAGGAATCCTAACCTTCTTTTCTCCATATAAAATAGTAGCATTATTCAACGACAACCAATCCATACCAATAATAATATCAAAACTACCTAATTCTATCAACATCAAATCAATCGAAAAGGAAAAGTTTAAGAGATTTAGAGAGCATCCTTCTAATAGCTTATTAGTTTTCACTAATTTACCATCAGCCAATTCCACCTCGTAACTGTTATTTATCTCAACAGGTTCAATGTTAATAAGGGCACTAAATTTAGTGGATACAAAGATCCTATCAGCACCCGAATCAAATAAAGCAACAGTATAATGATTGTTGAGTAAAAACGTACCAGTAACCACATTTGGATCCTCTTTATTCACCTCGACTGTTCCAAGTTGATAAGCACCACCCTGGAGGTTTCTTCCAGGTACAATCGCTTTCAACTTAGGGCAATCCGATTTCCTATGACCTTCTTCATTACAGTTGAAGCAAATGGTTCCCTTTTTACACCTTTCAACCTTGTGTCCAAGCTTTCCGCAATTTTGGCACTTCCAGCAGTCGCCAGTATGCCTCTTGTTGCCACACTTAGGACATCTATCATCGTTGCGCGGTGTGTTGTTAGTAAGAGCATTTCCATTCCCCTTTCTCTGGTTCTGACGGCGATTGAAATTCTTCCTATTATCACCTTTATCTATACGATCACCATCACCCTTTCTTTTCTCACCAACACGGGCTTCATCTTCCCTATCCTGAATTATCTGTCCAATGAGTTGGTAAGCCATTCGAACAGCATCATCAATGGTCAGTGGTTTTGATGATGTCACGTCCCCCCGGATATTCTTGGTCAACCCTTTAATATATTGCTCAATTCGGATCTCTTCGGGTTCCACCAATCGAGGACACAACAAGGCCAACTCATGGAATCGGTTTGTATAGCTATCAATGTCTACACCTTTCATTCTTAGATGAATCAACTCTTGTTCTAACCTAATAATCACACTACGGGGACATAACTCCAAAGTCATCCACTTCTTAATTTCAGCCCAAGGAGTAGCATTAGCAGCATCAATACCCATGAAAGAAATTCTCCCGTTCCACCAAGTCAACGCACGACCTTTAAGAGTAGCCATAGAAAAAGTCACTTTATCTTCCTCCTTACACTTACTAATCCGAAACACCGACCTCAATCTTCTCAATCCACTGGCTTAATCCTACAGCACCTTCAGTTCCATTAAAAGGTATAGGTTCACACTTCATAAACGTCACATAAGTACAGCCACCGACTTCAGGTGCATTAGTTCCAAGTCCTCCTACATTTCCTCCAGCATTAGCATTCACATTCACATTAGTACCAGCAATTCCACTACCGCTAGCTCCACTACCGCCAGCTCCACTACCGCCAGCTTCATTTCTAGCATTTTCCATAAATTCAGTCATCGATGCGGTAACTTGCTCCGTAATAATCCTACGTACATCATCCTCAGTCACAGCTTTCTTGGGCGGCATAGTTCTATAATTTCACAATTTCAAAGTATTAAGCATTCACCCAACAAGGGATTCATATAATATGGATCGAATTCATAATCAAGATACAAATAAGGCACAATATGGAATTCAAGACAAGATACATATTTCATTAGATTTGAAACAAAAGCATTGTCTTAAATACACCCCATATCAAAGTTCTAGCACTATACATACTCAAAATTCGTGCCAGATCTACTACTAACAAGTCGGTTCAGTCAAAGTTACAAAGCTACAAAAGATACAAAGGTCACTACTAAACACAGACTGGTCTACTAAGAACCGCCAGATGGTCCATCATCCATCGTCTTCTTTATCTTTGTCTGACGATCACTAGACACATCTTCAGCTGGGCGCTTGCGGATCACTCGTCTTTCAACCATATCAGCATAAAATCTACTATTTCAACCCACAGATATATTCAACTCCTTCACAGCTTTCTCACGCATCGTACAAGCTACATTCAACTGAATCTCCATTGATTTCACCTTTTTCTTCATTGCAGCAAACTCACCACTTTCTAGCACAGATAACCTCCTAAAAGCCTCATTCAACCCACGCTCTACATCAGTCAAATCCAAACTAAGAAATTCCCGCTCTTTCTCACCAACCTTAGTCTTCGACTCCAAATAAGCAACATGAGTCTGAACCACACCTAATCCAATCTCTGTCATACTACTCTAAGCACGGGAAGCATCTAAATCACGTCTCAAGGCCCAAGGTGAAAGACCATAAATATGAGTAGCCTCTCGAACACTAGACGACTCTCCTACCACATGTCTATGAGTAGCAATACCATCAGTACCGTCAGGTGCATCATCATCCTCATCCTCCTCTGATTCAGAATCAGATTCAGACGATTCAGACATTTCATCTCTAGGTAGCTCAACCTCAGAATCAGACAAATAAACTGGAGGGGGTAAGGTCTCGCCCTCCGGAACATCATAAGGGTAAATAAGCTCAGCTTCCTCATCATCATCAACCTCATCGTCTATACCTATATCATCCTCGACATCCTCGTCGTCAACCTCATTATCTAAATTGTCTATCCCAATCTCATCATCATCATTCTCAATATCAACATTATCAATCTCATTCTCTACCATATCAACCTGAGGGACAAACTGATATCCTAGTCCTATCTCGGGCTCGGGATCCTCAAATGGTTCCTCCTCATCATCATCCATATCATAATCTACTAAGTCTAAATAAGGGTCATCATCTACATTAGGTTCAGGAATAGCATGGTTCTCTACAGGAATATTAGGGTCAGCCATGACAATCTGCATTTATATATATATCTCGTATTAGGATAACATACTTATTAAACAATTACATACTGAAATCACGATATATACATATATATAAATTAAATTATATATATCAAAATATATATCTTCTCAATAGGGCTTATTGGTAACGTCGGAGATCTTTGGCACCGTTATAGTCAAAAGATTTTTCAAATATTTTCTCAAATGTTCGTAGTTAAAAGATTTTGAAAAGCTTTGTTCAAAACCTTGGTTTTTAAAATCTTTCGTTCTCAATAACGAGAGCTCTGGTACCAAACTGTAACACTCTCAAATTTCGTATCGGTACAGCGAAAGAGTCTTTAGAGTGTTACGGGATAGCACAATAACTCCAATCATAGACAACACATAAAAATGGTTGTACAAGGTTCAACATACATTCATTCGATAAAAAGTTTTAAGTGTACAACAGGTCCCAAATTATACAGGTCATTAAGTTTACAAAACATAGATCGAATGAACATTTTTATTATTATGTGGGCCATCAGAGTCGATCTCCATCCGAATTACCTTCAAGCACCTGAGCTAAAAACATGCAAAAATCATATAAGCGCATGCCGAGTGAATTCATAGAGTTTAGTAAAACCGTTATATAAAAAAATCGTTGAAATCAGAACACAAGTATAATATCAGAAGTAAGTCCTCGTATTGCTAGTCAGGCAATATATAAAGCAAATCATACATCTTAAACCGTCTATGAGACCGTAGTATCAATATTACCATTATAGGTAATATTATTATCGTTATTCGTATCATTATTAAATCGTATTGGATTATTATTAGCCGCATGACATTGTTACCTTACTATCACAAACAACGGGCCGCGAACCCGACAAACAATTTGCCCATCTAAATTAGCGTGTCGTCACAAAAATCACGCTATGTAAATCTTCTCATACATATATTCGCTTACCAATCAATGTGGTACGACGGGGATCAACCTTCAAGGCGCGAACTGGGGTGATCGTCCCCAAATAGTACTATCATATGCATAAGCGTCTACCAAATCCCGGTAGTTCACAATTCATGCTAATGGGACTTTGAGTGACATAACCTAACTACTAATAATCCTTTTTATCTCTTTTATTGGGTCATCGCATCATTCGGGTCCATATCATTAAGCATACCATCGGGACTACTTGTGTTCTATTTTTATCAAAAACTAGCATGTTATCTCCCTCGCGGGTTTACAAATCATTTTATAAAACATTTAAAAGAGTGAGGCTATGAACTCACGTTGATAATGAAAGGCGTATTATCGGCTATGGGCGTGCTTCGGTCACGGAAACCTATATAAATAATAATCGGTCTTAGACTTTTGTCCAATGACTTTATCAAAATAACAAGTATACATATGATGATTTTATACATATGATGATGATCAAGTGGGTTTATATATTCTTATTTACTCATTTTAGTGTTTATGTATTGGTAACTTTTTACTAGTTTACTAGTTTTACCTATTTACATGTTTTAGGTTCAATAAGCCTTTTATAAGTCCATTAACTTGTATTAATACATTTTATACTTTTATTATCAGTGTTTATACTTTACATGTTGGGCCCAAGTGGGTTAAGCCCAATAAGTAAATTTATAAGTGTTTAGCCCATTTAGTTAGATTAATAGTCCAATAATGCTAACTTAGCTCGTTAATGTCCGTATGTTATATAGTTCGGGTTTTATCAGTTTTTACTTGTATTAGGTACTTATATATCAGTATATGACTTTTAAAAAGTTTACATTAGACGGGTCCGGTCGTCTAAGTTCTAATTGGCGAAAAACGTTAATTTTACGGTAATAGCCGAAAAGACGTAAAAATCATGTTTATAATTTTTATAACTTATAAAACTTATTCAACTATCATTTTTATAAAATTTCCATTTGTTTAACCTTATACATAATTAAATAAATGAAATATATAAGTTAGTGGGTTTTAATTTCACATTTTATACTATATTATTTTGAGTGCTTATATAATAGTATTAAACTTTAATTTCACCAAATCTGATTTTTAGTTTCATCTTCACCATTTTTATCATATCTTGAGTTCTATAATGAGATATAAGATCATTTTTGGATGGCATAAACCTCATATTATGTGCTACAAATAATTTAGTTATATCTACTGCTCAATCCATATCTAAGTATCCTTAACAGTCCCTACAAAACAGACTATTCAGATTGGTATACTAATTTTGTTTTGATCATATCTCACTCATTTTGATGATTCCATTGCATGGCCAACTCTCACATGTGTATGACATCTAATACTTACTGTAAATTGATTCCACCATGCAATTTTATCAGTTTATAACTTGGTTACTTACTATTTTTATACAACCAACATTTTAAGCATGATTTTAACATTATTACCTATGGTTTTTCATCTCTTTAATCATATTTATCAACACTTGATCCCCACACAACATTTTTATCATCATATATTCATCATATACATATAAAATAAGAAAGAAAATACATTTGATCTTTACAAAAATAACAAGAGAAATGGAAAGGATGATCTTTTTTACCAACCAAGATTATATCTTGTTTTTGGATGAAAATAACTTGATGAACACCAAATATATCTTCAAGATCATCAACCACCAAGATTGTTTGTTGAGAAATTAGCCCTAGAACACAAGCAAATCACCTTCTTTGATGTTAATATGATCACCAATCAGTCAAGGCTTCAAGGTTTCTCCATGGTATGAATAGATAACATAAGATTTGTGGCTAAAATTGATCAAATGGGGTGTTTGATGGTGGATATGGGACGGAAAAAGGGAGGAGTGGGAGAGAGTTTGTGAGTTGTTTTGCATGTGTGAATGAGTGCAAATGGTATGGTTAGTGGTTTTGATAGTTTGTGGAAAGTTGTAGCTTACATGTTAAGCTTATGCTTACATGTGTAAGCTTATAACTTATAAGGGTGCCACATCAAGTGATGTGGTGTCCCATTTTGGCCGTCCCTTTGTAGTGGGATGGGATAAATATGTTTTATCCCATCCCGCTAATTTACGGGTATTCCCCGATTCTAGTTTCCTCGATTTGCGTGCCCTCGGGTCGTTTTACGAAAAACGATTTTATAAATTATGAATCAACGGCACAAAACGAATCTAATAAAAATTGTCTCATCAAAAACAGAGTTCAAAAACATAAATACGTAATCCTAAGGTTTCTGGTTTAGTCGTAAAGGACGCTAAATTATGCACGTAAGCCCAAATTTAAATCCGTAAATTGTGAGTTCATCAACCAACACAAAAATAAGTTTCAAAATATTATACGAGAAAATAATTCACTACCTGAAAATGTTAGATTGTCACACTAAAGGCCCTGTGCTTGTACAACAGCCTAAGCAAAATGTGAATTCTAATTTGAGATGTTGGAATTGTAATGAATGCATATTTTCTAAGAATCATGATTTTTGCCTTGTTGATCACGTGAATGAAACAATTAGGAACAATCTTGAATGGATTCCAACGGGGAAGAAATTCACCCAAGTTGGTTGGCAATGGAAACCCACTGGTAGGACCTTCACACGTGCCCTTTAACTAGGATCACATCCACGGAAGTTAGGTCTCAGCGTCCTTTAAATAGGAACACTAGCACTAAGAAATGGAAAAAACGCCCTTTAACTAGGTCTGCCCCCACTATTGTGCCTACCAGTGAAGAAGTACCTCAGGATCTTAGACAACTAGAATCTAATCCAGCATTTAGGAAGCAAATATGGAAGCCTAAGAATTCTTCGGTTAGCAAATCTAAGATAATTATATCTGTACCTACAAACACAGAGGAACTACTAGATTCCGATACATCGTCCTTGTCTGGTGATATTTTCAGGTGGTCCAAATCGTCCTTTGGTACTTGGACTCTGGATGCTCAAAGCATATGACCGGAGATCGCTCGATGCTCAGAAATTTCGTCAGCAAGTTTCTAGGAACGGTTAAACTCGACAATGACCATATTGCGAAGATCATGGGTTACGGTGAATATCAAATTGGGAATGTTACGATTTCAAGGGTATATTATGTGGAGGGACTTGGTCATAATTTATTTTCAGTGGGACAATTTTGCGATTCAAACCTTGAAGTGGCTTTTCGACAACATACTTGCTTTATTCGCGATCTTGCAGGAAATGATTTGTTAAAGGGTTCTCGAGGGGATAATCTCTACACATTGTCTATTCAAAACATGATGGCCGCCTCTCCTGTATGCCTTCTTTCCAAAGCATCTAAGACCAAGTCATGGTTGTGGCATCGTCGGTTATCTCATCTTAACTTTGATGCTATAAACCATTTGGCTAAAAACGAACTTGTTCGTGGTCTTCCAAACTTAAGTTCGACAAGGATCATTTATGTTCCGCGTGTTCTTTGGGAAAAAGCACCAATAAATCATACAAACCTAAAGCTGAAGACACCAACCAAGAACCACTGTATCTTTTGCATATGGATCTTTGCGGGCCAATGCGCACGGCTAGTGTGAGTGGTAGAAAATACATCCTCGTCATGGTGGATGATTTCTCAAGGTTTACATGGGTAAAATTTTTAGCATCCAAGGATCAAGCACCAAAGTATATTATTACTTTCTTAAAGATGATCCAAGTACGTCTTAATGCTACTGTTCACCGCATTCGCACTGATAATGGAACTGAGTTCGTTAATCAAACTCTACGAGACTATTATAAAGAGGTCGATATTTCACATGAAACTTCTGTTGCTCGTACTCCACAACAAAACGGTGTCGTGGAAAGACGTAACCGTACACTAATGGAAGCTGCTAGAACTATGTTGATTTATGCGAATACTCCTTTATTCTTATGGGCTGAAGCAGTGGCAACCGCATGTTATACCCAAAACCGCTCAATCATTCGTAAACGCCATGGTAAAACTCCATATGAGCTACTTCATGGAAAAAACCCGATATTTCATTTCTTCATGTATTTGGTGCACTGTGTTATCCAAATACTAATAGTGAGAATTTGGGCAAACTTCAACCGAAGGCTGACATTTGTGAGAACCCGTACTTTCCCAGCATTATTTTATTCTTTTTATTCGTGCTTCTTGAATTTTCCAACGTATTACGTTTTCTTGTATTGCTATATGTAAATCCTGAGATTTTTAAATTATACTTTTCAAGTATTTTTTTGTTCAATGACAATACTTTATATGGAATTTTAAAATTTTATTTTGTTTTTCCATATTTAATTTAAATCAAAGTTTTTGATTTAAAATCACCCGCGTGCGTTTTACTACGAGTTTATTCAAAATCAATGTACAACGAGAATTCCTAGTGATCGCGATACCGACGGATGCCCAAAAGTTTACGTTTATTTATCGATTGTTTCGATAATTAATATTTTCGACGATTTCGTTTTAATTACGTATTAAGTCGTGTCGGGAAGTCATATAATCATTTTTATGATGCATTGTAACTTTTGAAAAGTATTTTTACGAAACCCGAGCCCCGTAAATATTTTCAATATTTACCAATAACCATTTTCTACCCTTTAAAACTATTAATTGTTTTTAAGTCTACAAGTTTGCAAATTGGCAAAACTAGCCCTCCACTTAAACCACCATATAAATACTACTTTCTTTCCACTACTACACACTCATACAACAAGTAAAAAAAAAAGAAACACAACCCTCTTCCTCCTCCATTTTATGCCGCCACCCCTACACACACAAAACACCATTGATCATAAATTTTTACAAGGATTTAGCCAAAACTAAAATTAGACCAAATCTTAGAATTCAATAGTGATTCTAATAACACCAAAATCATATACATGCATCAAGTTTTCAAGATTTTATGATTCTATGGTGGGATTATGTTTAAATCATCTTGCATATGTTATTTTTGGTAAGATTATCATGTTTTGATCCTTAAAAGTCTTGTTTTTAATCTTTGATTTTTGTTAGATTTTTCATACAAGTGTTTTTAGGAGTGTTTGGTTGTTAGGAATGATAGTATAGTGATCCTAGGGGTATGGGAATGATTGGTTTTGAGTGAAAAATGAATTTGACTTGTTTTCTAAAATGTTATTTTGGGACAGCAGGTATTAAACAGATTTTTCGTGGGTTTAAGGTCTGTGAAAGACTGAGATTATTTGAAATTGTTGTAGAGTTTTCTGAGACGGTCGTTTTGGTATAAGATAGAGCTTATAACTCATTACGAGTCAAAAGTTATGCTAGTTTTAGTTTTCGTGTACCGGGAGACGCAAGTCGGCACAATCCGAAATTGTGGCTGATTTTGGGTCGACTCTCGGGGACTTTAGACTTGGTTAGATAGTTGATACTACTGATTTTCAAAGTCTACAAACTGAGTTTGATGAGTCTAGTAGTGGTTTCAAAAGACGGATTGTCGGGTTAGTACTTTTAAAGTGGTCCAAACGGTTTTATAAAACAAGTGTACAAATCTGTCCTAAAATTTGGAGTCGAGTAAAGCGTCGAGCTGATGGATTTTAAAGTGTGAACTTTGGCTCAAATTTTGGTGAGGTCGTATACAGGTTATAAGTGACCTTGACACCAATTTTCATGTAAAACGGACAAGTCTAGATAGGGTTGATCGGTGTGTACATTCGGGGTGTACTTGCTGATTTTTATTTTGGACACGTAGTTCAATGCTTGTTGTAACACCCCCAAATTTATACAACTCAGTACAGCGGAAGACTCGTTGGTGTTACGGGATAGCACATTACTCACATCATAGACAACGCATAAAAATCGCGTCGTTTAATAATAAATCATTTCCATTCATAAACATTAAAGTTACATCGGTCCCAAGTCATTACATTTCATACAAAGTTTTACAAAATATTTGAATGGAAAATATTGTTTAAGTGCGGGCCATGAATTCTTGTTGTCTTCCCGAGAATTACCTTCAAGTACCTGAGATAAAACATGTTAAAAGAAAAAGGTCAGCGATAACGCCGAGTGAATTCATAGAGTTTAATAAAATCCATCAATATAATATCAGTATAAGATTATTACTGAAAATCATTTTTTGTACAAATCATTTTAATAGGCCATAAAATAGCCAAAATCATTTTATACAAATCTTTATCAAAATCATAGTATAGGCATTCGCCTTAAAAATCATTATACGAGCCAATGTCGTAAAAACGTCATACAATACGTCTTATAACGTTGTATGAAAATAAAAACCGTTATATGAATATGGTTATGAAAACCAAAATACAAACATAATATCAATAGTATGACCCTGTATTGCTAGTCAGGCAATACATCGTAATTCGGAGCGTCTAGTAATATTTCGGTGATTGGATTATTATAAGCCGCATGACATTGTTACCTTACTAAACCAACAACGGGTAGTTAACCCGATACCAATTTTGCCCATCTAAAGTAGCGTGTCGTCACAAAGGTCACGCTATGGAAATCTTCTCATACATAAATTCGCTTACCAATCAATGTGGCACGACGGGGATCAACCGTCAAGGCGCGAACTGGGGTGATCGTCCCCAAATAGTACTATTAAATGCATAAGCGTCTACCAACTCCCGGTAGTTCACAATTCATGCTAATGGGAATTTTAGTGACATAACCTAACTTTAATAATCCATTTAATTTCATCTATCGGGTCCTTTAATCATTTATCGGGTCATACAATCGGGTCATTCAATCATTCGGGTCCAAAATCAATAAACAAACCATCGGGACAAATGGTGTCCTATTTTATAAAAACTTAACATGTTATCTCCCTCGCGGGTTTATTGAACATTTATAAAACATTTAAAAGAGTGCGAGGCTATGAACTCACGTTGATGTGGGAAGGCGGGTTATCGGCAATTCGGACGTACGGTACGTGCTTCAATCACGGAAACCTAGACAAATAATAATCGGTCTTAGACGTTTGTCCAATGACTTTAAAAAAATAACAAGTATGTATACATATGATGGTTATATATATATGATGATCAAGTGGGTTTACATATTCTCGTTTACTCATTTTAGAGTTATGTGTTGATAACTTTTATACTAGTTTTCTCGTTTTACCTATTTACGTGTTTTAGGTCCAATAAACTTATTATAAGTTCCTTAACTTGTTTTAATCCTTGTTATACTTATTTTATCAGTATGTATACTTTCCATGTTGGGCCCAAATGGGTTAAGCCCAATAAGTTCTTTTTACAAGTTTATATCTTATTTAGTCCAATTATTAGTCCAAGTATTAGTCAATATGTTTACTTAGCTCGTTAATGTCCGTATGCCCTAAAGTTCGGGTTTTATCGGTTTTTACTTGTTATACATGTCTATATATCAGTATATAAGTTTTATAAAGTTTTCATTAGACGGGTCCAACCATCTAAGTTTTATTTAACAAAAACGTTAATTTTACGGCAATAGCCGAAAAAGTCGTAAAAATCATGTTTATAGTTTTATAACTTATAAAACTTAACAAGTTACCATTTTTATAAAATGTCCACCTATTTAACTTTTTACATACTTATATAAATAAAATCCATTAGTTAGTGGGTTTTAACTTTACATTTTATACAATATAATTTTGAGTGCTTATATAATAGTATTATTCTTTTATTTCCAAAAATCTGATTTTTATCTTTACTTTCACCAAAACTGCCATATCTTGAATTCTATATGGAGATAGAAGCTCAAATTTTTATCACATAAACTACATGATATTTTCTACATTTAACTCTTTATAGCTACTGTTGAATCATCTTCTAAATATTTTCTAAAAATCGTCCAAAACAGTAACCTCAGATTTATACCTTAAACTTGTTTTGATCATATCTCACTCATTACTTTGATTCCATTGCATGGCCAACTCTCACATGTGTACAAGACCCATAGCTTACTGTAAATGGATTCTACTTCATCATTTTATCAGTCCATGACCTGTTTCTTTACTGTTTTGTACAGCCATCAAATTTAACCAAGATTTTATCCTTGTTTCTTATAGTTTTTCACCTTTTTAATCATATTTATCAACAACAAATCCCCACATAACATTTTTATCATCATATACATATATAATAGGAAATAAAATACATGTTTACATAATCAAAATAACAACAATATGAGGAGGACAATCTTTATACCACCAAGTTGATGTAGGTTATGAGATTGACATGGATTTGGATGGAGAAACTTATGATGCACCAAGACCACCTTCATGACCACCATTCTTCATAGAAACCTTGTGGAAAATCAGCCTCAAGACACCATGTATACTCCTCCTTGGATGTTATAATCACCACCATTCAAGAGAGCTTTAAGAGGGCTTCAACATAGGTAGAAATAACATAGGATTTTGTGGTTGATTTTGATCAATGGTGGTGTTGGATGATGAATATGGGATGGCCAAAATGGGGTCAAGAGTGAGAGAGAAAGTTTTGTAGCTTGTTTGCATGTAGGAATGAGAAGTGTGGTTTTGGTTTGGTGGTTTTGATGTAAGTAGCTTCAAATGGAAGCTAAGAATGGACAAGTGTAAGCAACATGTTAATAACTTGACAACGAGTTGTTTTATGGCTATATTGTGGCCGGTTTTGGAGTGGGGTCGGACAAGTGTCCCACTTGTCTCATCCCATTTATTTACGGGTACTCCTAGATTCTAGTTTCCTCGATTTCCGTGCCCTCGGGTCGTTTTACGAAAAACGTTTTTATAAATTATGAATCAACATCACAAAACGAATCCAATAAAAATTGTCTCATCAAAACGGAGTTCGAAAACGTAAATACGTAATCCTAAGGTTTCCGGTTTAGTCGTAAAGGACGTTAAAATAAAATCGTAAGTCCTAATCTCTTCTCGTAAATTTGTGAGTTTATGAACTAACACAAATTTAAAACTCCAAAATAATATTCACAGACAAATTTATTTTCTAAAATGTCGGAGTGTCACCAAAGACGGTGTATGTAAACGTAAGCACGTAACGTTGAATCCTCCGGTTTAGACGTAGTCGATGCTACTCCAAGATGTAAATCCAAATTTCTTCCCAAAAATACGTGAGTTCACATTGTAACATTAAAATAATGTTTTTAAATAATATTCGAGAATAAAATATCAACCATAAATTGACGGATTGTCACAGCATTTACCCCTAAACAGGATCTTTGTCCTCAAAGATCATCTTACTACTCGCTTCTTATAGAGTTAAAGCCATGTGGGAATTTCCTCCACATTCGGTCTTTTTTCACAAGTGCAATTCATTATAATACGCGAGTTTCATCAAACATAACTACGGGAATAAGATCAGGCTTAATGTTGACTTACTTTCTCTATCCATGATATTCACGGGTTTTTGATGAATGTAACTTTTCGCCGATCTAAGATTTACTAAGAATAATCAGATTCTCACTTGATAGATATTCCATCAAGTTCGATATACGAAACATAATTCACGCAGTCTTTGAAGTCCTAGGGTAGATCCAGCTTATATACCTTTCAATCCCAACTTTTACATCATCTCAATGGTCCCAAACAACGGGGACTTATATCCCATGATTTGTCAGATCATGAATTCATTTTCCCAAGTTTAAAAATTGTGGCATAACTTCGCTACCCATTTGGCACTTCAAGATCTACATTTCACTTTCACATAACCTCTTGCCCACTACCGGCTGTCAATAATCAGATCCTAATTTCAACAATCATTTCAGATCTCGCGGGTCGGGTATTTTGCAAGGATAGGTTCACCATTATAGGAAACCTTAAACCTAAAAGACATGTCCAACTCACAGTGGGTGTATGTCGGGTGTCTTCATCTCAACTCCTGCTTACAGATGCTCTAAGATTTAGATCCTAACAAGATTCGATCTCGATCCTAATATGATAATTATTAATGATAATCCTTCCAAAGGAAAACGATTATACGGTCTATTACCAAAGGTCAATCATTCAAACATAAAACAGCACTTATATTACTTTGTATCGTTACTTTACCTCGTCCCTTCGATTTGGGGTGGTACATAGTACTCTCATCAAGGTTCGTTCTCAATGATTTCTGAGCAAATCTCTAGAAATTCGATGCGAAGCGAGGATCTTGATAAAGATGTTCGATACAGGCACACTATGTTTACATAACTCTTTTGCATTTATCATTAACGGTAATGATAGTAGCAGATTTGGTCAGTCTGTCGACGATGACCCAAATCGAATCAAATTCAGATGATGACCTTTGCAATAGCTAGACGTTTACTAATGTATGAGGCGATGTCTGCCTTCATAATTGCCATTAGTACAACTTCTTCAGACAAAGATACTTTTAGTCATAAATGACATAAATAGAATACTTATACTTACAAATTCCAACATAACTATATCTCACAATCTCCATATTTAGGCAACCATAAGTGGCCTTTTATACATTCAGCGCTATCGGCTTCTCAATTTTTAATTGTTCACATTAGCCGCGAACCTCTTTTATAATCTATATTATCCTTTTTATAAGTATCGGCTATATTTTAAATTGTTCGGCAATTTATGTTGCACGTTCATTATTAAGAAATATATCCTAATTGGTTCTTTATCCTTTTTATATAATATGTCAGTATCTATATTCATCTCTCATGATGATATAATTATCATGTCCACAATTCACTCAGATATTCTTTCTATATTAAGCGTCAGTAATTACGTTCACTTTCTCCTGATGAAATAAATATCATAACTTTATTTATTCAAAATTCTTTCTTCATATTCTTTATGTTTCAGTTTCGTCTCAACTATCATTTTTATCAGTTTTTCTCAATCCGGCGTCTAAAGCGTCGATAATTATTATAATTAATTAAATAATTATTAGTTAATTTTTATGAAGCGTAAACGTAAAAGTTTTAAATTTCTTAGTTCGACCAATTATAAAAATGTTCAAAAATAAATTTGAATTTAATTAACAGGATTCTTGTTGATTTATTGAAAATATTTAATAAGATTCGTAAATGTTCGAAAAACCTTTGTTTATACTTTGGTCAAAGTTTTCTTAGTTTAAAAGTAAAAAGTATCGTTTCAAATTTTCAGGTTATGGTATAAATGGTTTTCCTCAATCCTTTTTAAGTTATCTGGAGGTATACACAAACATTTACCCCTAAACAGAAGTTTAGTTAAATGGTTTATGTATAAGGGAATAATCCCTTAAAATCCTTTGTTAAAACATTTGTCAAAACATATTTCCATTTCTTTTTGGTAATATCCAAAGTCTTAAAAGGGCTCTTAATTTTTGAAGAGTCTATATGCATACATCTTACCATTATTAATCCAACGGTCATTTTATGTAAAGGATTAAGTTTTTAATCACATGTTAAATATTTAAGGTATAGGTTTTCATTGTTTAGCCAATTCAGGGCAATTTATAACTAATTATTAACTCATTATTATTCTTATATACAAACAATTAGTCCTTAATGATCGCAAGCATGAATTTTTCAAATTACAGCCTACACACGTGATTCATCATATTTATGAATGCTACATGTGCATTGGTCAATCCAAACGACATCACGTGGAACTCATAATGTTCATTACAAGCACCGGATGTAGTGATTGGAATAGATAATCTCTTTCGCAGATGCGAAGTTGATGATAACCATGCTATGGATCAAATTTGCTAGAACCTTGTAAATGATCGAACAATTCTTCCATTTCGAGTTATGGATATCGTTTTCGATTGTCAATTTACTCAGTCACAGTAATCTATAAATATAAGGAAAGATAACACCATAGCTCTTCAGGATGACAGGCTTGGTATAATAAAATCTTTCTCCGACAACTTTCTCAGTTGTACGGTAATTCCTTTAATTTAGATGGTGCTGACGTACAGTGCACAAGCCACAAGGGCAGCACCGGAAATATAATCAATACCAATTTCTACTTGCCTTAATGGCGAAAGTCTAGGTAATTCATCAACAAATACTTCCTAAAGTTTCAGATAACCGAAACATCTTTTTATAAATTCATATTAGGTTCTTTCTAGATTATAATATCTATGACTAATTTACAACCAATCACAATATAATCTCAAGTCTAAATACAGGATATGGTCATCCGTCAAGAATTATTTATATCACTTTTGATAATCAACATCTTATCTTTTAGGGGAATTCTACTCGAGTTCCCATCAATTAAGACAATGTCATCATGTCATAATCAATCAATCCATTCTACTGGCACTGTCAACTTTCCAGTTTTATTTGCCGTCGATAAGATGTGAACTTCTCAAAAGTCTAATAATAACTCACAATCCTTCACAAATTCAAGGATATTAGGAGACATAACTAACCTTAAAAGAGTAAGGTCCACGCATAACCTATGCTAGAGAATTTCAAATCAGATACAGACGAAAACATTTAACGAATATGAATATATCCCATGTTTTTCATAATTTGAGTACGCATTCGAAAGCTCCTCGGATCGTTGCCCAGGTCATTCAAATGAAATCAAATCATAAGAAATGATAGGAATGTCGATACATCCAGTCGGGTATCAACACTCGATAATCAGATACTTTTCCTAAGAATCTCACTACGGGGGAATTGGACAAGAAGGGAATATCAATTGTCAAATAAGACAATTTCCACAGATGAGTAAATTCAACTCAGAAGAATAGATGCTACAGGCACATATGTAGGTGTCCCTAACATTATGTCCTTATTTTTCACTTCTTGCAGATCTCATTAAAATTTAATCTTTCACAATCCTCAAAGAAAATGTAGTGTTTATTCATTAGTTTTATGGTGACTACTAATCAGTCTTGCATAGTCCATTCCAAATTGTATGTAGGCGCGCAACTATATACAATTTCAAGATTAACGATGCAATACGCAGTTCGTCAAAATTTTATCATCATGTTTATAATAAAAACATTTTTATGCTTAATTCTTAAATAAGAATCAAAAATATATTTACAAAGGTTTTCTTTGTTATGGAAATAATTAAGTTTCCAAAGCGTCTCATAAACAACTTTATTTCGATAACAATCACTTATAAATCTCACTTTGAATAATCCTTATGGTGATGAAAATTAAATTTTCTCAAAGGATACCGTTTTAACTTTATAAAAACAATGTGTGATCTGCAAAAGAGTGATGAAGAGTTGTTCACCAAGAACTAACTACAATATGATAGGAAATGAGCTTTAACCAAATAATCATGAGGTTCATGATCTCGATGGCACTCAAAAGAATAATCCACAACGTAACTCAAATCAAGATGAGTACTTGTTCAATGGTTACATCACTAATGTGAGCAATAGGATGAAGCAATAAAAGATAGATAACATCAATACATGTAGAATTTAGCAATCAAAGGTAGTCTTTTTTCATTAATCACAAACAAGTCAAAATTGTACCGTAACACATTACATGTCACTATGTCATACAATTCTCAGAACTCATCCTACCAACTGATGTCTCAGTTAAGTTAGGGATTATTTTTAAAAGATACCACAATGAATACTAATCTACAAGAGTCATTAGGTGTTCCACATGTCCCAGAAGATCCATCGGTCTCAATTCAGAAGAAGATTTCTTCAATTTATTTCTTGGACACTGGGCATCCTCGTTAGTGGACAATGGCCTAGGAACAACCGTTAACACGAATCAACAATCATTTAAAACCTTATAATTCAATCACAAAACTTAATGACTTCCTCTTAACAATCTCATATTCCATACAGGTTAAATTTTAATTTATTCAAGTTTCAACCAACTTATACTCAATTCGATATCCTACCTCATTTTTAAATACTTCAACCTTATTCTTCGGCCTTATAAAGGCAATAAAAGCTCAATATGATCAACACTTAATTTCAAATACTATAACTCTTATAACAACAATTATCAAATAAGTCACTAGTATGAAATGACTTGGTCATTCTACTAGACTTCTCGGAAAGGTACTAGTGCCATGAGGCTTTTGGGTACTGGTTCCAAATGACAGCCTCAAGTGCAACATTCACCCTTTCGATTCTGATTTAAGAATTGGATGACAACGAATCAGATGACATCTTTCTAGGTGGTAATGT
Source organism: Glebionis coronaria (assembly GCA_025667525.1). Classification (NCBI taxonomy): domain Eukaryota; kingdom Viridiplantae; phylum Streptophyta; class Magnoliopsida; order Asterales; family Asteraceae; genus Glebionis; species Glebionis coronaria. Next base: position 344,907,885 of record CM046876.1, read on the forward strand.
TTTGTCAAACTCCACTCCGTAAGAAAAGATCGTCATGACATCGATATCAGATTTAATCTCGCCAATTCTTTTTCAATATCACAATCAACTAATATCTACATTTCTACGAATATCAACCATTTGTTGGGATCATAAATATCCACAACTTGGTTTGGATCTAGGATAGCTAGAATTCCTACGAGAATAGCTTCGATTAATTTACTAGGGGATTTAGGGTTACTTGTGACAATCTACGTCGTATAAAAATCAAAATAATCATCAAACAATCATGTAATAAAATTACATCATATATATAATCCAAGTTATATATATATATTAAAATAACACTTCTCAGTCTGGCCTTGTCGGTAACTCGGGAATTCTTCGGCACCGTTATAGTCAAAAGATTTTTAGACATTTTAGAAAAATGTTTTTAGTAAAAAGATTTTGAAATGTTTTATTCAAAACCTTTGGTTTTAAAAAAAATCTTTCGTTCTCTATAACGAGAGCTCTGATACCAAACTGTAACACCCCCAAATTTAAACAACTCAGTACAGCGGAAGACTCGTTGGTGTTACGGGATAGCACATTACTCACATCATAGACAACGCATAAAAATCGCGTCGTTTAATAATAAATCATTTCCATTCATAAACATTAAAGTTACATCGGTCCCAAGTCATTACATTTCATACAAAGTTTTACAAAATATTTGAATGGAAAATATTGTTTAAGTGCGGGCCATGAATTCTTGTTGTCTTCCCGAGAATTACCTTCAAGTACCTGAGATAAAACATGTTAAAAGAAAAAGGTCAGCGATAACGCCGAGTGAATTCATAGAGTTTAATAAAATCCATCAATATAATATCAGTATAAGATTATTACTGAAAATCATTTTTTGTACAAATCATTTTAATAGGCCATAAAATAGCCAAAATCATTTTATACAAATCTTTATCAAAATCATAGTATAGGCATTCGCCTTAAAAATCATTATACGAGCCAATGTCGTAAAAACGTCATACAATACGTCTTATAACGTTGTATGAAAATAAAAACCGTTATATGAATATGGTTATGAAAACCAAAATACAAACATAATATCAATAGTATGACCCTGTATTGCTAGTCAGGCAATACATCGTAATTCGGAGCGTCTAGTAATATTTCGGTGATTGGATTATTATAAGCCGCATGACATTGTTACCTTACTAAACCAACAACGGGTAGCTAACCCGATACCAATTTTGCCCATCTAAAGTAGCGTGTCGTCACAAAGGTCACGCTATGGAAATCTTCTCATACATAAATTCGCTTACCAATCAATGTGGCACGACGGGGATCAACCGTCAAGGCGCGAACTGGGGTGATCGTCCCCAAATAGTACTATTAAATGCATAAGCGTCTACCAACTCCCGGTAGTTCACAATTCATGCTAATGGGACTTTTAGTGACATAACCTAACTTTAATAATCCATTTAATTTCATCTATCGGGTCCTTTAATCATTTATCGGGTCATACAATCGGGTCATTCAATCATTCGGGTCCAAAATCAATAAACAAACCATCGGGACAAATGGTGTCCTATTTTATAAAAACTTAACATGTTATCTCCCTCGTGGGTTTATAAAACATTTATAAAACATTTAAAAGAGTGCGAGGCTATGAACTCACGTTGATGTGGGAAGGCGGGTTATCGGCAATTCGGACGTACGGTACGTGCTTCAATCACGGAAACCTAGACAAATAATAATCGGTCTTAGACGTTTGTCCAATGACTTTATAAAAATAACAAGTATGTATACATATGATGATTATATATATATGATGATCAAGTGGGTTTACATATTCTCGTTTACTCATTTTAGAGTTATGTGTTGATAACTTTTATACTAGTTTTCTCGTTTTACCTATTTACGTGTTTTAGGTCCAATAAACTTATTATAAGTTCCTTAAGTTGTTTTAATCCTTTTTATACTTATTTTATCAGTATGTATAATTTCCATGTTGGGCCCAAATGGGCTAAGCCCAATAAGTTCTTTTTACAAGTTTATATCTTATTTAGTCCAATTATTAGTCCAAGTATTAGTCCAATATGTTTACTTAGCTCGTTAAAGTCCGTATGCCCTAAAGTTCGGGTTTTATTGGTTTTTACTTGTTATACATGTCTATATATCAGTATACAAGTTTTATAAAGTTTTCATTAGACGGGTCCAACCATCTAAGTTTTATTTAACAAAATTAATTTTACGGCAATAGCCGAAAAAGTCGTAAAAATCATGTTTATAGTTTTATAACTTATAAAACTTAACAAGTTACCATTTTTATAAAATGTCCACCTATTTAACTTTTTACATACTTATATAAATAAAATCCATTAGTTAGTGGGTTTTAACTTTACATTTTATACAATATAATTTTGAGTGCTTATATAATAGTATTATTCTTTTATTTCCAAATATCTGATTTTTATCTTTACTTTCACCAAAACTGACATATCTTGAGTTCTATATGGAGATAGAAGCTCAAATTTTTATCACATAAACTACATGATATGTGCTACATTTAACTCTACTATAGCTACTGTTGAATCATCTTCTAAATATTTTCTAAAAATCGTCCAAAACAGTAACCTCAGATTTATACCTTAAACTTGTTTTGATCATATCTCACTCATTACTTTGATTCCATTGCATGGCCAACTCTCACATGTGTACAAGACCCATAGCTTACTGTAAATGGATTCTAATTCATCATTTTATCAGTCTATGACCTGTTTATTTACTGTTTTATACAGCCATCAAATTTAACCAAGATTTTATCCTTGTTTCTTATAGTTTTTCACCTTTTTAATCATATTTATCAAAAACAAATCCCCACATAACATTTTTATCATCATATAATCATCATATACATATATAATAGGAAATAAAATACATGTTTACATAATCAAAATAACAACAAGATGAGGAGGACAATCTTTATACCACCAAGTTGATGTAGGTTATGAGTTTGACATGGATTTGGATGGAGAAACTTATGATGCACCAAGACCACCTTCATGACCACCATTCTTCATAGAAACCTTGTGGAAAATCAGCCTCAAGACACCATGTATACTCCTCCTTGGATGTTATATTCACCACCATTCAAGAGAGCTTTAAGAGGGCTTCAACATAGGTAGAAATAACATAGGATTTTGTGGTTGATTTTGATCAATGGAGGTGTTGGATGATGAATATGGGACGGCCAAAATGGGGTCAAGAGTGAGAGATAAAGTTTTGTAGCTTGTTTGCATGTAGGAATGAGAAGTGTGGTTTTGGTTTGGTGGTTTTGATGTAAGTAGCTTCAAATGGAAGCTAAGAATGGACAAGTGTAAGCAACATGTTAATAACTTGACAACAAGTTGTTTTATGGCTATATTGTGGCCGGTTTTGGAGTGGGGTGGGACAAGTGTCCCACTTGTCTCATCCCATTTATTTACGGGTACTCCTCGATTCTAGTTTCCTCGATTTGCGTGCCCTCGGGTCGTTTTACGAAAAACGTTTTTATAAATTATGAATCAACGTCACAAAACGAATCCAATAAAAATTGTCTCATCAAAAACGGAGTTCAAAAACGTAAATACGTAATCCTAAGGTTTCCGGTTTAGTCGTAAAGGACGTTAAAATAAAATCGTAAGTCCTAATCTCTTCTCGTAAATTTGTGAGTTTATGAAGTAACACAAATTTAAAACTCCAAAATAATATTCACAGACAAATTTATTTTCTAAAATGTCGGAGTGTCACCAAAGACGGTGTATGTAAACGTAAGCACGTAACGTTGAATCCTCCGGTTTAGACGTAGTCGATGCTACTCCAAGATGTAAATCCAAATTTCTTCCCAAAAATACGTGAGTTCACATTGTAACATTAAAATAATGTTTTTAAATAATATTCGAGAATAAAATATCAACCATAAATTGACGGATTGTCACACTTGTGTTGCGTGAGTTTGAGTGTTCACCATCGGACATGGTGACTAACTCAAGTGCTTAGTCATTATATAAATGACTTAGCTACTGGTCCAAATAAGGGTAAAGGATAGTTTGACTTGCGTTCACTTGGCGTCGTATGACGAGTCATTTTCAAGTGTTCAAGTGTTTTAACGAGTAACGTTGGATAAATGGGTAGTATGAATTCATTTGATTCGTGTCAATGGTTTTGAAACGTGTATACTTTGAAAACATTTGAGTCATGTTATATTTGGTATATATATCGATATTGAGTTCGAGTCTTAACGCGCGCCTTATTGTGATAGGTTGCGGTTTTCGTGTTTTCCCCGGGCATCCATATCGTCGGTGATCGTCTCACTACATTGTTTCTACTCAGTTTTTGAGTACCGTGATTGACTTAACTCGTGGCTAAGGGCCACGAAATTTCTAAGGATCAAGGAGGAGGAATTGTGTAATTTGCGTGTTTGGATTATTTCCTACTTGTTATGAAGGTATAGTCACTCCTAGCATTTTAGTTTTGATGTTACTAGTACTTTGATTCTTTTTATTCATGAATTTTGAATTCCTTGGGTGAAACCCACTGAAATTATAGATACTTAGGGCATATTAGGACTTAGGACACTTGCGTGGCGATTTGGTATAGCCTAAGTGTTGCTTGATTGAGGTTAGGTAGCTAAATGGAGTTGTTTTTGTAATATGGAAATCACCACAGAAACAAACAGGTCATGGCAAAATTTTCTTAAACATATGACCTTGTTTTTATTTGAAAAATGGATACCCACTAATGTGATTAGTATGTGTTGAGTTGGATGGAAACGGGAAATTTCCAGATGAGTCCGAAACGGTCGTTTTACTAAACTAGGTCAAATCTAAATGTTATGCTTAAAACGTGGGTAAATTGACTTGGGTAAAAAGGATTAATTTATGATTTTATGACTTTTTACAGTAGCTACAAATATAATAAAACTTCTCTTTTTTGTTTCGTGTCAAAATCTTTTACCCATTGGGATTTATGCTTAATCTACCGTAAGGTACGAAAGACGTTTACAACTTTCTGTTTTGATAGTCTGTCACTAAAGGTGCATTTCCCGTTGATTGAAAATAGTTCTAGGGCTGTTCTTTCCCAACTTTTAAAGGTAAGAGAAATACCTATACATGTCAAAAAATTTCACCTCCTGTACTATTATAGATTTTTAGATATGACCAAATCTTCACAGCCTTTTTCTGAAAACTGAATGCAGTCCCTTGTTTTGGTTTTTCAAACCGAGTCTTAAATGTGTTCGGAACCCACACATAAATGCTTGGACCATCATACAAGGTTGATATTAGATTATTACAGTAGGTTCAAGGTGTTGGGTCAAAATTTTAACTTAAGCTTAGGTCTCACCATCGCACGCAAGTTACCTAGTCATACTATGTCCCACCACTTCTAAAACGTTATTGCTTCATTGAACGCATTCTTATTACGCGTCACCATTGCATAGGTCCGTGAAGACTTCTTTTTTATCAGCCCCTTTTACCTTGTGATTACTTACTAAAGGTGATTTCATAGCCCCTTTTACTACTTGTACATTGTTTCTAAACGCGGGGTGAGATTTTACATGGTGGAACACATCCATTTAAAAAACTGTATGCTATTCAGAACTTGTATGCTATTCAGACTTGTATAATTTCCAACAGTTTTCATTGATATTATTGCTTATAGTTAATAGCCTTAAGTTTCCTCTCTTGATCATGAACCGTTAATTGTCCCGTATGCTTTGCGTTAAGCGCAAATGTTGTGGGTGGATCCATCGGGATTGACAATCCCCATCCCGATTACCTTGACGCACTTACATTTGTTTATACTTGAGTATTTAGGCTGAATACTCCCTAGAGGAACTTACTTTGAGTTAAGCTTCGGTTCATGAACTAAACAGCAATAATATTGGTTTCAGACTATGGTTAATGATCATAACCATTTTCTCTATTTACTTATTTTACAAATGAATGCTTGTGTTCCACACCTTTATTGCTAAACCTATGAATTTCACTCAACTTTGTGTTGACGATTTTACATGTTTAATCTCAGCTTGGAGATTTCTGTGATGCTTTTAAAGACTGGTTTTAGTATAAACTGTCAGAAATTTATTATATCTTTTGGGCAACTTTATGTTATAAATCATGATGAAATACTATATCTTTCCGCATATAAAACTCTGAGACCTATGTTTAAAACTCTGATCATTTATGATGTGATATATATGCTTTTATTACGTCAACTTTGTGTCAACTGTAATTCATTGTTTCTTGTACTATGACGTGTTACCCCCTCGTTGCCTAGTTGTTCCATGTCAGATTTTGGGGGTCTCACAGATTGGTATCAGAGCGATGGTTATAGGGAACTGAGTCGTTTTTCAAAACTTAGTCTATAACCGAAAGTTCAAATATTTTATTGTTTCTAAGTGTCAAACACAGAATTTGCCATTGCTGTTCGATATCTTCGCGGGTAACTCTCTAATCCTTATTATTTACTTTTAATTATCGTTGTAGTATTTCATCTCTTGATTACATTTTGAAATATTACTTTACGCTAATGACGATAATTACTATGTCTTTTCAAAGCCTATGTGCTTCATGAATTATCATTGAATGTTACTGTGATTACATCTGCCTATATCGTATTTCTTGAATTCTTGTTCTTGTGAATTGATCTTATTGCAATGATATTATATCGTTATGACGTTACATACTTGTATTCAGAGCGCGTATGCTGCCGACTTTTCATACTCATTTTTCTGAGTACTATTGCTATTTCATTTATGCGTGATACGACTGACTTTATATGCTCGTTCGGTTTGAACCGTCTGTTTTTCTTGACTTGTTGATACGTGTTGTGCATACTATCGCGATACCATTGTTCGGGATTGAATAAGTGTTGTTTTCGATGAACTTCTGATTTTCATTCTACTACCGTGTGTGTTGCTTTCATTGTTTATTTCCCTTAAAATATCTACTTAGATACGCAGATTTTCTTTCTGACCATTCATAATTGAATGTCTAGTCTATAGACCATTGTGTAGCTCAATGTGTCTCCCAGAAAGACTAAAGGACATCGTGTGAGTCTCACATCTCGAAGAATTCGTTGAATCAGTGCTGAATAATATTGTGGGTTTTCATAATCTTGCTTTACCTTTACGCCAGCGTTTTACGCGACACTTGTACATGGATTACATCTTACTTCATTGACCATTCTACGTTTCGATTTCAACTTAGAACATCCGTTGTACCTTGAACACATAATCGTCATTTATTATGTGATGATTGTTTGGAATACGATCCTACTTGTATCCTCCCTTTTCATTGAACCTCCTCGCTCCAGGAATGCCACTTGTTATTGTCCCGTTTCTTTCTAGATATATCTTGTGATTTTGGAAATCATGCCACCAAGAGACCTTTCTGCATTGCATCTTGCAGCCGAAGACACGGATGATATGCGTCATTTTTTTTAATGTCTCCGATTATCGTTGGCATTCTTGAACCATTTCTATACTGTGTTTTCTTTACATGACTAATTATACAGTTTACCTTCTTTCGCCTTTATGGAATCCACAAGTCCTATATGTACATTAACTTTGAGTTATCATGAAATTTGGATTTAATTTCAAACTGTGTCGAAAAATATACTTTGTACGGAAACTTTACAGGAAGTTTAACAGTGTCGAGAAAATATTTTTATAACTTTAGACATAAAAATATATATATTTCTACATGTTGAGACGTCCGTTTAGGACATAAAATTTGACCAATAAACTTTAAAATCGAGCAAGTTACGCTCATTTGAGATTGTAAAATCTAAGAAGTTATTTTCTGAATAATGCTAAAATATCATTTTGTTAACAGATTTAATGCTAGGGCATTTTCGTCCATTTTTATTCCGTTTCAAGTCTCGGGTAAAACTAGAAAGTTGTTCAAAACATTGTTTTACATCGAAATGCATTAGACTTTGAGTCTTTGAATATCGTTTAGTGAGTTAATTGGTCTAGTCAAACCCAAAGGTCAAAACTAATAAAAGTTAAAAACATGGATTGAAGCGTTTTTTAGTTCATTTGAGCTCGTAAAACTTTAACTAATGATATTTTGCAAACTAAAAACAATGATTGCGTTTGAAAAGAATAGAATAGTAACTTTGAGTTCGGTCATACATGTACCTAGATCTTGAACTTTTGAAATTCGGTAACTTCCTAATATAGAAGCTTTTCGAAGTGATTGTACTATTTGTTAACTGATACCCTACTTTCTTAAAAGTATATTTTTGTCAAATAAATTACGATGTGCACATACGGATTCCTTATTCCTTCTTTTATTTATGACTTATTTGTCATTCCATTGTCTTTCTTTGCTTCTATCGTACCACTGATTTGGACCGAGATTTGAAGATCTTTCTTTCATATCGTTTGTTATCATCTTGACACGTGTCTCCTGACGATTTCAGCTAAACCTCTTGAAACCTAATCACCTTGTAACCATTTTATTGTTTGTCTTGAACTACTCCTTATTTCCCTCTTGTAACCCACTCGCTACTTTATAAACTATTGTCATGTTACCATACAACTCAAACAGGTCTTGTTTGCGAATCATTTTACAAAAGGTTTCATTTGGGCTTTCTTAAATAGTTGACTGCTATCTTATAAAATTAACTTATATTAATTTTACAATGTATTTTCACAAATTGTTCTAATACGGTCTTATAAAGAACCCTTGTAACTATACGAATTGTCGATTTAAAACAGTTAGCCAGTAACTTATTAGCAAATAGTTTCATAAACTATTTTGATTTCTGTTTTTACAAATGGCATTATATACATATTTTAAATAATATGACCTATAATACTGGTTTGACGAAGATGAGCATCGCATTGCTAGTCCTAAATTATGCATGGCCTGATCACCTATGCTTAATTTAGAAGAAGCCATGCAAGGCCAAATAGTAGTCACCTTAAATATTTAACCTAGAATCAACTTTTTATTTATGTTGCTTAAAATGTTTGATAAAATAAAGTTTTGAAAACTTTTACATTTTATGCGAGTAGCAACAGTTTGCAACATACACATATGAACCATTATCTTTTCTTGAACTAAGTACATGCCTCGAGCACATATTTCCTTAATCAACGACCTTTGTTTTACCTGTTACCTCATCATCCTCATGATACGATTTTCGTTACCATTTGCCTAAATTCTTACCATTGATACCCGACTTGAAAGTTTCAACGTTGCTATGCTCCTACATCGATTGACCATCTCTATCTATTTTGGTAGACCTTCGAAACGTCTCTGGATGCGATTAGTGATTTATGACTGGACGTGAACGATGATTACGTGTAATTGCCATGATATGTGTTAAGATACTATCGTCTTGAAATTTCATTCGTGTGAATCATGTGTTGATTTCGCCTTTCATTTCTAATGTTGTTCATCTTACTGGAACTTCTCTCAATTGACTTCTTAAGAATTTTCTTTGATTCGAAAATTCGTTGTGTGGCTTTTCCCTTTCGATCGTATTTCGACCACCGAGAACTTAATAAGCCGTTATTGGTGACGCCAACCGCACTCATGAATTAATCTTGCTATAATCATTGTTTCTAATTATTTTTATTATTGACGTGACTATTCTACCATGTTTGTTAAGAATTGATACGACTTCCGTCTTATTCCTTTGTATATTGCTCGCATACAGATTGTTGACCTTTATATGATTCCCATTCGTTGCTGTCTTGTCACCTTTTGAAAACTAGAAACTGTTACGTGTTATCGTTTGATATCTTAAATTTCTAAAAATTATTATTAATTTTTAAGAAAATTTTATACATTTTATCAAATGTTTAAATTACCAAAACAACTGTTTCAAGTTAAGTATCGGATCTATATATCCTCTTTGGTAAATTTACCTAATGTTTCAAAAGATATCAAGCTGTATCTTTTAAAGTATTTGATTATATCATACTTTATTGTCAACCTAATGAAATTATTTAAAATAATTTATAATTTCTAACAATGATTCAAAATAACTTGGAAAAAAAAAATCTGAATTTTCTCTAATGGTGACGATAAACCCGAGTTTTAACGATAATTTAATACAGTCATCCAAAAGTTCTTAAGCCGATCAGGATAACTATCTTGAACTGTTCTACTTTTGCTTTGAAAATCCTGATCAAGAAAAAGATATAGCAACAGCTTACTCCCTAAATATAGATAGTTTGATTTTAAATCACTACACCTTGTGAAATTTTCTTTTAATCAAGGAAATACATAAACTGAGTTTTAGAGTAATACCAAAATCCTAGACAACTGATTGTGACAACTTGTATTTTAAACGATCATATGTTATTCATTTTTCCCTTCTATTTCTCTTGTAAATAGATTCTTACGTTTTAAGATTTTCACGTTTTACAGTTGCACGATTTGCGACCCCTTGTTGATTTACAATCTTGGTTCATTTTATCGCACTTTGCCTGTTTAAGCGATTCTTGTGTTCATTCTTGTTAGTTTATCGCACGTATTTCCAACAACTCTATCTCTCAATGTATCTCCGTATTAAAAGATCGTTATCCTAATCCAAGACTGAAAAGTTATATGAAAAGGAGTTAAGAAACTGAAGCATAGTGAATTCTAACCGTTAAGATTCGTCATGGTACGGAAGTTTACCTGGGAAGCAATGAATTTGTTCTACACTTTGTACCTCCTCTTGTTTGCATCTTCTACTGTTTTCAGGAGAACTCTGGGGACCAGAGTTCCTTTAGGGGGGAAGACTGTGAGAACCCGTACTTTCCCAGCATTATTTTATTCTTTTTATTCGTGCTTCTTGAATTTTCCAACGTATTACGTTTTCTTGTATTGCTATATGTAAATCCTGAGATTTTTAAATTATACTTTTCAAGTATTTTTCTGTTCAATGACAATACTTTATATGGAATTTTAAAATTTTATTTTATTTTTCCATATTTAATTTAAATCAAAGTTTTTGATTTAAAATCACCCGCGTGCGTTTTACTACGAGTTTATTCAAAATCAATGTACAACGAGAATTCCTAGTGATCGCGATACCGACGGATGCCCAAAAGTTTACGTTTATTTATCGATTGTTTCGATAATTAATATTTTCGACGATTGCGTTTTAATTACGTATTAAGTCGTGTCGGGAAGTCATATAATCATTTTTATGATGCATTTTAACTTTTGAAAAGTATTTTTACGAAACCCGAGCCCCGTAAATATTTTCAATATTTACCAATTACCATTTTCTACCCTTTAAAACTATTAATTGTTTTTAAGTCCATAAGTTTGCAAATTGGCAAAACTAGCCCTCCACTTAAACCACCATATAAATACTACTTTCTTTCCACTACTACACACTCATACAACAAGTAAAAAAAAAGAAACACAACCCTCTTCCTCCTCCATTTTATGCCGCCACCCCTACACACACAAAACACCATTGATCATCAATTTTTACAAGGATTTAGCCAAAACTAAAATTAGACCACATCTTAGAATTCAATAGTGATTCTAATGAAACCAAAATCATATACATGCATCAAGTTTTCAAGATTTTATGATTCTATGGTGGGATTATGTTTAAATCATCTTGCATATGTTATTTTTGGTAAGATTATCATGTTTTGATCCTTAAAAGTCTTGTTTTTAATCTTTGATTTTTGTTAGATTTTTCATACAAGTGTTTTTAGGAGTGTTTGGTTGTTAGGAATGATAGTATAGTGATCCTAGGGGTATGGGAATGATTGGTTTTGAGTGAAAAATGGATTTGACTTGTTTTCTAAAATGTTATTTTGGGACAGCAGGTATTAAACAGATTTTTCGTGGGTTTAAGGTCTGTGAAAGACTGAGATTATTTGAAATTGTTATAGAGTTTTCCGAGACGGTCGTTTTGGTATAAGATAGAGCTTATAACTCATTACGAGTCAAAAGTTATGCTAGTTTTAGTTTTCGTGTACCGGGAGACGCAAGTCGGCACAATCCAAAATTGTGGCTGATTTTGGGTCGACTCTCGGGGACTTTAGGCTTGGTTAGATAGTTGATACTACTGATTTTCAAAGTCTACAAACTGATTTTGATGAGTCTAGTAGTGGTTTCAAAAGACGGATTGTCGGGTTAGTACTTTTAAAGTGGTCCAAACGGTTTTACAAAACAAGTGTACAAATCTGTCCTAAAATTTGGAGTCGAGTAAAGCGTCGAGCTGATGGATTTTAAAGTGTGAACTTTGGCTCAAATTTTGGTGAGGTCGTATACAGGTTATAAGTGACCTTGACACCAATTTTTATGTAAAACGGACAAGTCTAGATAGGGTAGATCGGTGTGTACATTCGGGGTGTACTTGCTGATTTTTATTTTGGACACGTAGTTCAATGCTTGTTGTAACACCCCCAAATTTATACAACTCAGTACAGCGGAAGACTCGTTGGTGTTACGGGATAGCACATTACTCACATCATAGACAACGCATAAAAATCGCGTCGTTTAATAATAAATCATTTCCATTCATAAACATTAAAGTTACATCGGTCCCAAGTCATTACATTTCATACAAAGTTTTACAAAATATTTGAATGGAAAATATTGTTTAAGTGCGGGCCATGAATTCTTGTTGTCTTCCCGGGAATTACCTTCAAGTACCTGAGATAAAACATGTTAAAAGAAAAAGGTCAGCGATAAGCCGAGTGAATTCATACAGTTTAATAAAATCCATCAATATAATATCAGTATAAGATTATTACTGAAAATCATTTTTTGTACAAATCATTTTAATAGGCCATAAAATAGCCAAAATCATTTTATACAAATCTTTATCAAAATCATAGTATAGGCATTCGCCTTAAAAATGATTATACGAGCCAATGTCGTAAAAACGTCATACAATAGTCTCTTCTCGTAAATTGTCTCATCAAAAACGGAGTTCAAAAACGTAAATACGGAATCCTAAGGTTTCCGGTTTAGTCGTAAAGGACGTTAAAATAAAATCGTAAGTCCTAATCTCTTCTCGTAAATTTGTGAGTTTATGAACTAACACAAATTTAAAACTCCAAAATAATATTCACAGACAAATTTATTTTCTAAAATGTCGGAGTGTCACCAAAGACGGTGTATGTAAACGTAAGCACGTAACGTTGAATCCTCCGGTTTAGACGTAGTCGATGCTACTCCAAGATGTAAATCCAAATTTCTTCCCAAAAATACGTGAGTTCACATTGTAACATTAAAATAATGTTTTTAAATAATATTCGAGAATAAAATATCAACCATAAATTGACGGATTGTCACACTTGTGTTGCGTGAGTTTGAATGTTCACCATCGGACATGGTGACTAACTCAAGTGCTTAGTCATTATATAAATGACTTAGCTACTGGTCCAAATAAGGGTAAAGGATAGTTTGACTTGCGTTGACTTGGCGTCGTATGACGAGTCATTTTCAAGTGTTCAAGTGTTTTAACGAGTAACGTTGGATAAATGGGTAGTATGAATTCATTTGATTCGTGTCAATGGTTTTGAAACGTGTATACTTTGAAAACATTTGAGTCATGTTATATTTGGTATATATATCGATATTGAGTTCGAGTCTTAACGCGCGCCTTATTGTGATAGGTTGCGGTTTTCGTGTTTTCCCCGGGCATCCATATCGTCGGTGATCGTCTCACTACATTGTTTCTACTCAGTTGCTGAGTACCGTGATTGACTTAACTCGTGGCTAAGGGCCACGAAATTTCTAAGGATCAAGGAGGAGGAATTGTTTAATTTGCGTGTTTGGATTATTTCCTACTTGTTATGAAGGTATAGTCACTCCTAGCATTTTAGTTTTGATGTTACTAGTACTTTGATTCTTTTTATTCATGAATTTTGAATTCCTTGGGTGAAACCCACTGAGATTATAGATACTTAGGGCATATTAGGACTTAGGACACTTGCGTGGCGATTTGGTATAGCCTAAGTGTTGCTTGATTGAGGTTAGGTAGCTAAATGGAGTTGTTTTTGTAGTATGGGAATCACCACAGAAACAAACAGGTCATGACAAAATTTTCTTAAACATATGACCTTGTTTTTATTTGAAAAATGGATACCCACTAATGTGATTAGTATGTATTGAGTTGGATGGAAACGGGAAATGTCCGGATGAGTCCGAAACGGTCGTTTTACTAAACTGGGTCAAATCTGAATGTTATGCTTAAAACGTGGGTAAATTGACTTGGGTAAAAAGGATTAATTTATGATTTTATGACTTTTTACAGTAGCTACAAATATAATAAAACTTCTCTTTTTGGTTTCGTGTCAAAATCTTTTACCGATTGGGATTTATGCTTAATCTACCGTAAGGTACGAAAGACGTTTACAACTTTCTGTTTTGATAGTCTGTCACTAAAAGTGCATTTCCCGTTGATTGAAAATAGTTCTAGGGTTCTTTCCCAACTTTTAAAGGTAAGAGAAATACCTATACATGTCAAGAAATTTCACCTCCTGTACTACTATAGATTTTTAGATATGACCAAATCTTCACAGCCTTTTTCAGAAAACTGAATGCAATCCCTTGTTTTGGTTTTTCAAACCGAGTCTTAAACGTGTTCGGAACCCACACATAAATGCTTGGACCATCATACAAGGTTGATATTAGATTATTACAGTAGGTTCAAGGTGTTGGGTCAAAATTTTAACTTAAGCTTAGGTCTCGCCATCGCACGCAAGTTACCTAGTCATACTATGTCCCACCACTTCTAAAACGTTATTGCTTCATTGAACGCATTCTTATTACGCGTCACCATTGCATAGGTCCGTGAAGACTTCTTTTTTCTCAGCCCCTTTTACCTTGTGATTACTTACTAAAGGTGAGTTCATAGCCCCTTTTACTACTTGTACATTGTTTCTAAACGCGGGGTGAGATTTTACATGGTGGAACACATCCATTTAAAAAACTGTATGCTATTCAGAACTTGTATGCTATTCAGACTTGTATGCTTTCCAACAGTTTTCATTGATATTATTGCTTATAGTTAATAGCCTTAAGTTTCCTCTCTTGATCATGAACCGTTAATTGTCCCGTATGCTTTGCGTTAAGCGCGAATGTTGTGGGTGGATCCATCGGGATTGACAATCCCCGTCCCGATTACCTTGACGCACTTACATTTGTTTATACTTGAGTATTTAGGCTGAATACTCCCTAGAGGAACTTACTTTGAGTTAAGCTTCGGTTCATGAACTAAACAGCAATAATATTGGTTTCAGACTATGGTTAATGATCATAACCATTTTCTCTATTTACTTGTTTTACAAATGAATGCTTGTGTTCCACACCTTTATTGCTAAACCTATGAATTTCACTCAACTTTGTGTTGACGATTTTACATGTTTAATCTCAGGTATTATTACTTAGCTTTGCTTGGATGGGAGCCCACAGGATATTATCGCAGCTTGGAGATTTCTGTGATGCTTTTAAAGACTGGTTTTAGTATAAACTGTCAGAAATTTATTATATCTTTTGGGCAACTTTATGTTATAAATCATGATGAAATACTATATCTTTCCGCATATAAAACTCTGGGACCTATGTTTAAAACTCTGATCATTTATGATGTGATATATATGCTTTTATTACGTCAGCTTTGTGTCAACTGTAATTCATTGTTTCTTGTACTATGACGTGTTACCCCCTCGTTGCCTAGTTGTTCCATGTCAGATTTTGGGGGTCTCACAACATTGGAATTTTCATTGGTTACTCACCTGCAAAGAAAGCTTACCGAATTTATAACCTGTTGATCCCAAACTTAGATCATTTTAGCTTGTGTAAACGAGATTAGATCAAGTTATACACGTAGAGAAACTTTGTTTATGTATAAAGTAATTTAAGTGTTATGCGGAATTAACACTTAAACAAGAACACACAAAGGATGTAAACAAACTTTCACTTGATTGATAAACCGAACTTGCTTACAATGAAAGTGTTTAACGTATAAAAACTTATATATCAAACATAACCTAAAGGTCTTCTTTTATAGACATAAGAAGTCTTGTACAAGAGTCTACGTATCAACTATTCTAGGTAAAGATAATTATAGAAAATACAATGTTGATCCTATCTTTACTAGAAACAAACTAGAAACAAAATACGCGTAGACCATATCTTTCTATCAGTGGTTGTCTTCAACCTATCAACGCTTGACTTCTTCTTGTCAACGCTTGATCTGTCAGCGTTTGTTTTCTTCTTATCAACGCTTGTTTTACTCTTTTCAGCGCTCAAGTGAACTGGCTACATTTTATTCCCAACAATCCTCCCCTAAACTGGATATCTACTCTAGTAATCAAGTTTCTGAATAAAAATTAAGAACTAGGAGGAATCTTACAAATCTTATCATATTGGTAATAAACATGTCTGATCAAATCTTTGGCCACGTCACTTGAATAGTCAATCTCCAGCTGTGTTGTCTTCATCTTCTCCAAAACTTCTTTGGACATGGAATACTGACCATCTACAAGAAGATACGCAGCAAACTTTGTAGAGCTCAAGTAGTACACACCAGCAGCTGAATACAAACGCCATTGAAGACCACTAAGATCATCCTCAAGATCCTTCCAAACAGCAGGATCTTCTTCTTTTGGTCCACACATTCTCTTGAATGTTGACCAAAGTTTTATTCCATTGACTGAAGTAGGAGCTTCAGTCTCATACTTGGCTTCCAACAACCTCCAAAGGTCTACCAAGTCTTCTCTATCCACACTTGCAAAGAGAGACACAAGAGTAGTAAATGTGTGTACCTCTTTCCCATACATGCCAATATTCCAAAACCCACTTTCATCTTCTTCATAGCTTATAATAGGGTTTCTGGCATCAAGAGGTAACACTTGTACCATATCTGAAGCTTCCAAGGGTGAGAGCTTGATGCTCCTTCTTATAACAACTTTACTGGGCTTCAATCTATCCATATCTTTAGGAAACTCAAGAGGAACTCCCTTCTTCAAAGGTCTTGGAACAATCATTGCCTTCTTAAGCTCCATCTCTTTTGCAAGTTCTTCTTTCCTTTCATCTGAAAGAAGTCTTAAAATGTTCATTTCCTACACTTTTACCCAAATGGGATAAGCCTTGTACTCCAACTCTTCAAAGGATAATCCCAACAATTTCTTATAGGTCCATCCTGTTCCATGACATCTGAGTAGCATGTAGTAAAGCTCCCTTCTATCCCTCTTTAGCAGTGAGAGAACATTGCTAGCTTTGTGTTTCAGAATTACCTTGTAGTCTTTTTGAACTCTTAGAAGAATCTCCAAACCCCAAATCTGGTCTGAAATAGTCAAATCTGGATTCTCCATACACCTATCCTCCCAAGCATGGTACATCTGAACAACTTCTGGCATATCAAAATCTACTTGCAATTTCAACTCTCTAAGCTTCTCTCTTGCCAAATCATCACCATATTCAAGTCTTTCTGGTTGTTCTATTGTCATCACACTTGAATCTGAACTTGCTTCATCACTTCCTTCTTGTTCCTCTGAAGTGACAACAAATGGTGATTCATCAACATTCTTTCTTTCTTGTTCCACAAGTTGTGCAACCAACCTTCTATCAAACTCTACCTGTGCTGCATCCTTTGGAACTTCTACTTCTACCTTGATTCCTTTACCCTTATCTAATGGGTCAATGATGGGTAAGGATGATGATAATACATGTGAAGATACTTCTTTGATGATAACTGATGACTGGAATACATCATCCTCATCTGCAGGTCTGTCAACGCTCAAATTTCTTGTGTCAGCGCCCAATTTGCTCATGTCAGCGCTTGGTGTGTCAGCGTTCAAACTTTGCTTGTCAACGCCCAAATTACTTGTCTCAGCGCCTCTTGTAATTTGCTCCAACATAGCTGTAAAAGACAAGTCTAAATTGTTAGGAGTTACCAGAGATGTGTCAAAACCTGGTTGCTTCTTCAATTTAGTAAGGGCTTCAGCAACACCCAAAGATTCACCATCATGTGATCCCTTATCACTCATATTAATCTGCTCATCCTCCCCTTTGGAAGATTCCTCCATCCCACGCCTTGTGCTAGCATTCTCCAAAATGACAATCATCTCCCTCAATTGCTTGAGTTCAAGGCCTTGTGTACTGACAATTTGTACCAAGTCTGCATTTTGCTTTTGCAAGCTAATACAGACAGCCGTCATATCCATTAATGTGTATGGTTCCAATCTGCCCTCCTCTAAAATGGGTATTTGACCTCCCAAGGTAGATTCATGGGGAATGGATGAGGTCTTAAAGATGTTAGGACTGTCTTGGCCTGCATCTAAGCCAGAACCAATAGTCCCAGCCTCATCCATAGCACCAACCACACTTGTGGTGGTGGTTCTCTCTGCTACATGGCTAGGACCACTAGAGGAGAACACTCCAGTAGTCCTTTGGCGTTTTTGCAACCTATATTGTGGTGGGGTAGAAGATGATGTGGATTGGGTGGATGTGGGAAGGTTAAGGGGTGTTTGGGTTTGTGAAGGAAAAGTGTCAACATTTGGATTACTTGTGTCAATGCCAACATTTAAGGTGTCAGCGTTGAAGGGTTGTTGGTCAATTTCCATGCGTTGAGGTGAAGGTAAAGGTTCTGGTATTGGGTCAAGTTATGGTTGTGGGTCTAGTTGGGGTTGTGCTGCTGCAATAACAGCAAGCATAGCTGGGGTGAGGGGTAAGTCATGGTGAGGGGGTGAGTTCATCTTGGTAAAAATAGCTTTCTTTTGCACAGGGATCTCATAAAAGTCACCATGATCCCTAGTGCAGTAATTTTGCAAATCAAAAACCATTTGTAAAAATCTGGGATAAGCCAAAGTCATCTTATTCCCTTTGTTTTTACACATGCCATCAAAAATCATTTTAGAATAATTAAACTTTTGCCCAGTTGCAATGCACACAATAACACTAGCAATTGATCTATTAATCTCATTGTGTGCAGTACACTTGGGACTCAAACATTGTAAGATGACATGTATGAGGTACTTCCAGGCTGGGGGAAACTCCTGTTTATGATATTTGTTTAAAGTTCCCTCATCAGGGAAAGGATAACCCAAAGCCCTTAGTCCTTGTTCTATTTCATTAATGGGAAGGGTGGTTATACCATCAACATCATCAAGTTGCAAAGCCTGGCAAACCAAGGCTTCAGTAACCACCCAAGTACGCCCATGAACAATAGATGATAATGTAGTCACATTATTAACTGTTAAGGAACTAACAGTGTTCCAAAACTGCTTAATATGTGTGACAGAGATGAGAGGAGCATGAGAAAGAGCATACCTAATAAGAGATGCATTCAAATACGCCACCATCTGGGAGTATTGTGGAAACAGAGTATCATCAGCGTACAAATATGCAATCATGTTGTGTTGACTCCTGAATCCCAATACCAAATCACTTTGTTTAAATTTTGGTGCCATTGTAGAAGAAAGCTGTTTGTGAATGATTTAGAAAGATGAAGTATAGGACAAAATTGTTAGACAAGAATATGAGGTACCCTGTTTAAAAAATAGGAGCCAAATATATAGGAGAGATAGATGCATGTGATTGGTCAAAAATGAGGCAATTATTTTCAAAATATAATGATGAAAATATTGAAAAGAAAATAAGTTATGTCATGCATTAATTAAAAGTTATCTGCTCCCAAAATTACGCCCCCAAAATTTGTCAAAAAGTAACAACTGGGTAGGTCCCAAAGAGTATCAACGGTAAAAAATAACCTATCAACGCCCAACAGCTATATTCTTGTCAACGTTTGCCAAAGCCATGACAGCGTCTAAATTGGTCATAACAACGCTTGGAAAAATACTTGTCAGCGTCCAAAAATAAAAGTAATAAAAATGAAAAAGGACCTTAACAAAGTAATTTATCCTAGTGAAGATAACATATAAGTTGATAATTATTATAGGGCGGCAAGCACTGTCCAGTTATGCACACTTGCTTATGCAAGATAGACATAACAGTCCTCTAGTGTCCTTTGCTAACCAAAAACTCTTAACAACTAAGTTATCTCATAAAATTCCTTGTAACTCCCAGGTAAACCTATGATAAAATCATTCCCAAGTCTCCCAACAGACCACAACCAATTATAGGCCAAAAATGTCTTGGCAGCAGGCATAGTATATCAACTTTGCATGCTACAGTGCCTCATGATTTAGTAAAACTAACTCATACTCACCTATGGACACAATCTAGAATTGTGATAAGAGTACTATAAGAATACCTAAAAGTCCTAAAGGTTCCTAAAACCTCCCCTTAAACTATGATACATATGTTGCCCAAAAATAAGCATGGACATAAAATTTATGTCAAGATAGGAATATAAATATTCCAACCATCATCCATAAATGAAAACATGCTCAAATGATTCTCCAAGGATCCATAAGCAACTCTGTATCCAATGGTACAATGCTAACACCACCTGCACACTTAGATTAAAAACAACAAAACTAACATTGTTGCTGACAACGCCACGATAACACTTGTCAGCGTTAAGGTAACCTTTGTCAGCGTTAGAAAAATATAGTGGAAAATCTAACTTTAAAAAGACCAATAACAATGCATTATCCTGTACATACTTTTACAATAAGATCCCAACACACATATTAAGTGAGATTGATCATTCCAATACTTGTTACAAAGTATTGGAACCTTCCAGCATCAAAAGGTTTAGTTAATAAATCAGACACATTTTCTTCTGTGTCAACCCTATCTGGTTGTATTAAACCCTTTTCAAAACAATCCCTTATAAAATGATGTCTAATTTCTATGTGTGTTGTTTTAGAATGATGTACACGATTTTTAATAATGCATAAAGTGCTGTTATTGTCAACAAAAATCTTGGTATGCATGAAATTATACCCATAATCCAACAGCTAGTTCTGAATCCATAAGACTTGTCCACAACAAGCAGCTGCAGCAACATACTCTGCTTCAGTTGTAGAATTGGCCACCACTGTTTGTTTCTTGCATTGCCAAGAGATCAACCTACTCCCAAGAAACTGACATCCACCAGTTGTGGATTTTCTATCAAACTTATCACCACCATAGTCACTGTCTGAATATGCAATAAGCTCCAATGGTGAATCTTTTGGGTACCACAAGCCAAGATCTGGATAACATCTAAGGTACCTAAAGATTCTCTTGACAACATAAAGGTGACATTCTTTGGGTGTCACTTGATGGCGTGCACATGCACACACAGCAAACATAATGTCAGGTCTTGAGGCTGTGAGATACATCAATGAACCAATCATTGATCTGTAGTGCCTGACATCCACTTCTTTTCCATCTCCAACTTTCCCCCAAGGGTGTTCTCTATCCGTAGGAGTAGTAGCCCTCTTTTCATGTGGAGAAAAGCCAAACTTCTTCAAGATCTCTGCTACATACTTATCCTGAGAGATGAAGATACCATCTTCTTTCTGCTGAACTTGTAACCCTAGAAAGAAGTTCATCTCCCCCATTGCACTCATCTTGAATTTGTCTGTCATAAGCTTGGAAAAGTCTTCACTCATCTTTGGATTGGTGGAACCAAAGATGATATCATCAACATAAACCTAAACAAGTAAGACATCCTTACCAGCCTTCTTTGTAAATAATGTCTGGTCTATGGTGCCCCTTTTGAATCCATTTTCCACCAAATAAGTGGACAATGTGCCATACCATGCTCTTGGGGCTTGATGAAGTCAATACATAGCTTTCTTGACTCTATACACCTTGTCTGGATTCTCTGGATCTTCAAAACCAGGAGGCTGCATAACATATACCTCCTCAACAATTGTGCCATATAAGAAAGCACTCTTCACATCCATTTGATAGACAGTAAAGCCCATGCAGGAAGCATAGGCTAGAAACATCCTTATAGCTTCAATCCTTGCAACTGGTGCAAAGACCTCCTCATAGTCTATCCCTTCCTCTTGTGTATATCCCTGAGCCACTAAACGTGCCTTGTTTCTGACCACAATACCTCTTTCATCTTTCTTGTTTCTTAGAACCCATATTATCCCAATAGGTCTGACATATCTGGGACAATCAACCAGCTCCCAAACATACTGAATAGCAAATTGGTGAAGCTCATCCTGCATTGCTTCCACCCAACTTGGTTCTTTGAGAGCATCAAAAATCTTCTTGGGTTCCTGTTGTGACAGAAAACAGGCAAACAAACATGCTTGAACAAGAGGGGTATCAACCTTCTTGTGTATATTGGCAATAAATCCACCAAGACTTTGATGAGATCTTCTAGTCTGAACAGGAGACAGGACATCCCCAATAATTTGAGAAGTAGGGTGATTCTTCATAGTAGAAGTGAGAACTCCTCCCTCAAAAAGTCTGTTGTCTTCAATCTCATCCTCCAAGTTGCCAATATCTTCTTCAGACTCTCTTCCATCAATATCTGTATGAACCTCTTCATTCCTGCTTGAAGGTTCACCTTGTTCAAAATTTGAAGAGAAAATATGCTCACAAGTGTTGTCAATGCCTGAACCAAGGTTGTCAGCGTTTAGATCATCAACGCTTGAAATGGTGTTGTCAATGTTTGAGCCATCAACGCCTGAATTTGTCCTGTCAGCGCCAGATTTTCCTTTGTCAGCACCTGAAGGACCATGCATGTTGTTAACTGGTGATACTTGGGGAACACCATTATCCTTTCCAGCAGCAGCAGCAACAGCAGTAAAAGCATCTGTCCATATGGGAATAGTGACATACTCTTGTATGGGAGATGACTTGTCTGCTTGTGATCCAACCTCTTCATTAACCTGTGTACCTGAAACATCAACAACTGGTTCTTCCACAACATTTGAAGTTACCTTCACAATGTCTGGATTAGTAACAGGCATATAATTCGAAGTCCTAGATAGAGGTTCCAAGTCAAACAACCAATTTGGACCACTTTCAGGATCACTAGGTTTACTCTCTAAAACCCTAACATGTACTTTCTCAAGGATACATTTTTCCTTCTTAAGGTAAACCCTATATCCCTTACTTTGCACTAAATAACCCATGAAATAGCCTTCATCACCTTTAGCACTAAATTTACCTAAGGCATCACTAGTATCTAAGACAACTACATGACAACCAAAAGGTTTAAGAAAACCAATATTAGGTTTCCTTCCCGAAAGTAACTCATAAGGTGTTTTGTTCTGTATCTTGTTGACCAATGCTCTATTATGAAAATAACAAGCTGTATTCACAGCCTCAGCCCAAAAAGCTATGGGAAAGTGAGCATCAGCCAATATAGCCCTGGCTTCTTCAATTAGGGTTCCATTCTTTCTCTCAGCAACCCCATTTTGCTGTGGGGTTATGGCAACACTAAACTGCCTATTAATCCCTTTCTTGGCATAAAAATCATCTAACAGTTTATTTCTAAACTCACCACCATTATCACTTCTAAGCATTTTAACTTCATTACCAGTTTTCTTTTCTATTTGGGTAATAAAGCTAATTAAAGTATCAGCAGTGTCACTTTTCATAGCTAAAAAGAAATTCCAAGTAAACCTAAAAAAGTCATCTGTGATGACAAAGCAGTATGATTTACCATTCAAACTCTCTATATTAGTTGGACCAAATAGGTCCATATGCAGCAAGTGAAGTGGTTTAGAACTAGAGTGCACCTTTTTAGACTTAAATGAAACCTTGTGTTGTTTGCCTTTAAGGCATGCAACACAAGAGTGGTCATTGTGGAAAGCCTTTTCAGGCAAACCATCAACCAAGCCAATTCTCACAAGCCTGTTTATATTCTTTAAGTTAATGTGCCCTAGTCTCCTGTGCCATAGATTACTCTCATCAACTGAAGCTTTAGCATAAAAACATGACATATTATTATTCATCCTAATACCATTAAGATTCACATTATAAATTTCCTTATGCCTAGGTGTTCTATAGTCAATATATTTCTCATCTGGTATTTGAAAATCCTTGCTCAACACCAAGCATTCAGTATTAGTGAAAAGAACCATATTTTTGTTATCACAAACTTGTGATACACTAAAAAGATTATAATCAAGTTCTTTTACCAAAAACACGTTTTCAAAACGTAAGTTCTTGGTGAGAAGAGTTCCTTTACCTATGATAGTTCCATATCCGCCTCCAAAGTAAACTTTATCACCATCCTTAATGGGAGTGAAGTTTGTCAGATAATCTTCCTTCCCAGTCATGTGCCTAGAGCATCCACTATCCCAATAGCCATAATCATTTACCTGTTTTTGAATGCCCTGCACATAAAGAAAACAAATTAGTTTTATTTGGGAACCCAAGCCTGAGCAGACTTGGATTCATCTGGTTGTTCAACAAGAACATACTTAGTTCTCTAACAACCCCTTGTTCATCCCTTTTTGGATGAAATACCCAGTTAACCCCAATTGGTTTTGTGATGACCTTTGAAATATAATTAAATCTGTTGCAGGTCATAGAAATCCCATTAGAATTAGGGTTTTGATCTTGCTTAGGTCTCCATGTCAAGCTAGAAGAAGCTTTAGACCCCTTTCCATGTGGTTGCAAATATTTAGGTCTGGCAACGTTTCTGTCAGCTTTGGATTTGGTCTTGTCAACGCTTAAATTACCCTTATCAGCGTTGAACCTAGGGTTTGCTACAGGAACCTATTGCCTATTAGACCAGGTATTGGTCTTCTGAAAAGGTCTCTGTCCATGAGTGTTAGACCCTTTTGTAAAGAATGGGGCTGGTCTAACAGCTTGTGGACTTTGCTCCACAAAAGTTTTGGGTCTGACAGTATTTGACCTTTTGACAACGTTGACCTTGGAAGCGTTGACACACTTATATGCTAAATGTGAAAAGCTACCAAAAGTGTAACAGGCTTTTCTAGACACAACTCTAGGTCTAGAAGAAAATAAACTTGTTCCATTATCACTTACTTGGCTTTTTGGTGACCTAGTATTCCTATACATTGCTGCATACTTAATGCTAGGTTTTCTAACAGTGTTTGAGCCAAGGTCAACAGTCTTGCCAGTGATAGGGTTTGTTACTTTGATAGGGGTCGAATCATTTGGACTATCACAAAGCATGCCACCCTTGACAAACAAGGTAGGGTTGGCTTTCTTTTATTCATTCAAGTCAGTCAACTTTTGCCTATATTCCTCAACTGGGGTAAGGACTCTTGGTGGAGGAATAAATTCCTCTTCTTGGAGTTCTGGTAAACCAGTCCAAGATAAGTCCTTTCTTTGGACACCATAAAAGTCCCCAACTTGTGGTAGAACACCAGTATAGTCTTTCATCCCAATCCCAGTCATGTCCTTGGGATCCCTCTGTTTATTAACACATTCTACTAGGGTTTGTGAGGCCTTATCAAATCTCTGAATTTTAAGGTCTACATTATCCTTATTCTTGATAGCCTCATCTAACTTAGCCTATAATTCAGCATCGACCCTTTGCATGATGTTTCTAAAATCATTACTAGCATTTAACTCATGTTTTAAGATATTTATTTTATCTTTTAGGTCAAGCTCCATTTTCTTATACTCAGAAACTGTCTTCTCAGTTTGAGTGAGAGCAATTTGATAGTTAGACAACTTGCATCTCTCAGTACTCACATCACTTAACAATCTTAAAACCTCTTTGTTAAGTTTTTCAGTATTTAGACGACAACCCTTACTACAAAAAGCGTCATCATATACCTCATTGTCTGATGAAGATGAGGAGTGTGCCATAAGAACATATTGAACATGCTCTTCTTCTTCAATCTCAGCAACCAAAGCTTTATCCTCTTCCCCATCCTTAGCCAAATAGCTCCAGTCCCATCCAATACCATCAATTTCTTGCACTGCCACCATGGCCTTAGGATCCTGAGCCTTAACAATTTGACTTGAGGGTTTTCCAGCATCAGATCTTCTTGGAGATCTGCATTCCCTGATAAAGTGCCCCATACGATGACAATTGTAACATTCAACCTTGGATTTATCAAATCCAGCAGTGTCCTTTGCATTAAAGGTCATCTTCTTCTTGAACCTTCTATTCCATCTGTTTACTCTTATACTTGCAAGAGCCATGTTCCACTTTATATCCATCTCCTCCAATTGCTCATCACTTATTTGCTCAAGGTCCTCATATGTAATCACTAAACCATTGGGCAATGAAGCAATGTATGCACAGACAGTATCCAGATCCAAACCAGCAGGCTTAACTCTTGGTGAGTCAATTTTGTATGTGTCAGCGTCTGAATGTGAGGCGTTGACAGGATATGATCCAGCGTTGACACATGTTGATCCAGTAACTGGGTGCATGTATGAGTCCTTCTGATCAAATTGACCTTCACTATGTGAGAAGAAGGCCATGTTACTATTGGTAGACTTACTTCCATGCTCCAAAAGAGTTTCATTCTCCAACAGCCTCAGTTTGTTGTAGATATCATCAAAAGTAGAACTTTTGTGAGTGTTATTGGCAATTATAGATCTTGCCTCAATCTTCCACGCATCACCAAGGCTTTTAAGAAAAGTGGAAATAATGTTAATATCACCAACTTGTGTCCCCATGAAGGACAGCTTGCTTGTAATGTCAAGCAGTCTGCATCTCACACTGCTAAGCTTCTCATTAGGTTGAGCCTTAAAAACAGCATACTCATGCAAGAGTTGCTTCTTCTTCTCTTCCTTAGTATCAGCATTACCACCATATGCAACTTCAAGGGCTGCCCAAAGTTCTTTTGCAGACTCATAACCTCTGTATTTCTGCTGATTTTCTTGTCCCAAAGAGAGTTTCAGAATGTTTAGGGTTTTCATATCAACCCTTTTCTTTACTATGTCTTCAGCAGACACAGCTCTACCATCATCAGGTTTTCCTTTCTTATCCTCTTCTGAACATCCTGGAACAGTTGATCTTGTAGCAATGGCATTAGCAATCTTTTGAGATTTATTGAATGTGTTTCCATATTCAATAATCTCTCAGAGAGTGTAGTCATAGATCCCCAGATATTGCTCAAAGTTGAATTTCCACAGCTCAAATTTGTTTGCATCTAGCATGGGAATCTTGATGTTGTGGTTTGAGGAGGAGGAGGTTGCTTCTGGAGTGGACATGATGTTTTTAGGGTTTTGTGAAAATTAGGGTTTTGGTGATTTTTAGGGTTCTTGTGTTCTTTTAGATCAAAGTTTCTCAATCTGCTCTGATACCACTTGTTGATCCCAAACTTAGATCGTTTTAGCTTGTGTAAACGAGATTAGATCAAGTTATACACGTAGAGAAACTTTGTTTATGTATGAACTAATTTAAGTGTTATGCGGAATTAACACTTAAACAAGAACACACAAAGGATGTAAACAAACTTTCACTTGATTGATAATAACGAACTTGCTTACAATGAAAGTGTTTAACGTATAAAAACTTATATATCAAACATAACCTAAAGGTCTTCTTTTATATACATAAGAAACCTTGTACAAGAGTCTACGTATCAACTATTCTAGGTAAAGATAATTATAAAAAATACAATGTTGATCCTATCTTTACTAGAAACAAACTAGAAACAAAATACGCGTAGACCATATCTTTCTATCAGTTCTTGTCTTCAACCTATCAACGCTTGTCTTCTTCTTGTCAACGCTTGATCTGTCAGCATTTGTTTTCTTCTTATCAACGCTTGTTTTACTCTTGTCAACGCTCAAGTGAACTGGCTACATTTTATTCCCAACATAACCGTCGTCTTGGCAAGATAGTAGAAACTTTGGATGCCGATTTTGATGAGCTGACAGCGATGGCTTCTGAGCAACACAGCTCTGAACTCGCATTACATGAGATGGGAACCGGTAGAATTAGTTCCGGATTAACTCCCAACAATCCTACTTATCCATCAGTTATACCACCCACAAGGCCCAAGTGGGATGAGTTATTTCAACCTATGTTTGATGAATTCTTTGATCCACCTAGTGATGATTCTCCAGCACCTGTAGCAGTAGCTCCAATTCCTGAAGTTATTGTTCAAGATAATGGAAATCAGTCAGAGGCATCTACTGTCACTCTTGAAAAAGATGTCCCATCCCCCACCAATTCACAAACCACACCTGAATCTTCACCCCCACTCGTTCCTAATGATGTTGAAGAGGATCACTATGATCACGATTTAGAATTTGCTCACTTACAAGAGCTTCCTTTCTTTGGTTCACACATACCTGAAAACCCTAACGATGCGTCTACCTCAGAGGAAGCTCCTGCAATCGTTCACTCCCTACCACCACGGATTGAAACTCACAACACAAAATGGACAAAGGATCACCCAATCCGCAATATTATTGGTGACATCAATCGACCAGTCTTAACTCGCCACCAACTCCAAGAACATGCATTATATTGTTACTTTGATGCATTTATTTTCAATACTAAACCTAAAAACTGGCAACAAGCTATGACTAAATCATCTTGGATTGAAGCCATACAAGAGGAACTTAATGAATTTCAATGTCTTGAAGTGTGGGAATTAGTTCCTTTACCCAGAAACGTTGAAATCCTTACATTGTTGTGGGTATATAAGGTTAAACTCGATGAGTTAGTTGGAGTGCTAAAGAACAAAGCTAGATTGGTTGCTAGAGGTTACAAACAAGCTTTGGGTATTGACTTTGAAGAATCCTTTGCTCCTGTTGCACGATTGGAGGCGATTAGACTATTCCTCGCGTATGCTGCTCACATGAACATGATCGTCTACCAAATGGATGTTAAGACGGCATTTCTCAATGGTGAATTAAGGGAAGATGTCTACGTAAGCCAGCCGAATGGATTCCTCAACTCGGAGTATCCTAATCACGTATACAAGCACAAGAAGGTTCTTTACGGGTTAAAACAAGCTCCACGCGCGTGGTACGATCTCCTATCGTCTTATCTCATTTCGAAAGGCTTCTCCAAAGGCAAAGTGGACCCAACATTATTTATTCTCAAAGAGGACAACGACATGATTCTGGTACAAATTTATGTTAATGATATAATATTTGCTGCTACTAATCAAAGACTGTCTGACCATTTTGAGAAAATTATGTCCACACGTTTTAAGATGTCAATGATGGGACAAATTTCATTTTTCTTAGGGTTACAAATTTCTCAGAATCCCAGAGGCATCTTCATTAATCGATCCAAATTTGCTCTTGAATCATTAAAGAAGTATCATTTTGAAAACTGTGACCCCGTGGATACTCCAATGGTAGAGAGATCTAAGTTAGATGAAGATAAGGAAGGGATAGCTGTCGATCCTAAACTTTAGCGTGGAATGATCGGCACCCTTCTCTATCTGACTGCTAGCAGGCCTGATTTGCAATTTTCTATATGCATGTGTGCCCGGTATCAGGCTCGGCCTACCAAAAAGCACTTACATGTTGTGAAAAGGATCTTTCGGTATCTTAAAGGAACACTTAATCATGGTCTGTGGTATCCGAAGGATTCTTCTATTGCACTAATTTCATATGCAGATGCGGATTATGCTGGGTGTCAAGATACTAGACGTATCACTTCTGGCAGTGTGCAACTTCTTAGAGAAAGACTTGTTAGTTGGGCATCAAAGGCAGAAAAGCGTTGCGATATCAAGTACAGAGGCTGAATACATTGCTATGTCTGGGTGTTGTGCTCAAGTTCTTTGGATGAGATCACAATTAACTGACTACGATCTTGGATTCAACAATATCCCGATGTACTGTGATAACAAAAGTGCAATTTCTCTGTGCTGCAACTACGTTCAACATTCCCGGGCAAAGCACATTGACATACGCTACCACTTCATCAAAGAGCAAGTGGAAAATGGAGTGATCGAACTGTACTTCGTCAGCACTGAGTATCAGCTGGCAGATATATTCACAAATGCCTTAGATCGAGGAAGTATCGAGTTTTTAATCGAAAAGCTAGGCATGAAATCATTCTCACCAGCGACACTTAAGGAGTTGGCAGAAGGATCTGAAGAATAGTGGTGGTAAACTATTCTAGAGTATCTTTTGATCGTGATCTTGTATATTATAGTATATATTTAAAACCACCAAAATAAAAATACAAAAATATAAAACATAGAAAGACCATAAAAAATATAAAACATAGAAAATCCATAAAAAATATAAAATCAAGAAAATCCAAAAATATTTTTCATTTTTTAAATCGGGCATGTCTTTTAGTACGGTAATATTTACGGCCTTAGAAATGTCGATTAAAATTGACACGGCGCCATAAATTGAGTCCGTATAAAAGTTGTACATGTTTTAAAACATGTCCATTATGGCTTGTAGTTATTTCAGACTGCAACCCGCTTTTTGCATTAAAGTCACGTATTTCTTATGAAAACGTTGGCTCACAACGGGAATTAATTTTCTCGGGCAAGGTTTACTTTAAAACCTTGTAAGGGATCAAGTTTACTTTATAACTTGGTCTAACACAAATTAGGGTACGTATCAGTGCACTTATTTTGTAAAAATAAGAGAAATATTATTGCCACCAGAATCGTTCCAAACAATCACTAAATCGGAAAATGTCTTCATGGATATTTGTTCTTTTAAAAACAATGACTATAGCTCTTTAAATAGAAAACGGGTCTATGTTTAAAGGGGAGCAAATATTATATTGCTTTTGGAATTAAAAGTCATCTTCAAAAAGGGTCTTCAGAAAATATAAACCGACCATTCTCATCATTATATGCTTTGTGTGCTTTATGTGGTTTGAGGAATAGCTTGTTTGCAATTAAGCATTAGGAGTTTGTTTTCGTGTTTGTTTTCAAAGATAAGACGTTACGGGTTTTGGTGTTGGTTAATTCATGTGTTTTTTTTCATGTGTTTATTTAACATCCTAATCCTTGGGGGTAAAACATTACAAATTTGCAACAAGGGGGACCAAGTTGCAATTTCTTGCAACTTGGTTTGACCAAAGTCAAATATATCCCCCCCTTTCTCGTCTCTTGGTCATAATTGTTTCACACACAAATAAACCTCCTAACCGCCATTGATATTGCTTCGTTTATCCATCTATTTGTGCTAATCGATTGTCTGATCTAGGTATTCTTATTACTATCAGTATTTATTATTTAGATGATTATATCTCACTCCTTTCATAACTATAACAAGTTTCCATTGAATCTGAACTAATTAGGGTTTATAGATTTTTCGATTAATTAGTTAATTGATAGAGAGTTTTTGTATGCCATTAGATTTAGAACATAGAGGCTTTGTTTAGGATGCCTTAGAATCACTTTTTGCCCCAAGAATTATAACGAGATGGTAGTTGAGGATATGAAACACATGAATTTTTCTGAAAACATGGCCTTTATCTGAAAAATTCGTTTATTGCGAATAAGTGGATTTATCTGAAAAAATCATTTATTGCGAAAAAGTGGATTTATCTGAAAAGATATGT
Source organism: Glebionis coronaria (assembly GCA_025667525.1). NCBI lineage: Eukaryota > Viridiplantae > Streptophyta > Magnoliopsida > Asterales > Asteraceae > Glebionis > Glebionis coronaria. The sequence continues at coordinate 344,939,190 of CM046876.1, forward strand.
TTTTCTGAAAAAAATTGTTTCTCTGAAAATGTCATTTTTCTGAAAAAATCGATTTCACTGAAAATGTTATTATTCCGAAGAAATTGGTTTTCCGAAGAAGATGATTTTCCGAAGAAGTTGGTTTTCCGAAGAAGTTGATTTTCCGAAGAAGTTGGTTTTCCGAAAAAGTTGGTTTTCCGAAAAAGTTTGTTTTCCGAAAAAATTGGTTTTCCGAAAAAACTGGTTTTCCGAAAAAGTTGGTTCTTTCAAAAAAGTTGGTTCTTCCGAAAAAGTTGGTTTTTCCGAAAAAGTTGGTTTTTTCGAAAACGTTTGTTTTCCGAAAAAGTTGTTTTTACTGAAAAATTCATTTTTCCGAAAAAAGATGATTTTTCTTAAAATGTCATTTATTCCGAAAAAGATAATTTTTCTGAAAATGTCATTATTCCGTAAAAGTGCATTTTTCTGAAAATGTCTGTTATTCCGAAAAAGATAATTTTTCTGAAATTGTCATTTATTTCGAAAAAGTGGATTTTTTTGAAAAAGATGTTTTCTTTGAAAATGTCACTTCTTCCGAAAATGTCAAGTGCATTTATCCACAGATTGTAGCTTTATTCAAAGATGGTGTATTGTTTGTTGTCCTTGGTATATGCTTGATTTGCTTAGGTATAGATACATCATGATATATATTTTTGGGTATATCAATCTTGTATGTTTGTTCGTCTTAAGCAGAAAACTTGTCTCAACTTACCGAGAAGCAAATCAAAGCTAATCAGGCACTTAAAGCCGCCAAGGCTCTACAGTTCATACCAAACAACTTTTGACTAAAAAAAGACAAAGAAGATTATGCCTCAGCTCACTATGCTTTCAAAGTGGTCACATATATTCTTGGTCGAACTCCAATTAAGAGGGTGTTTTGGGGTACGGCTTCGGTTCCAACCGATTATAAGCATGAATTTTGGGCTTCAAAAAAAACGGCTAACAGACAGAAAGTTTTCATTCACCATCAACAAAAAGGAATGTATTCTCACAATTTCTATCTTTCGTCAAATATTCGGATTACCAATACCACCTGCAGGTCAAAAGTTTATAGCCGACCCGGACAAGACAGCAATTGTGAAGATGTATCACTCTCTTGGATACGGCGATCCTGATTTACGACTGGTGTCTCAGTTTACTACAGCTAACTTGGGTCCACCTTGGAAAACATTTTTCGGAATACTCGTTCAGTGTTTTACTACTAAATCAACTGGATATGACTCTTTGCGTTTTTCAACTGCTTGTATCTTTTGGGGCATCTATGAGAGGAAGAATGTGAACTATGCAGAGTTACTATGGGAGGATTTTACTTATCAACTCTTCCACAATACCAAGAAGAAGACAGGTTACTTTCCTTTCCCACGTTTCATTAAGCTTATTATTCGTCAATTCATGCAATTAGATGCCTCAATCGATAAGCTTGAAGGAAGTCCTCAACATACTCCCGATGACGATGATATTCTTGTGGATTTAAAACACGACGGACACACCGGTGTTTACTCAGGTATTCCAACCGCTATTCGTAATCATATGTTGACTGATGAACTCAAAGCAAGTGCGGCATACAAGCAATTGTTGGATGAAATGGAACTTCAAAAGGAAAGAGCTGCATTGGGAGATTTCCCTTCATCAAAACCCAAAGGCAAAGGCAAACGCAAACAAGGTGAACCATCAGATGAAACAGCTTTACCTAAGCCCAAAAAGAAGAAAACTGTTGCCAAGTCTAGTGGGAAAGAGCTAATGCTTGAGGATGAAGATGAAGATATCAATGAAGAAGAAATGCTTCGCAAAACTGAAAGACGAAATGTCAAGGCAGCTATCATGCAAAGTAAGAAAGACACTGGGGGTAGTGGTTCTGGTATGAAAGCAAAGGAAACCATACTACCTTCTGATATTGCTGAATTTGGGAAACCTGATGAGCACACACCTCATCGTGACAAATCTGCCCAAATTGCTGATGATGTTGATGATGAAAAACAACCTTATGACGGATTGAAGGATATGGATGTTACCGGGTCTACTGATACAACAACATTTGTTGAGACTACCAAAGTCACAAGTTCTACAGTGTCTATACCCGTTACTACAATGCCTCCACCAGTTTCTACAGTGACCCCACCAGTTTCTAAAGTGTCTTTACCACTTTCTACAGTGCCTCTACAAGCTTCTACAGTGACCCCACCAGTTTCTACAGTGTCTTTACCACTTTCAACAGTGCCTCTACAAGTTTCTACAATGCCTCCACCAGCTACTACAGTGCCTCCACTAGTTTTAACTCTACCCCCACCGGTTATTATAGAGACTCCACATGCGTCAACGCAACTCCCATTAACTCTACCAAGTCGACCTCTCTCTACTTCATTGTCTAGCACTGCCATGACCATTACTCCTACACTACAAACCAAAGCTGCACGGATATCGTTGATTCCATCTTTATCAACAATGTTCATGATTCAGATAGAACAACACTTGACAGCTCAACAAGAAGAGATGGTTCGGATTAAAGAAGAGTTAGCTCGTAGACAACAAAGTGAAGAATCCTTAAGAAAAGCTCAAGAAGACGCCATGGCTAAATTCCAAGAAGAGTTAGAATTATCTCGCAAACTTCATGAAGAAGAACTAGCTCACGTCAAAGCAAAGGAAGCTGCCAAACACAAAGCAACGTTCATTCGTCTTCGAGACCTCAAAAAGAGGTACCGAGCTGAGAAAGAGGCTCTTGAAGAAGCTAATGAAGCAATTGTTCAATCACTTGATGAAAAGGTCAAGGAATCTGTTGACAATCTACGCGACGAATTGAAACAAATTGCTGCAAGCAACGTCATGATCAAGTCTTCTGACGCTATAAAGTCAGATTTTCTCATGGCTCAAAAGTTCACGGATTATGAGTTAAAGAAAATCTTACATGCTCGGATGATTCAAGTCGGGTCCTACAACAAAACCAAAGCTCAAAAGATCCTTCACAAAGCTCTTAAGACGGACATAGATCAAGATACTAAGATATTCGAGAAACATGGTTCTGTAGTTCCCTACGATATATTAAGTGAAGAAGAAGATGAATCCGACGATGATGACGACGATGCTGATGATAACATTGATGATGATGACAAGGGTGATTATGGAAAAGATAGTGATAACAAAGGCGGGAGTGATGAAGACAAAGGTACTGATGACGAAGAAGGTACCAATGACGAAGAAGAAAGTGCTAAACACATCGATGGTGATGATAATGGTGATGGTGATGGTAATGGCAAAAATGGTGATGATCAACAAGAAGGGAACGATGATACAGGGAAAAAGGATGGAGACAAGCAAGACAAGTCCAAAGGTGACAAATCTTCCAAAGATGAGGTTACCAAAGGTAAATCAACTCCAAAACCTACACCTCGTCAAGGCAAACGCACCAAGAAGTTTCATGATGTAGATGCTAATACAGCCTTATCACATACTCCAGCCACAACCACTCCTGCAACCACATCTGCCCCAGTTGCTTTTGTCACTACACCTTTAGTGCAACAACAACTGACAGAACCAGATCAACCTGTACCAGACATTCCAGTATCTGATCCAGTCCAAGATATACCAAACACTGAAGCAGTAGCAGAACCTGTTGATGATGTTCAAGTCTCTACTGCAGTTCCTGATGTTCCAGAGTCAAGTGAACCAGAATGGGTGGATACACTCGAGGAAGATGAAAATGCACCCGTACAACCTTGGGTGTCCAATGCTGCTGCACTTCGTCCATTGACAAAGGCTGATGAAGCTGATTTCTCTCAATTCCTAAGCAATACAATAGACTTTTCAAGATACTTGGAGTACAACTATGGGTCTAATGTAACTCAGTCAATGGTTGTGAGAGGACTCAAAAATCCCAACCTTCGTGTTAAATCAAGGCTCAACAGCACGAAATTCGAGTACAACGCAAATGAACTTCTGAAAGCGTCGAGAACTACTCAAAGGGATGGTGTTCATGCGCCTGAAAAACCTCCTCCTACTACAACTGCAGATGATGATCAAATTACACTTGATTTCTTTGTCAGTGAGGATCTCGAATACTTGGTCAAGGGAGCAAACAAGTATGCAACTTCTTTAACATTGGTAAAGGCAGCAACTTGGGATTTGATACCTTGGTTAGAAGAAAAAGTTAACCGTCTCTGGGTTCCACAACAATATCCTGCATATGATCGATATGCTGAATTGGGTGCTTCACATTGGGATGAGCGTGTGCGACGCGCCTACAACTATGCAAGTGTGCACAACTTAGGTTCTCAAGTTTTCTCCCTAATTCTAATCAAAAGCATCCAAGGCGTTAGTATTGAACCCAAAACAGGCTATCAGCATTTGACAGATATCAGACTCATTAGAGAAGATGAAAAAGTCTACACTATCTAGGAAGGAGATTTTACACTTCTTCGTCTCGAGGATATTGAGGACATGCTGCTTTTGCTAACTCACAACTCCCTCAGGCACTTGAAGTCGGAAGAACTAATTGCCCTGAATTCAGCTCTTCGAATGTACACACGTCGAGTAGTCATCACGAAAAGAGTTGAAGATCTGCAACTTGGAGTAGAAAGTTATCAAAGGAAGCTCAACCTTTCAAAAACACGTACTAAAGTCTTCCATAGGCATGCGGATAAATCTCCTTACACCAGCACCTCTGACCCGATGCCTGGCATTTTCTACCTAAATGGTCGTGGTCTTATGAAGTTCATGAGAATTCCAGAGATCAACAAATTCAGTGACGGGACTCTCACCCATATTCGGGACAAGTTGGTGCATCTCAACAAGCACAAGACTCTTCCAGAGGTCACTATAGATTGGGACAAGGTATATCAACAGAGTGCTACATACACGATCAAGAAGATTGATGAGAAGCTGAGAGAAAGACGTCTCATAAGAAGTTTAGAACGATTCGTTGGTGGAAGACCGTATGGAGCGCACCACAAGTTCATGGAACGATCCATCTAATGGGTTGCACTACCTCATATCATCTCCATATTGTTAAATTTATGAATATGTAAAATATTGTGAATATTCTGCTTTTGCGGCTTGTTGTAGTGTGAAAGTATGATAATGTTTCAAGAATTTCTCACGAGATTCTAAATCTTTTAAAATATATCACACTCAAGCACTACAACTAACCCTCATTAACTTGAGGGGGAGCATTAATATGTTTTATGGCCATAGATTGATTTCATTTTTACCCAAAAACCGGTTAATCTATTTAATATCTAAAATATTGATGGTTAACATTTTGGAAAGGGGAGAAAATGGGATTAAGGAGACTTAATGATATTTGGCTAAACAATGAAAATGACTTAAAAGATAAACCAACTTAATATGTGTCATGCACATGTTAAGGGGGAGCATTTTTGATGATCAAAACACTTAAGGCACAAAAACTTTGATTATAATATCACAAGTGCTTTAAGTGATTTTTCAAGAATTTTTCATGATGACAATACTTACCCAAAACACACTTAATTCACGACAGATGTGGTGACAAAAGGGTGGTAGGTATATGTATTAGTCCAATGATTCATCAGAACCGATGTAATCTTCCCAAGGACAATTCCATAGATAGAATTAGAACGTAGCTGAATGCCGACCAAGTACTTAAGCTAGCACTGGAACAATCACAACAAGGTGCTAGTGATGACGTATTGGTAAGCATTGAAGGGGTTGAAGAATGAAAAAGAATTGTAAAGATAAAGGGTGTAAAGAAAGAAGCCCTCCTTACAACTTTAGGCAAAAACCGGGTCAATACATATAATATTGAGATCATTTTTTAATGATTCTTGATATTGAAGATAGTCATCATGGACCCAGTGATGCAATGCACAACCCATCTCAACTAACTCAAATATCTCTTAAAAGGTATTTGTTTTAATCACACGGAGTTCAACACGTTATCTATTGGTTTATTCACTCCGAATAGACTGATATTGAATAGGTGGCAATCCTCTCCAGCCATCGCTCACTAAATCAAAACGCACTATCGATTCTAGAGCCACGAGATCATCAAAAGTCTCATTAGGACACTTTCCTTTTTATTCCTTGCTTCTTCACACACTGTGAAAAGTAAGAGATCTTTATGAGTCCTACGTAGTATTCTTGTAATATTGCCAGAACATCCGAGTGATACGCAAGTATTACAATGAAGATGGAAATCCTGCTTAGCCAACATCAAACAAGCTCATGGTAGGTTACACGTGCGGTTCTTTAAGAACCAATCTTGTGAAAAACTGGAAAGAAACAGTAGTTTAATTCTTAATTGAACTTAAACTCGTTCCAGGCCTCTACGCATTATCGTATGATCTTGCCAGAACACTCAGAGTGACACTCTTTAGTGTTCACAGTGACGAGTGGAAATCCTTCTAGTGTTAACATCAAACAACACTTGGTAGGTGACAAGCAAGATTCTATTTGAATCAAGCTCGTGACAACTGGAAAGCAACGATGGTGAAAATCTTAATTGAAATTCACTTGTTCCAGGTTTCATGAATTTACGGCTTCAATTACAAGGATAATTTATCCAAGTGATTCACTCTTTATGTTCGCAGTCAAGCTTAGTGATCGTCGAATAAAGAGAACGGGTTTACCCGCGAAATCCTTTCAGGAAGTTACTTAATTGAAACTATCTGTCACAGGTACGATATATAATATCGTCCAACGGTCTTCACCGACCGGAGGTAAAATGCTACCGATATAGAATGAAATGTTCTAAGCCATTTCATTCGTGTCTTATTATGTTGCTTCATTCGAAGACGGTGGCGTTGCGGTGTACCTGTTGAAGACGGTGGCGTTGCGGTGTACCTGTTGAAGTCGTTCTCACATATTTATTCCTTCTGCTTCAAATACTTCAGCAAATTCAAGAAAGTCTGACCTAAAAAGTCTTCCGCTGTATCGACTCTAAAACTTTCAAAGAATTCAACAAAGGATAAGTGTGTGGGACATGAAGTCACGAGGAGGCAAGAATCACAAGAACGCAAAGATCGCACGTGAAGGGTCAAAAGAACAATGCTCTAAAGCCAAATCCTAAAAGATCAACATCGACATATTCACAACAAAAAGAAAAGAGAAAAGAGAAAAGTGGACTACGAGCTCAAGAACAAGATCTAACATGCTAGATTAGGACTTTGTAAATTTGGAGTGACCTCTCTTTGGGGGAGATTGTTGGAAATACGTTTTGTGTATTAAGAAAGTCTCGGTCACTCCAACAATATAGTTATAGGCTCGTAGTAGTGTTTAAGTTACATTTATTAAATAGCCCAACCCATGAGCATGTTCATGGACTGGAGGCCCAAGTCTATTAAGGACTTGAGTATATAAGCCTCTTTCCACCATGGAAAGAGGTGTTGGTTGTTTAGTTTGTTTTACACATTTAATAAAGTTTCTTTGTTTTCTCTCTCTACTCTCTCTCTAGATTAACAACAACCCTCTTGATTTGATTATAGATTATCATTGTTCTACACAATAGCATCCTCATTGCCTTCAACGTGTGATTGCAAGAGCTCAGTCATTGGACGGTTATCCATGGTGTTAATAACACGAGTCTCGATGATAGCGGCTTGAATGGATTTCCTCTTGCGCGAACGGGTACACATACACCTACAAAAGAAAAAGATAGAAAAGAAATAGAAGAAGAAACAAAGTTAACGTAAAAAGAAAATATTTTTGGTGCAAAACTTTTGAAAAGAAATGCTTTTTATGATTTTTTAAATGTTTTTGGATTTTTGAAATTTTTGGATTTTTTAAAAATTTTGAAATTTTTGCAAGAAAAATAACGTTCACGGGTGAACGGATCCCAAAATCCAACGCGTCTCTCACAAAAAACCGTTAATCTTTACGAAAAGAGCCGGCAGCGGCGCCATTTAATATAGCCTTTTTTAATAATCGTTTTTCCTCGACCCGACTCGAATTGATTCACAACTTAACACAAGATTTTTTTTTTGGTTAATAATAATTGATTGGAAATCTATGTCTATTTAAGCTAAAAATGGGGAAAATATGTAGGCTAAGGACTATATAAAAATAAAAACGCAATTAATTCACGTCAAATTACTCTAAAATGCAATATAAAATTAAACTACAAATTTAGATCTAGATACAACAAAAATAAACTATAATTGAAAATAATAATAAATCTAAATGCGAAATTAATCTAATGCAAGCACGTAATATCAAGTAATAGTGACAAAAAATGAAATCACAAAGATAAACTTAAAAATAAGCATAAATCTTTAACCTTTTAAGCTTATTAATCTTTTTAGATGATAAAGCTACAAGATTTATATACTAATAAGCTTAATAATCACAAAAAGGTGTAAACGTTTTACTAATAATGAGCTTATCTAAATGAAATCTAACTTTTAAAACTTTTAAATCTATATTTTAAAACAATAATAATAACTAAAATTAATTAAACCGATTTTTTATTAAAAATATAATTTTATTAAAACAATTTAAAATATAACGATCTAATTAATAAACCTAAAGCGATTAAGCTAGAAAAATAAAAAGGAGAACTTTAGTACCCGTAGTCCGAAGATAACCGCTCTAAATAAAAACATCAACAAAATATGGCCCGTAAAGTACACGGCCAACCAATATCAAACCAAAACTAAGCATATCCCGGCCCGTAAAGTACACGGCCAACCAAATCAATCTCTAACCAAATTAATCAACCATATCAAACTTGAACCAAATTAATCAACCATAAGCTCTTTACCAATAATGATAGATCGATACGCCGAGATTAAAGAAAACATAAAAGGTTAGGATAATAAGCAATGGTTATTATATGATAAAGAGATTTAATTAAAACTAATAGATCTAAAAAAATTTATATTTTATAGAAGTATTTTTAATTCTAAAGCTAAAAATTATAGATCTACTTAATCTATCTAAAAAACCTAATAGAAATAAACTATTTGTTAATGATTTATAAAAATACTTTAAATTTTAAACTCTAAACTTATAGATCTAAACTAATTAATATAAAAAACTAATAGATCTAACTATTTTTTTTGTTTTATGAAAGTATTTTTAATTTTTAAAACTTAAATCTAATAGATCTAAATAACTAATTAATAAAAACTAAAAGTAGTTAAATAAAAAGCTAGCTTATAAATAAGTTGTAAGCCTAAGCTTAGAACTTATGAGATTTAAAAAGCTAAAAAGCTAATTAAATAATTACTCCAACAATAAGCTAGATCTACGAAAATAAGACAACAATAAGCCTAAAATAAGCTTGTATATAAATCTAACTTATTAGGAAAAAGTTATATAAACTTATCCCAAATAATAAGCTAGATTATAAAGAAAGGTAAAAAGAAAGGAAAAATGAGAATAAGCTAAGATATTAAGCTAACAGTTTTTTTATTAAAAGATGAAAAAGCTTGATGAATAAGCTATTACAAACTTGAAAGAAAACATTACAAAATTTAAAACTATGTGTAAAAACTAAATAATGAAAAACTTATTGAATAATAAAGGGGGAGGGGGCTTTATATAGGTAGCCAACATGGGGGTATAATAGTAATTTACTACTCTAATTTTGGCTTGAAAGTTAAGCAAATGCTTTGTTTCTTCCGTCCAACTGCATACATGTGGGATCACACGCCCATAATGGGCTGACACGCCTCTGCAACACGCCTACTTTTTCTTGTAATCATCAAAATGCCACGTGTCGATCTCCTATAGGCCAGCCGCCACTGCAATATCTGATTGTCAGCCCCTCGTACTGACGTGGCGGCGCCGCCGCCATGTGTTAGCCCATGATTGGCCAGCCGCCACTGACAAGGCTGCAGACCTGCCACCTCGTACTGCTCCTCTGCATATGCCACGTGTCGCCTTCTTATTGGTCAGTCGCCGCCTCTACAGTACCTCGGACTGACGCCGCCTTTCTGAACCTCGGACTGACGCCCCCTGCCACCTGCAATATGAACAATAATGTCAGTGCCACGTGGCGCACTGGCATTGGCCAGCCGCCGCCACGTGGTGCTGACGTCATCGCTGACGTCACCCGGTCTGGACCGGTTTGAACGGGGTCTGGACCAGGTCTGGTTCGGGTCTGGACCGGATCTGGACCGGCTGATCTGAACCTGTCAACAGTCTGAACCGGTTAACGGTTTGGATCGGGTCGGGTCAACGGTCGGGTCGAATCGGCCACGTGGACCACTCACGTGGTGCCACGTGGCACTGAGTATATATAATCAGCGAAGTCCAAGCCGAGGCTCGAACCTTGGTCACTTGTGCGAAAGTCGAAAGACGCTGCCAGCTGAGCTGGGCAGCATCTTGTATTTATATATGCAAAGTTTATATCAAGACCCTTCTTGGCATGGTTGACTGGCAGTTTGACTATCATTGACTTATTAATAAAACAAATAATAATAATAATAATACTTGGTTGATTTAATCCTTACTACATCAACATTTCAGAATAGAAATAAAAAATTTTATTATTTTTTTTTTTAGCTCTTCTTTATTTTAATTAATTATATTAGATTTATTTATTATTTATATTTATTAGATTATCATTTAGTGATCAAATTTTTATTTATAACATTTCATAATGACTCATTCATGATTGGCCAAATCATTGATACAAATAATATCCAAATACCAAATTCGCCTTCTAGATAACCTTCGCGAAATAGAAGAAACTCTTGGAAAGGTCAAGGAAAAAACTTTTTCTTCTTCCATAAAGAATTCCTCCAATAATTCCGAACCAAATCTTTTCAAAAAAGCACGTACAGTGCTTTTATGCTTATGAGCTAAAGTTCTAGCACAAGAAAGTCGAAGTATATACTTTACTCGATACAAACTTTACGAAAATTATAATATTTTTATTAAAACTTTATTTTATTTTTTTCTATTTTTCGGAAATTATTTTATATATATTATTAATTTATTAAAAACTATTTATTTATTTAAAAACTAATTAATTTAATTTAAAAAATAATTAAACTTAAAAAATTAATAGAAAACAAACTGTGAGGAGTTAAGACACCGGCTTCGTAATTTTATGCTCTTCAGTGTGGTTTATTAGTGGATGACTTTGAAGATTGGCAAAATGGTCCTTGTTGTACAATCTTCATCAAATATTCATCTTTAGCCCTCCACACTTCATTCTTTTGGCACTTTTTGGTCCTTTGACTTTATCTTCGACTTTTTCTTCGATAAATAACCGTGAAATCCCGTGTTTTCTTCTTTTTTGATCTTTTGTACCTATTTCACAACAAATACACAAACCACGCATAATTCTGACATTTACGATATTAATTACACGTTTTGGTCTCGTTATCATTGTTTTAAGTGGTAAAAGGATAAGTGTTTACACGCTTATTATTAATCATAATGGCGTGAATGCTAGAACTAGGAAGCCTATTCTTGTGCCCACTAGTACTGTAAAACCCGCATGCTTTTACCATGAATAGTACCCCTAAGATCGTACGTACTAGATTAAAACTTTCCTTTTATAGTATGTTTACGTTCACGTATAAGAATTTTAAGTATTACGTACGTGTTAGAACACGATAAGTATTTATTACGTATGAACACACGATGATTGTTCAAACAATAATTAATCACGAACATGCGATCATGAAATCATGAACGTAAATTAATCACGAGCTAATATTAATTACGTATATATATTTATTACGAATACGAATAAATATATTAAGTCACGGTTAATAATTAACTAGAACACATAAAACACGAACACGATAAAACACGAACGAACACTAAAATATTTAGACTAGGAAAAGGTACGGGTTACCCCATGTGGGGCCCCCTATCCACGGCTACACCAAGAGGATGGGCCAAGCCCATTTTAATTTTTCTAAAATAAGGGAATTAGGAAAGATTTTAGTCATTTTTCACATTACAGGAAAAATAACAAAAACCCTAATCTTATTCTTCCTTCTCTCCCTTGGCCGCCGGTTATACAACACAAAAGGGGGTGTTCGGTTGATTTTTGATCTTGAATTTTGTGCAAGCATTCGTGTGTGTTCATTCTTGATCGATCCACGCATTCGGTATAACCTTTTTAACTCTTTTCTTTTATGTTTTGATTTATGAATCACATAAAATCATAATGTTTTAAAAACTAATTAAAAACATTTATTAAACATGTCTATGATTATAGGGTAAATCAAAATAAGGGTTTTTAGGGGTGTTTGTTCTAGCCGACGCCTAAACCAAACCCCCAAGGGGTCTCGGCTTGGCTTATGTACCACCACTAAGACCTCATGGTCTCGGTTTAGTGGTGTGGGTCCCACGACAACAGCAAACTAGGGGAAACCCCGAAGTGTTTCAGGGTATGGTGTGGATTACGGGTCCGGTTCATGGTTTCTAGTCACGATCCGGTTCATTGATTATGTTAAGGTTTGTGATTTTACTAGTTATATGTTAAAAATTAAATTAATAAAACATGACATAATTAATTTAATTAACATGACTTAGGTTATAAATTTAATTATTAGATCATGAATTTTAACCTAAGTATTTATTTTAATTAGACTTTATAATTAATTAATTATTAAAAACCATGACTATAATTAATTAATCAACATGACTTAGGTTATATTATTATTAATTAATAATACATGTTTTAACCTAAGTATCTTACTTTTTAATTAAAAACATGATATATTTAATTAAATACTTTTAACCTATAGTTTATTTAATTTATATGTAATAATTAATAAACTATACCTTATATCAATATGACTTAGAAAAATAATCAGAAAACACTTAAGCTTATATAATTAGCTTATTTAACCAGCTTATATCTAATTATGGAAACTTTCTATTTTTAGAAACTCATTTAATTAAGGCAACTAATCTATTTATGGAAACTTTCTATTTTTAGAAACTTATTTAATTAAGGCAGCTAATCTATTTATGGAAACTTTCTATTTTTAGAAACTTATCTATTTTAAGCAGTAATTCTATTTTTGAAAACTTTCTATTTTTGGAAACTTACCATTTTTGGAAACTTTCTATTTTTGGAAACTTTCTGTTTTTGGTAACTTTCTATTTTTGGAAACTTTCTATTATAGGAAACCTGCTATTTTTAGAAAGTTACTTATTATTACACAGTAAGTATAATAATACATGTAATACGAGTAATACTTAATCAGAATAGACAGAATGTATGATAAATACAGTATAAAGCTTTAAACAGTAAGACATGACATGAACGTATAAAATAAGCTAAGACATGACATAAAACCAGTTACGTATTTAGTAATCAGATACTTATACACGTATGTATTTATGTAGCATTAGTGATACCGAAGAAGACGAACTGAACTGGACATAAGGTACGGATTCCCGTCCTTTCAGTATGGACATTCTGTCCTTATTAGGATTTCCCGTATGCAGCCAACTGTTTTCTCGAAGTATAAGTTTATATTTTTGATTGCTTATGTTTAATTTAAAATACCTATAGCCATATACATGCATGACCAGTTTCACCTAGTTATGAAGGTACCATAACCATAACACTAGAGGCACTGGTGTTATGACTTCCCCACGGCGGAGTGATTGCTCGTGGCGTCCCTTCAGCTTTTGGCCATATAATTATATTTATCATGTGGGGCGTATGGGTGCATCCTAGTTACATGTTTTCAGCAGATTACTTAGTGTGAATGTGGTGTGTGCCTTGCATCCTTCACAAGGAGCTGATCCCTCCTACCCAAAACCAGTATATTAAATAAGAGGCAGCCCCTCTAATTTGCATGATGAGGTCATCCCTCCAATTATTCATGCACGGTGGATTTTCATGACCTATATTGGCTAATGGTAGAATATGTTAAACATTTTTTATAAGATAAACATAAGGCTTTTCAAACTATAAAATCATTGTGATAATCTTATGAATCAATAAGGTGGGTTGATGGTTTTAGAGAGAGAAAGTAGTGAGAGAAAGTGAGAGAGAATATATGTTTTATTTAATCAAAAGTGAAACAACTAACCAACCCCTTTCCATGGTGGAAAGGGGTATTTATATCCAAGCCACTAATGGACTTGGGCCGGCCCATGACAAGCCCATGGGCCGGTTTTACTTAACAAATTTAACTAATATTTAACTACGAGCTATACAACATTCAATAATATTGTGGAGTGACTGATACTTCTAATATACGTTAAAAACGTATTTCTAACAATCTCCCCCTAAGGGAGGTCACTCCACGTTACACAGTTCTAAACCTAGCATACTATACTAAGTCTTCGTTCTTCAGCTCGTAGTATTTTCTTCTTTTCTTTTTGTTGTGAATATGTTGATTTGATCTTTTAGGCTTTGGCTTGAGAGCATTGTTCTTTTGACCAATCACGTGCGATCTTTGCCTTCTCGTGAATCTTGCCTCCTCGTGACTCCATGTTCCACACACTTATGTTTTTGTTGAATTCTTGAAAGCTTCAGAGTTTGGTACAGCGGAAGACTTCATTTTGTACTTTCTTGATTTTTGCTGAACTTTGATGCTGAAAAACATAAGCATGTGGGAACGACTTCAGCCGGTACACCGCAACGCCACCGTCTTCAAATGCCGCAACAAGACACGAACGAAATGGCTTAGAACATTTCGTTCTTAAACGGTAGTATTTTACCTCCGGTCGATGAAGACCGTTGGACGATATTATATATCGTACCTGTGACGGATAGTTTCATTTAAGTAACTTCCTAACAGGATTTCGCGGGTAAACCCGTTCTCTTTATTCAACCGTCACTAAGCCTGACTGCGAACATAAAGAGTGAATCACTTGGATAATAAATTATCCTTGCGATTTGAAGCCGTCAATTCATGAACCTGGAACAAGTGAATTTCAATTAAGATTTTCACCATCGTTGCTTTCCAGTTGTCACGAGCTTGATTCGTATAGAATCTTGCACGTCACCTACCAAGTGCTGTTTGATGTTAACACTAGAAGGATTTCCACTCGTCATTGTGAACACTAAGGAGTGACACTCTGAGTGTTCTGGCAAGATCATATGATAATGCGTAGAGGCCTGGAATGAGTTTAAGTTCAATTAAGAATTAAACTACTGTTTCTTTCTAGTTTTCACAAGATTGGTTTCTAAAGAAACCACACGTGTCACCTACCATGAGCTTGTTTGATGTTGGCTCAAGCAGGATTTCCATCTTTATTGTAATACTTACGTATCACTCGGATGTTCTGGCAATATTACAAGAATACTGCGTAGGACTCATAAAGATCTCTTACTTTTCACAGAGTGTGAGAAAGCAAGGAATAAATGGAAAGTGTCCAAATGAGACTTTTGATGATCTCGTGGCTCTAGACTCGATAGTGCGTTTTGATTTAGTGAGCGATGGCTGGAGAGGAGTGCCACCTATTCAATATCAGCCTATTCGGAGTGAATAAACCAATAGATAACGTGTTGATCTCCGTGTGATTAAAACAAATACCTTTTGAGAGATATTTGAGTTAGCTGGGAAGGGTTGTGCATTGCATCACTAGGTCCATGATGTCTTTCTTCAATATCGAGAATCATTAACAAATGATCTCAATAGCATATGTATTGACCCGGTTTCTGCCTAAAGTTGTAAGGAGGGCTTCTTTCTTTAGACCCTTTATCTTTACAATTCTTTTTCATTCTTCAACCCCTTCAATGCTTACCAATACGTCATCACTAGCACCTTGTTGTGATTGTTCCAGTGCTAGCTTAAGTACTTGTTCGACATTCAGCTTCGTTCACAATCATTCTCCATCTTTCCTAGGACTTCTAATTCTATCTAGGGAATTGTCCTTGGGAAGATTCCATCGGTTCTGATGAATCATTGGACTAATACCTATTCCTATCACCCTTTTGTCACCACATCCGTCGTGAATTAAGCGTGTTTTGGGAAAGTATAGTCACCATGAAAAATCCTTGAAAATCACTTAAGGTACATGTGATATTGAAATCAAGATTTTTGTACCTTAAGTGTTTTGTTCATAAAAAACGCTCCCCCTTAACACGTGCTTTACACATATTAAGTTGGATTATCGTTAAGTCTTTTTCATCTTTTAGCCAAGTATCGTTTAAGTCTCCTTAATCCCATTTTCTCCCCTTATCCAAAATGTTAACCATTAATATTTGGGATATTGAATGGATTAACCGGTCTTTGGGTAAAAATGAAATCAATGTTTGGCCATAGAACATATTAATGCTCCACCTTAAATTAATAAGGGTTAATTGTAGTGCTTTAGTATGACATATTTTGAAAGATTTAGAATCTCATGAGAAATTCTTGAAAAATTATCATACCTTAACACTACATCAAGCCGTAAAAGCACAATATTAAAAAATTTACATATTCACAATTAAAACCAATATAGAGTGGACCTGATATGAGACGACCCATTAAATGGATCGTTGTAGTAACTTGTAGTGCACTCCATATGGTCTACCACCAACGAATCTTTCTAAGGTCCTCATCAATCTACGTTCCCGGAGCTTTTCATCAATCTTCTTTATCACATATGTCGCCATCTTCTGATAACCCGCATGCCAATCCTCAATCATCTCGGGTAATGTTCTGCCAGAGTTGAGATGCTCCAATTTTCCTCTGACGTAAATGAGAGTCCCATCACTGTATTTATGAAGCTCACCTACCCTCATAAACTTCATGATCCCACGACTGTTCATGTAGAAAATACCGTACATCGGAAAGGTCGTGCCGGTATAGGGACATCTTTCGACATGTTGAGGTAGAACTTGATTCATTGGACGGGTCATGTTAAGCTTCCTTTGGTATCTTTCAACTCCCAATTGAAGATCTTCAACTCGTTTCTTGATAACAACGCTTCGTGTGAACATACGAAGTGCTGTATTCAAGGCAATGATTTCTTCTCGAGTAAGATGGGTAAGCTGATCACGGGTCATGAAAAGCAACATATCTTCTATATCCTCAAGGCGAATGATTGAAAAAACTCCTTGCTGTATCTTGTATTCTCGATCATCTTCTCTTTTGAGTAGAATTTCCGTCACATGATGATATCCATTCTTGGGTTCAAACTTCACTCCTAAGATACTTGTGATGCGAAGATTGGATCTGACGATACTTCCAGAGTTGGCTAAGCAACAACCTCTGTACGCCCTTCGGACTCGCTCGTCCCAATGTGATGCTCCTATGGCAGCATACATGTCATAATTACGGTTTACCTTTGGAACCCAGAGGCGGTTGACCTTTTCCTCGATATAAGGTATTGTCCCCCAATTAGCAGCTTTCAACAAGGTCAGGGAGGTCGCGTACTTGGATGATCCCTTGAAGAGATACTCAAGATCATAGGTGACAAAGAAGTCAAGAGCAATTTGATTATCTTGAGAGGGATCAAGTGGAGGTGGAGCTCTTTCTGACTCATGAAGGCCTGGCCTTTGAACGGTATTGAGAGCTTTCAGGACCTCTTCAGCATAATACTCGTACTCCATGCGGCTTAACCTGGTTTTGGCGTGAAGTCTCTTGTCCTTTAGCGCTCTCTTCACCAAAGACGGAGTGACCGAAGATTTGAACTCATGAGCCCAAAATGCACACAAGTCTATCGGACTACGGATACGGAGATATAGGACATCCTATCAGCGTCTGTGATTGGATCATATTTTGCAGCTGTCGTGATCCAAGCTTGTGGCGGTGCAGTTTCATCAATCTCCAATGTATCCGCCCAGTCCCGTGTGCTTGACTCGGGAACAGTAGATTCTGGTTCTTTTTGTAGAGGAGTAGAAACATGAACACTTGCTGGTTCGGATTCAGGCATTTCGGCGGTATCATGAACAAGCGAGTGTTGTGCAGATTCAGGTTCAATTACTGGTTCTACAATCACAGGAGCAACCAAAGAACTAATAGGATTAGTGGTAATAGGTATAGAAACAGAAACAGATGTACCAGGAATCGATGATGCAATAGCAGCATTCACATCATGGCGCCACTTGGTTCGTCCTGACTCCGTAGATGTGGACTTTTCCTTTCGGGCAGCATCTTTTTGAGACTTGGTACCAGACTTGGATGGTTTCTTTTTGCTGGCAACCTTGTCCCCCATTTCATCGTCATCAGACTGATCCGGCTGGTCATTTTTACCGCTATCCCTGTTTTCATTGTCACTACCATCCTCATCATCATCCCCGTTGCTACCCTTATCACTCTCCTCATTTTGATCACCACCATCACCATCATCATCATCATCACCATCACTACCTTTGTCTTCATCTTCTTCACCATCATCCTCTTCTTCACCATCACTCCCTTTGTCTTCATCTTCTTCACCATCATCCTCTTCTTCACCATCACTCTTCTCTTGCTCACTATCTTCCTTTTCCTCCTCATCCAAGATGTGGTAAGGTACTACACTTCCAAATGTCTTAAACAACCGATCATCCTCCAAGATAGCTTCATTGAGTGCTTTGTAGAGTGTCCGCTGAATTTTAGACTTGTCAAAAGATCCAACTTCCTTCATGCGAGCTTTGAGGATCTTCTTTAGTTCAAAATCTGTTAAGTCATATGCAATTTTTTAGGCTGACTCGGAAGGGTTGGACGACTTAATCATCAAGTTATCAGCCGCAAGTTTCCTCATCTCTTCACGCAGCTTTGGCATAAGAGACTCAACAGATTCATTCAATCTCTCTAAAATAGAAGCTTCAAGTGTTTCTTTATGCGCCTTATATTTATCCTTTATGGCTCGAAGTCTTGTAAATCGTGCTTCATTCCTATCAGCTTCAGCCTGTTTGACCTGAGCAAGTTGTTCTGCATGAGATTTACGTGTCAACTCCATCTCTACAGTGAACTTAGGTAGCATCTCTTCTTGGGCTTTCTTGGATGCCTCCTCACTTTGTACTCGTCGAAATAGCTCTTCTCGAAGTTGAGCCATCTCTTTTCTTTGATTGTCCATGTTATCCAGCATTTCTGCCATTACGAATGCAGCCACTGAAGATGGTACAGGGCGACTCTGGGATGGTTGAAAAGGCACGGTTGTGATTACAGTACTCATGACGGAAGTAGGTGGAGGTGGAGGGAATGGTAGTGGTGTTGGCACCGGTCGTGTTGGTAAAGGATGGATTGGTGGAGGTTGAGTTACAAGAGGCTGTGTAGTCACAATGATTGTTGTAGCACCTGAATCCTTCTCAACACTTGCTGTATCAGCAATGGACGTCTCCTTCGATGATGAGTAATTTTCGGGTGATCCAAACTCTCTAATGTCATGTGGCTCCTCGTATTCTTCTTCAACATCTATCTGTGCACCCGAACCACTACCGCCTGTGTCTCTCCTACTCTTTTCAATAGCCTTCTTCATTAACCTTTTCTCAATCTTGCGAGTTAGCTCAGGAGTAGTATCGTCATCAACATCTTCTTCATCGTGAAGAACAAGCTCGTCAGCCGTGCTCTTACCCTTCTTAGCCACAATTTTTTTCTTCTTGGTTTTGGGTTCAGGTAAAGCTGTTTGCTTGCGTTTACCTTTACTCTTAACCGTGGTCGACGAGTCCTCTCCTGCTTGAACGCTTGCTTGTTGATTCTTGATTTCTATTAGCATGTTCTTGTAATCAGCAGAAGCAATAATATTATCTGTCAGGAGATGACCGGGAATAGGACCAGGGATAACAACATTGGAGTGACCTTCTTGCCTTAGGTCCACCAGATCATAAGCATCCTTTGTGTGGTGACAGCTACCTACACACTTATCAATAGACGCATCGTTTTCCATAAAATGATGTATGATTAGCTTTATGAACCTAGGGTACTGGTAACCTTTAGCCTTAGTCTTCGTGTTTGTGAAGAGTTGAAAAATAAACTCTTCCCACAACAATGATGCATAATCAATATTAATACCTTTGAACATACCATAGAACATATTGATGATTGGCGAACGCAAAACATCATACCTAGTCGTTTTGGGTGTGAGACATCGGCTGAGAACACCAAACATCGCTCTCCAAGGTTGACCCACTTTGGCTGTGGTAAAATCGGACACTATTCGTAAGTCCGCACATCCAATAGCAGAGAACATCGCCATGAGCTCGTTCTTGGTCGGGTTCGCTGAGAATGTTGTACCTTTGGGTGACTCCCGGAAACCAAAGATCTTGCGGATGTCTGACACGGTGAGAGTCTGTTGCTTGTTGTCCAGGAAGAATGTGATCTTGTTTGACGTCTTCTCTTTGGTTGCCCAGAATTCGTACATGTAGTCGAAGGGCACCGAAGCACTACCCCTTAGCGCATTCTTGAAGTGAGAATTGTCAAGAATGGCTGAAGCTACCTTGAATCCATTGTGAGTGGAGTTAGAGACCTCCTTCAACCGGTAGTTGTTTGGAATGAACTTGAGGGTTTTGGCTTCTTCAATGGCTGCTGCTCTAGTGTCTTGTATTTGTTGCACGGTTGGGTTAGTCATTGTTTCTGCTTAAGATAAAACATAAAAGTTGATACATACAGATATGAATACCATTATGAATTTATACCTAAGCATATGACATAATCCCTTAAGCATTGAAAACACTCAGACATTTAACAAGTTATTAAGCAAAAACACCTTCATTCGGAATAAACACTTCATCTGGAATAAACACTTCATCCAAAATAAACACTTCATCCGGAATAAACACTTCATCCGGAATAAACACTTCATCCGGAATAAACACTTCATCCGGAATAAACACTTCATCCGGAATAAACACTTCATCCGAAATAAACTCTTCATCCGGAATAGTTGGTTCATCCGGAATAGTTGCTTCATCCGGAATAATTGTTTCATCCAGAATAATTGTTTCATCCGGAATAATTGTTTATCCGGAATAATTGTTTCATCCGGAATAATTGTTTCATCCGGAATAATTGTTTCATCCGGAATAATTGTTTCATCCGGAATAATTTTTTCATCCGGAATAATTGTTTCATCCGGAATAATTGTTTCATCCGGAATAATTGTTTCATCCGGAATAAACGTTCATTCGGAATAATTCAAAAGTGGTTCATCCGGAATAATTTAAAAAGTGGTTCATTCGGAGTAATCTAAGACTTTGGTTCATCCGGAATGTTTTTGCAAAATGGTTCATCCGGAATAACTTATCACCTTGCTCATTCGGAATACTCTTAGAAGAATCCCTCTATCCGGAATAACCTAAATTCGTTCTAAAATGGATTAATCTAAGCTCATTTGTGTGTTTAAGGCATTCTAAAGACAACAAACATCTTTCTAATGCTATTCCGAGTAAAACCCAACTAAAACCCTAATCAATTAAATCCTAATTTAGGCAGAAACCCTAATTTTGATAAATTTGATTAAATCGAATCAATTACCTGGGATTAACAATGAATGAGATGAATTAGATGAAGTTTGTACCTTGTTAGATGAATGAGACGGATTAATTAAGCAAAAAACAAAGGATTGTGAGAGCTTTCGTGCGTTGTGTTAATAGCGGATAAATAGGAAAACAGAAAAGAGAAAGAAGAAAGAAAGGAGACGGGGGGGAGAACTTTGACTTAGGTCAAATTTTTACAAATTTTACCCTTTGTTAGTTTTAATCCCCCAACTTTTCGTTTTTTCTTTTCTTTTCCTTTTCTTTTCGTTTCTAGTCACTAACCATCGTTAAACTCCCTAACCATCGTTAGATTTAACCACCTTAACCTATCTTAGTGATCACACAACTTAACTATTCACGAAAAATCACGAACGAATACAAGACGAATACCAAAGCAATACCAGTCATTAACCATTTAGCCAATTAATTTTCCTCAACAACTTTTGAAAACCGTTTTGATGACGAAGACGATTTAATATTTTCTCCCCCTTAAACGATGACTCGTTTTCTATTAAAAGAGCTGTAGTCATTGTTTAAAGAGTCAAATATTGATGAAAACATTTTCCAATTAATGTCTTGAAAAGACTAATTCACGGTGGCAATAAGATTTCTCTTATTTTGACAAGTTAATGCACTGAGACGTACACTAACTCGTGTTAGACCAAGTTATAAAGTAAACTTGATCCCTTTGTATGATTTGGCTTGTAAATCATACCCGAGAAAATTAATTCCCGTTGTGAGCCAACGTTTTCGAAGGAAATACATGACTTGAATGCGAAAAGCGGGTTGCAGTCTGAAATAACTACAAGCCATAATGGGCATGTTTTAAAAATGTACAACTTTTATACGGACTCTATTTATGGCGCCGTGTCAATATTAATCGACATTTCTAAAACCGTAAATATTACAGTACTAAAAGACATGCCCGATTAAAAAAACGAAAATATTTTTGGGTTTTCTTGGTTTTATATTTTTTATGGTTTTTGTAGGTTTTATACTTTTTAGGGTTTTTGTAGATTTTATATTTTTGTATTTTTCTTTTTGTGGTTTATATATATACGATAATATACATGATCACGATCAAAGGATACGCAGGAATAGTTTACCACCACTATTCTGCTGATTCTTCTGCCAACTCTTTGTGAGTCGCTGGAGAGAAGGATTTCATGCCAAGCTTGTCGATCAAAAACTCGATTCGTCCTCGATCTAAGGCTTTTGTGAACATATCTGCCAGCTGATACTCAGTGGTGACAAAATACAGCTCGATCACTCTGTTTTTCACTTGCTCTTTAATGAAATGGTAGCGAATGTCGATGTGCTTTGCCCGGGAGTGTTGAACGTAGTTGCAGCAAAGGGCAATGGCGCTCTTGTTGTCACAATACATCGGGATTTTGTTGAATCCAAGACCGTAGTCAGTTAGTTGTGATCTCATCCAAAGGACTTGAGAACAACAACCGGACATGGCAATGTATTCAGCCTCCGTGCTAGAAATTGCAGTGCTTTTCTGCCTTTTTGAAGACCAACTAATCAATCTGTCTCCAAGGAGTTGCACAGACCCAGAAGTGCTACGCCTCGTGTCTTGACACCCAGCATGATCGGCATCTTCATATGATATTAAAGCAATAGAGGAATCTTTCGGATACCATAGACCACGATGAAGTGTTCCTTTGAGATACCGAAAGATCCTTTTAACAGCATGTAGGTGCTTTTCGGTAGGCCGAGCCTGATACCGGGCACACATGCATACAACAAATTGCAGATCAGGCCTGCTAGCAGTCAGATAGAGAAGGGTGCCGATCATCCCACGGTAGAGTTTCGGATCGACAATAATCCCATTCCTATCTTCATCTAACTTGGATTTCTCCACCATTGGAGTATCCACGGGGTCACAATTTTCAAAGTTATATTTCTTTAATAATTCTAGAGCATATTTGGATTGATTAATAAAGATGCCTCTGGGATTCTGAGAAATTTGTAATCCTAAGAAAAATGAAATTTTTCCCATCATTGACATATGAAAGCGTGTGGACATTATTTTCTCAAAGCAGTTTGACAATTCTATGTTAGAGGTAGAAAATATTATATCATCAACATAAATTTGTACCAGTATCATGTCGTTGTCTTCCTTGAGAGTGAATAGAGTAGGGTCCACCTTGCCTTTGGAGAAGCCTTCCGACATGAGATATGTTGAAAGGATATCATACCATGTGCGTGGAGCTTGTTTCAACCCATAGAGAGCCTTCTTAAGCTTGTACACATGATTAGGAAACTACGTGCTAACGAAACCATTCGGCTGACTAACATAGACTTCTTCCCTTAGTTCACCATTCAAAAATTCCGTCTTCACATCCATTTGATAGACGATCATGTTCATATGAGCAGCATACGCAAGGAAAAGTCTAATAGCCTCCAATCTTGCAACAGGAGCAAAAGATTCTTCAAAGTCGATACCCAAGGCTTGTTTGTATCCTCTAGCAACCAATCTAGCCTTATTCTTCAGAACTCCACCCATCTCATCGAGTTTAACCTTATAAACCCACAACAAAGTAAGGATGTTAACCTTGTCAGGGAGAGGAACTAATTCCCATACTTCAAGTCTTTGGAATTCATTTAGTTCCTCTTGCATGGCTTCAATCCAAGATGATTGAGTCATAGCATGTTGCCAGTTTTTAGGTTCAACTTCGGAGAGAAATGCATCAAAATAGCAATAGAGTGCACTCTCTTGTAATTGCTGGCGTGTAGAGACTGGTCGATCGAGACCTCCAATAATATTCCTAATTGGGTGATCTTTTGTCCATTTGGTGCTGTGAATTTCAATCCGTGGTGGTCTGGAGTGAACGATTGTGGGAGCTTCTTCTGAGGTAGACGCGGCGGGAGGGTGTTCAGGTATCGGTATACCAAAGAATGGAAGCTCTTGTTGGTGAGCATATTCCAAATCGTGATCAATAGAATCCTCTTCATCATCATTAGGCACAAGTAAGGGTGAAGATTCAGGTGTAGTTTGAGAATTACTTGGTGGAGGTGCATCCGGTTCAATGTTAATTGAAGATGCATTGGATGAAGCTTCATTAGCTTGAGCAACAACTTTAGGGATTGGAGCTATCACTACAGGTGCTGGAACTTCATCACTTGGGGGATCAAAGAATTCAGCAATCAACGGTTGAAATAGTTTATCCCACTCGGGCCTTGTAGGTGGTATAAATGATGTAGAAGTAGGATTATTGGGAACTAATCCGGGACTAATAGCACCGGTTCCCATCTCGTGAATCGCGGGTTCAGAGCTGCGTTGCTCAGAAGCCATCGCTGTCAGCTCATCAAAATCTGCGTCCATAGTTTCTACTATCTTACCAAGACGATGGTTGTAAATTCGGTATGCTTTCTTTGAGGGTGAGTAACCAATGAAAATACCTATATCGGCTTTCGGTTGAAGTTTTCCCAAATTCTCACTATTAATGTTTGGATAATAAAAAGCACCAAACACATGAAAGAATGAGACATCGGGTTTACGGTCATGTAGAAGCTCGTAAGGTGTTTTTCCATGGCGTTTCCGAATGATAGAGCGGTTTTGGGTGTAACATGCAGTAGATACAGCTTCTGCCCATAAGAATAATGGAGCGTTCGCATAAATCAGCATAGTCCTAGCAGCTTCCATAAGCGTACGATTCCGTCTTTCAACGACACCGTTTTGTTGTAGAGTACGTGCAGCAGATGTTTCATGTGAGATACCAACTTCTTCATAGTAATCACGAAGAGTCTGGTTGACGAACTCTGTTCCATTATCAGTACGAATACGGCGGACAATAGTATTTAAACGTACCAGAATGAATTTCAGGAAAGTGATGATAGCCTTCGGTGCTTCATCCTTTGTACGTAGAAATCTAACCCATGTAAACCTGGAGAAATCATCCACAATAACAAGGATGAATTTCTTACCACTCACACTTTCGGTTCGCATTGGCCCACAAAGATCCATATGCAAAAGATGAAGTTTTTCTTGATTGGTGTCTTCAGCTTTGGTCTTGTATGATTTCTTGGTGCTTTTCCCCCTTGAACACGCGGAACATAAATGGTCCTTGTGAAATTTGAGCTTTGGAAGACCACGAACTAATTCGTTTTTAGCCAAATGATTAATAGCATCAAAGTTGAGATGAGATAATATGCGATGCCATAACCATGACTTGGTCTTAGATGCTTTGGAGAGAAGACATACTGGAGAGGCGGCCATCATGTCTTGTAGGGACAAAGTATAAAGATTTGCACCACGAGACCCCTTCAACAAGTCTTTTCCTTCCAAGTTGCAGATGAAACAAGTGTGTTGTCGAAAAGCAACCTCTAGGTTAGAATCACAGAACTGTCCTACTGAACATAAATTATGACCAAGACCTTCTACATAGTATACCCTTGAAATCGTGACATTTCCAATCTGATATTCACCATACCCCATTATCTTTGCAATATGATCATTACCGAATTTAAACGTTCCAAGAAACTTGCTGACGAAATTTCGGAGCATCGAGCGATCTCCGGTCATATGCTTTGAGCAACCGGAGTCCAAATACCAGAGGATGATTTGGACCACCTGAAAATATCACCACACGAGGATAATGTATAGGTTTCGGAATCTGAATATTGCTTGTTATTAGCAGGTACAGATTTAATGATCTTAGATTTGCTAACTTTAGGTTTCTTAAGTTTCCTATCCTTCTTCCTAGTTGGTGGTGTAGATTCAAGTTGGCTTAAATCCTGAGGTATTTCTTCACTGATAGGCACTATAGTGGGGGCTGACCTAATTAAAGGGCGCGGTTTCCATACTTTAGTGCTAGTGTGCCTAATTAAAGGACGCTGAGACGTAACCTCAATGGATGCATTCCTAGTTAAAGGGCACATTTTTCCATCTAATGTAAAGGTCCTACCAGTGGGACGCCATTGCCATCCAACATGGGAACGAGTTCTCCCTGTTGGCTTCCATTCAAGATCATTCTTAATGGCATTCATTTCATTCACATGATCAATAAGACACAAATCATGACGTTGAGAAAACATGCATTCATTACAATTCCAACATTTTAAATTAGAATTCACAAATGGTTTAGGCTTCTGCACAGGCGCAGAGCTTTTAGTCTTAGCAACATGATTCCTTTTATTTAAATCTGAAATAACATCCCTAGGGTGAGCTTCTACTTTCTTCTTGATGGTACTACTAGTGGAGGGCTTGATCTTATCTTTCTTGAGTGGCGATCCTTTAGCCTTAGTAGTCTCTTTTACTCCTGTAGAAGGAAAAGTGGGAACATTAGCAACAGATTTTAAAGGTGCCTTAGTTGATGGTGCCAATGACGGTTTTGCTCCTGGGGTTTTATTGAATGGAGTTACAGCAATGGGTCGATTAGTGAGTAGTGCAGAACCCGGTTTTCCTATGTATTGCAAATATGCTAAGCAATATTGAACTCGCTGAATATATGCATGAGCTGAATAATAGTGACTGCTTGAGGGATCTAACGCATACAAATAATCTAAAATATCCCTAACAAGGTCCACGTGCTTAATTGCATTCATCATATAAACATCGTAAGTATCCGGATTTTGCTTATGGCGCGGGTTCTTATAGATCACTACTGAATTGGTGGATGGAGCACTATAGGACGGTGCAGAGTTGGTAGCTAAGTTATTAACAACTTCTTTTCGGGTGAGAAGAATTGTCTCCTTTAACTCGGCCAAAACCATGTTTTTGTCAATGAGCTGGATATTTAAGTCAAAGATTTCCTCACATTTTTGGTTCAATTGTTCAACATAAGATTGTTGCTGTGCCGCATTAAAAGCGAAGCGTTCTTCTAGTGAACCATAAAGAGTGGACATTCCCTGTCTTGCACGATCCATCTCCCCTAGAATAGACGAAAGTCTAGTTTCTAAGCACTGGTTTTTAGAATCTGCAGCCTCTAGTTCTAATTTTAGTGTTTCGTTCGATGACACATCTCTCTTTAATCTCATAATCTCTTCCTCTAATGCCTTAACTATCTCAATCATCTTGTCACTCGTCTCAACACTGTTTTCACAACCATTTGTTACCAAAAGATCCTCATTTTGAGTTTGCTGTTTTAATTCTAAAGATATACAATGTTGTTCAAGTTGATTAAAATGTTTTGTAAGTAAATTGTAAGAATCTTGAAGCTTTAAAAATCCAGCGTTAGACTCGTGACAAGAGTGATTATCTACGTCATTTACATTATCAGCAACATTTACAGAGAGATCATGCACATCATCACATATATTCACAGTATCACATTTATTCATAGTGGATGTAAACTCATTCGAATAATTAACATTCACAGTAGTAAGCACATCACACGAAATAACTTGGGACAAGAATCGGTCATATTCGGATAAAATCTTTTCCTTTTCAATTAATTGTGGTTCGTAAGCGGTGTCCATTTCATAAAACACTTTTTGAACTTCCTTAATTTCAAAATCGAGATTTTCCGAAAGAGATGCAAAACTTCCTTTTAGATTTTCGACAAAAGGGTTGATCTCATTCTTAAACACCTCGTTCATCTGTTCGAAAGCCCATTCTCCGGCGTTTAGACCATTGGAAGTCGTACATTCCCGGATGACCTTGTCAAAACTAGCAAAGTATTGATTAATCTCTTGCAAGTTTATCCATACAGTGCTAATAGGTGGAAGATCCTTTGGAATTTCCTTAGGTCCTTCCATTTTGACAAGTGTAGGAAGTGTACTAGGGTTTTCTTCATTTAACATGTAGGTTGGTGTTGTGATGAGATCTTTATCCATATGGAAGCGAATTCTAAAGTCTGTTTTTGCAAACTCTTGATTCATTTTAAAATAATCACACTGGGGATATTTTGCAAAGTTGTATGACCGACTCTCATAAACTAGATCCTTATTCTTGCGATCCTCGAAAATAAAAATCGGATCTAAGACCAATCCTAATTTGGTTGCATCATAAAGTCTTGGATTATGGATAAAAGCTTGTCTTGCATACCGTGGGTTAGGGGGAAGGTCCTTTTGACGCGATAAGTTAAATTCTCTAAACGATGAGTCAAATAAGTGCACTAGTTGAGAGGCAGCGTATTGTCTTAAAAGCAAATAATCTAAACTCTTAATTTTATTAGCCGCATTAATTTCCATTTCATTCTTTTTAGACTCGAGTAATTCAAAATCCGTTTGAAGTTTGTGAAAATTAGTGACCACTAACTCTTTTTCTTTAAGTTCGTTGGAAAGATTTGCTCTTAAGGTTTCAATTTCTTGCAAATGACCCATTTGTTTGTTTCGAAAATGATCATATTCGGGATTTGTTAGAACATTGGACGAGGGAACTAATTCCAAAGTTTGAACTTTTTCGTTGCACAAGGCAACCTCAGCCGACAGATTCTTATTCATAGCTAGGGTTTCTAAAAGTGCAGTATTCATTTGACTAAGTAACTTTGCAGGAACCATGACCAAATCTTATTGAGCAGGAATATGCGTATGCGAAATGACTCCCGGTTGTGATTCACTCAAAGTCTGGGGACTTGCATTGATATTGCTATCATTGATTGTCTCCTCATTTGAAAGACTCACCACCGAACACTCATTCGGATCAGCACCCTCTTGCCCAACTTGATGTGGTTGAATACTAGTATCAGTGGTATTAGTAAGTACCTCAGATATTTGATCTGACCCAAAGCTAGAGATAGTTGCCATAAGAGCTGCCTGAGCAGATTGAAGATCATCACAGTCTGAATCGTAAGCATCCAGATCATCTGGTTGTTATGCGGCATTCTGTGTAGTGAGAACTTCTTGTTCCGCAATCCCTGGATCAGCAAGAAATGCTAGCTCCTCTTCATCAAGTTCCTGTCCTTGTGCCTGAGCGTTCACCAAATAAATCTTCTCTGCAAACCATTGACCATCCCTTCTCCTCTTGGGTTTTGTGTAATCCCTAGACATGTGACCTTCTTCCTTACAGTTGTAGCATGTTATCATTATCAACTTACCTGTAGAATTAGCCCGTGGAGCAGTAACCATTGGAGCAGTGTTGACCATTGGAGCAGTATTGACCATGCGTGCATTGGTGGTTGATGTAGTAGGTCTCCCCTGATAAGGTTGAATAGGTTGAACCATTACCCTGCCATTCTCAATGGTAGCTTGTTGTCGA
This sequence comes from Glebionis coronaria, assembly GCA_025667525.1. Lineage (NCBI taxonomy): Eukaryota > Viridiplantae > Streptophyta > Magnoliopsida > Asterales > Asteraceae > Glebionis > Glebionis coronaria. Next base: position 344,968,643 of record CM046876.1, read on the forward strand.
GAATTAGATGAATTCCTCAGCTGATTGTTAGTAGGAGCTGGTCCTCTAAATCCTCGTTTGCTCAAATCCTTGTGAGGTAAGCAGACATAGTGGCTAACAATTCATCTGGGTCAGTTCCTTGTTTGAATTCGGGAATGGGAACCTCATCATTATCACAATACATTGCTTGGTCTTGTTGAGCGGCATAAGCACTAGAAGGAGTACTTGTATGGTCAGAATAGCTTGGTGGATATGCTGCATTTTCTTGATATGGCGAGTATGATGACTGAGCATAGGGTGCAATGCTTGCTAGTGAATATGGGTGAGGTTGTGGAGCATATTGTGATGCTTGTGGTTCTCTCTGAGATGAAGGTGCATTAAACCGATATTGTTGCTGATGTGAGGTGGGTGGTTGAGGTAGAATCGAATATTGGGGGAAGCTTGGAGTCATGTATGGTGATGGATGATAAGCTTGGTGTCCCATGATATAAGGGGTGTTGTTATATGACAAGCTTGGTTGATTTGCCATCAAAGCTAAAGGTTCAGAGTACATACCACGAGGCATACGGTGCATGATCACGTGTTTCTCATGCTGCTGAAGAAAATCATAGAGTTGATCCAAATTGCACTTATGCAAATCCCTAGTTAACTTAACATCAGTAATATACTCACCCCATTCAGCTTGAGGTAAAGTATTCAAAAACTTAGTGTTAACCTGGAATGGAGCAATCACGATATTGTACACATTCAAATCATTCATGAGAGTAGTGAATCTGAAGTAGTAGTCGTGAAGCGTTTCCCCTGGACTGTACGTGAACCTATCAAACAGATCATACAACTGACATTCGCGTTCCTGTTTGGTAAGAGACATACCTTGTAGCAGAACCTGTAGACGTTCCCATAACTCCTTTGCAACCGTATATTGACTTACCATTCGATAGATGTCATGTGTAAGAGCTTGGAGAATGGTTTGAAGAGCCTTTTCGTCTGCATCGACAATAAGTTGTTGAGCTGGCGTAAGTTCTTCAAACTCCCGTGGTCGAGTCACATTGTTAACAACGATGGTACCATAATCAAGTGGACCATTTAGAATTGACTTGACCATAAGCCTCCCATATGTCGGTTTTCCCTTAATGTATGACATCATACGGCCTTGCCATGCTTCAAAGACTTCTTTAATGAGCATTGGAGGGTGATTATCCGTTCCCGTAATGACGGAAATATCCGTAAGTGATGTCATTTGAGGCATTAATGAACTCGGATTCATTTTGATCACTTTAAAGAATCAAAGATTATCGGTTGATCGAGCAGTGAAGTAAGGTTGTGAGTTGTGTTGTGTTGTTGAAGTAAAGCGTGTGTAAGAAGCCAAGATTAAATCCACTAAAAATCGTCGAAAAAACTCATAAAATACCCCTTGATCCAGAATAATTAAGTTGATTCGAAATAAATACCTTAATGTGAAAAAGATCTTGGTTCGGAATAATTACCTTGATTCGGAATACTTGGTTGATCCGGAATACTTGGTTGATCCGGAATACTTGGTTGATCCGGAATACTTGGTTGATCCGGAATAACGGTAGATCCGGAATACTTGGTGTTGATCCCAAACTTAGATCGATTAGCTTTGTATATACGAGATTAGATCAAGTATAACACGTAGAGAAACCTTTGCTTATGAGTAAAGTAACAAAGTGTTATGCGGAATTAACACTTGATCTAAAACACAATGATGTTAAACAAACTTTCACTTGTATTAGAATAATCGTGTTGATTACAATGAAAGGTTTAACTTGCGAATACTATAAAAACTGATATATGACTTTAACCTAAAAGACCTTCTTTTATAGAACAAGAAGTCTTGTACAATAAGCTATGAATCAACTATTCTAGGTAAAGATAATAATAGAAAATACAATGTTGTGTTTATCTTTACCACATACAAATAAACAAAAGATACGTATGAAGATATTCCATCAGTGTCAATCTTCAAGGCTGTCAGCGTTGACTTCTATCAGCGTCCAATGTCAATCTATCAGCGTTGACTTTCTTCTTATCAGCGTTTAGTAATCTGACCCATATTTTATTCCCAACAATCCTCCCCTAAACTTGATATCCATTCCAATGATCAAGTTTCTGAATAAAACCTTAAGACTTAGGAGGAATCTTTCAATAACTTCTTATGTTGGTGATAAACATATCTGATCAAGTCCTTTGCCACATCACTAGTATAATCTATCTCCAAGGGTGTCTCTAGCATCTTCTCCAATACTTCTTTGGACAAGAAATAGTCAGCATCCACAAGCAGATATTCTGAAAACTTTGTAGAGCTCATATGAAATACACCACAAGTAGAATATAGCCTCCAATGAAGACTACTGAGATCATCTTCAAGATCCTTCCAAATGGCAGGATCTGCTTCTTTTGGACCACACAAAGTCATAAATGTGTTCCAAAGTCTTATTCCATTAGCTGAAGTAGGTGCTTCAGCTGTATACTTGGCCTCTATTAACCTCCATAGATGCACCAAGTCTTTCCTGTCTATGCTTGCAAATATAGAAATAACTGAAGTGAAAGTATGTACCTCCTTTCCAAATCGTCCAATCTTCCAAAAACCACACTCATCTTCATCAAAACTAATGATTGGATTTCTGTCATCTAGAGGTACTACATTTACTAAATCTGAAGCTTCCAAAGGAGAAAGCTTGAGATGCTTCCTTATAACACCTTCAGTTGGAAAATACACATCCATGTCTTTAGGAAATTGAAAAGGATCTCCTTTCTTCACTGGTCTTTGAGCAATCCTTATTTCCTTTTGAATCTGCATCTCTTCTGCAAGCTCTTGTTTTCTTTCTTCTGAAAGAAATTGGTAGACATTCTGTTCTTGCACCTTCCTCCAAATAGGATGTGCCCTATACTCTAACTCCTCAAAAGACAAGGCCAGCAACTTCTTTGATGTCCAATTAGGCTGATGACATCTAAGCAACTTATAGTACAACTGCCTTCTATCTCTTTTGAGCCAGGTCTTGACCTCTTGTGCATTAAATCTCATAATCACCTTTATGTCTTCTTGTACCCTAAGAAGAACTTCCAACCCCCAAATTTGATCTGATAAACTCATACCTGGGTTGTCCATCACCTGGTCTTCCCAAGCATGATACATTCTGGTGATTTCTGGTAGGTCCCAATCAATCTGATTCTTCAACTCACTCAACCTTTCCTTTGCTAGCTCATCCCCATATTCAAGCCTTTCTGGATCTTCAATAATTTGAATGCTTGAATCTGAGCTATCACCTTCTTTATCATCACCACTTTCCTCCTCACTCTCAGAAACAACAAATGGTTCCTTAAACCTCCCCTTAAACTATGATACATGAGTTCTCAAAATATATATATGAACATTAAAAATTTATGTCAAGATAGGAATATAAATATTCCAACCATCATCCATAAACAACACATGTCCAAATAACTCTTCAAAGATCCATAAGCAACTCTGTATCCAATGGCATAAAGCTACCATTACCTACACATTTAGATGAAAACCACAAAACTAACATTTGTTGCTAACAGCGTCCCGACAACACTTAACAGCGTTGAAGGAACTCTTGTCAGCGTTAGACCATAATATCTCTAACAACGGCAAAATAACACTTGACAGCGTTACATTTACCTTTGTCAGTGTTAGAAAAATAATGTGGAAAATCTAAATCATCACAAAGACCAATAACAATGCATTATCCTGTACATACTTTTACAAAAATGTTCCAAGACACATATTAAGAGAGATTAACCATTCCAATATTTGTTACCAAATATTGAAATCTTCCAGCATCAAAAGGTTTAGTTAATAAATCAGCTACATTATCTTCAGTATCTACCCTATCTGGTTGTATTAAACCTTTCTCAAAGCAATCTCTTATAAAATGATGTCTAATTTCTATGTGTTTGGTTTTAGAATGATGTACAGGATTTTTAATAATGCATAAGGTACTGTTATTGTCTACAAAAATCTTGGTATGCATAAAATTATACCCATAATCCAACAGCTGGTTCTGAATCCATAAGACTTGTCCACAACAAGCAGCTGCAGCAACATATTCTGCTTCAGTTGTAGAGTTGGCCACCACTGTTTGTTTCTTGCATTGCCAAGATATTAATCTGCTCCCAAGAAATTGGCATCTACCAGTTGTGGATTTCCTATCAAACTTGTCACCACCATAGTCACTGTCTGAATATGCAATAAGATCCAATGGAGAATCTTTTGGGTACCATAATCCAAGATCTGGATAACATCTTAGGTACCTAAAAATCCTCTTCACAGCAAAAAGGTGACATTCTTTGGGAGTCACTTGATGTCGTGCACATGCACACACAGCAAACATGATGTCAGGTCTTGAGGCTGTAAGATACATCAATGAACCAATCATTGATCTATAGTGCCTAACATCCACATCCTTTCCAGCTCCAAGTTTTCCCCAAGGGTATTGCTTATCCATAGGAGTGGAAGCCTCCTTCTCATGTGGAGAAAAACCATATTTCTTCAAGATTTCAGCTACATACTTGTCTTGGGAGATGAAGATACCATCTTCTTTCTGCTAAACTTGTAAACCTAGAAAGAAGTTCATCTCACCCATTGCACTCATCTTGAATTTATCTGTCATGAGCTTGGAAAATTCCTCACTCATTTTTGGATCAGTAGAGCCAAAAATGATGTCATCAACATAGACCTGCACAAGCAACACATGTTTTCCTTTCTTCTTTGTAAACAGTGTCTGATCTATGGTGCCCCTTTTGAAACCATTTTCCACCAAGTAGGTGGACAATGTACCATACCATGCTCTTGGGGCTTGATGAAGTCCATACATTGCTTTCTTCACTCTATAAACTTTGTCTGGATTCTCAGGATCTTCAAAACCAGGAGGTTGCATGACATATACTTCCTCAACAATTGTCCCATAGAGGAAAGCACTCTTCACATCCATCTGGTAAACAGTAAAATTCATACAAGAGGCATAAGCTAGAAAAATTCTTATAGCTTCAATTCTTGCAACTGGTGCAAAAACTTCTTCATAATCAATTCCTTCCTCTTGTGTATAACCCTGAGCTACCAAACGTGCCTTGTTTCTGACCACAATGCCTCTTTCATCTTTCTTGTTCCTTAGAACCCATCTTGTCCCAATTGGTCTCACATATCTAGGACAATCAACCAGCTCCCAAACATCCTGTATAGCAAATTGGTGAAGCTCATCCTGCATTGCTTCCACCCAACTTGGTTCCTTGAGAGCATCAAAAATTTTCTTAGGTTCTTCCTGTGACAGAAAACAGGCAAACAAACATGCTTGTACAAGAGGGGTATCAACCTTCTTGTGTATATTGGCAATAAATCCACCAAGACCTTGATGGGATCTTCTTGTCTGAACTGGAGCCATAACATCACCAATGATCTGAGATGTGGGGTGATCCTTTGCTGTGGAAGTGAGAACTCCTCCTTCAATAAGTCTGGTGTCCTCAATTTCACGCTCTATGTTGCCAATATCTTCTTCATCTGACTCTGTTTGATCAACACGAATCTCTTCATGGACATGGGAAGGTCCACCTTGTTCAAAATGTGAAGAGAAAAGATGTGCAAAGGTGTTGTCAAATTCTGATCCTTGTTTGTCAGCGTTAGGGCTAACAACGCTTGAACTGCTTGTGTCAGCGTCTGATCCATCAGCGTCTGAATTGCTCTTGTCAGCGCTTGATTTCCCTTTGTCAGCGCCAGAAGAAGTATGCACGTTTGTATTTGGTGGTATTTGTAAACCACCATTATCCTTTCTAGCAGCAGCAGCAGCAGCATAATACTCATCTGTCCATATAGGAAGTGTAACATATTCTTGTGTGGGAGATGATTCAACTGCTGGTGGTCCATCCTCCTTAGCAACCTGAATACCTGAAACATTACCAATTCTCTTTTCCAAAACACTTGAAGTTACCTTCACAATGTCTGGATCAGTAACAGGCATATAATTTAAAGCTCTAGATAAAGGTTCTAAGTCAAACAACCAATTTGGACCACTCTCAGGATCACTAGGTTTACTCTCTAAAAACCTAACATGTACCTTTTCAAGTATACGTTTTTCCTTTTTAATGTAAACCCTATATCCTTTGCTCTGCACAGAATAACCCATGAAGTAGCCTTCATCACCTTTTGAATCAAATTTACCTAGGGCCTCACTAGTTTCTAGAACAACTACATGACATCCAAAAGGCTTGAGGAAGCCAATATTTGGCTTCCTTCCCCAAAGTAATTCATAAGGTGTCTTATTATGTATCTTGTTGACCAATGCCCTATTTTGAACATAACAAGCTGTGTTAACAGCTTCAGCCCAAAAGGCTATAGGAAAGTGGGCATCAGCCAACATGGTTCTGGCTGCTTCAATAAGGGTCCTATTCTTCCTTTCAGCAACCCCATTTTGCTGTGGGGTTCTAGCTATGCTAAACTGCCTAGTAATCCCTTTCTTGGCACAAAAATCATCTAACAACTGATTTCTAAACTCACCCCATTGTCACTTCTAATAATTTTGACCTCATTACCATTCTTCTTTTCAATTTGGGTAATGAAATTAATCAGACTTAGGGCAGTTTCACTTTTCTTGGCTAAAAAGAAAGTCCATGTAAACCTGGAGTAATCATCAGTAATAACAAAACAATATGATTTACCCTTCAAACTTTCTATATTAGTTGGACCAAAGAGGTCCATATGCAATAAGTGAAGTGGTTTAGAACTAGAGTGCACCTGTTTAGACCTGAATGAGACCTTGTGCTGCTTGCCCTTAAGGCATGCTACACAAGAGTGGTCATTGTGGAAAGCCTTTTCAGGCAAACCATCAACTAAACCAAGCCTCACAAGTCTATTGATATTCTTAAAGTTTATGTGCCCTAGTCTCCTGTGCCAAAGATTACTTTCATCTACTGAGGCTTTAGCATATAGACATGACATTTTATTATTTACCTTAATTCCATTAAGATTCACATTATATATGTCTTTATGCCTTGGTGTTCTAAAATCTATGTATTTTTCCTCTGGAAGCTTATAATCTTTGCTTAACACCAAGCACTCAGTATCTGTGAAAAGAACCTTATTTTTGTTATCACACACTTGTGATACACTAAACAAATTATAATCCAGGTCTTTCACCAAGAAGACATTATCAAACCGTAGATTGTTGGTGACAAGGGTTCCTTTTCCTGTGATTGTGCCGTAGCCACCTCCAAAGTATACCTTATCACCATCTTGAATAGGAGAGAAATTGGTCAGATAGTCTTCCTTTCCTGTCATGTGCCTTGAGCATCCACTATCCCAGTATCCATAGTCATTGATCTTCTTCTGAATGCCCTGCACATAAAGAAAACACATTAGTTTTCTTTGGGAACCCAAGCCTTGGAAGACTTGGATTCATTTGGTTGTTCAACAAGAACAGACTTGGTTCTCATAACAACCCCATTTTCATCCCTGTTTGAATGAAATTCCCAGTTAACCCCAATTGGTGTTGACAATGCCTTTGAAATATAATGAAACCTGTTGCATGTCATAGAAATACCAGTAGAATTAGGGTTCTGGTCCTGTTTTGGTCTCCATGTTAAGCTAGTAGAAGCTTTAGACCTATTTCCCTGTGGTTGCAAATACCTAGGTTTAGCAGTGTTTCTATCAGCGCTGAAATTTCTCTTGTCAGCGCCCCGATTGCTCCTATCAGCGTTGAACCTAGGGTTTGCTACAGGAACCCATTGCCTGTTTGACCAAGTATTTGACTTTTGAAAAGGTCTTAGGCCTTGTGTGTTAGACCCTCTAGAAAAGAATGGGGCTGGTCTAACGACTTGTGAACTTTTGTTCACAAAGGAATTGGGTCTGACAGTGTTTGACCTATGTTGACTTTTGTCAGCGCTGAAATGGTTCCTGTCAGCGTTGATATTGGAAGCATTGACACATTTGTAGGCCAAATGTGAGAAGCTACCACATGTGTAACAAGCTTTTCTAGACATAGTCTTAGGTCTAGAAGCAAAGAAGCCTGTTCCATGATTACTAACTTGGCTTTTTGGTGACCTAGAATTTCTATACATCTCTGCATATTTAATACTAGGTTTTCTAACAGATTGTGGGCCAAGGTCAACAGCTTTGCCAGTGGTAGGGTGTGTGATCTTAATAGGTTTAGGATCAAGGCTCTTGATTGTGGGCTCATTTGGACTTTCACACAATAACCCTCCCTTAACAAACAAGGTGTGGTTTGCTTTCTTCCATTCTTCTAGGTCAGTCAGCTTTTGCTGATATTCCTCAACTGGGGAAGTCACTCTAGGTGGAGGAATAAACTCCTCCTCTTGGCATTCTGGCAAGCCAGTCCAAGATAAGTCCTTTGATTGGACACCATAGAAATCCCCAGCTGGTGGTGGAACAACAGTATAATTATTCATCCCAATCCCACTCATATCCTTAGAGTCTCTTTGTTTACTAACACACTCTCCTAGGGATTGTGTGGCCTTATCAAATCTCTGGATTTTAAGACTCACATTATCTTTATTTTTGTTAGCCTCTTCTAACTGAGCTATCAAATCAAGATTAACCCTATTTACTATATCTTGAACATCCTTACTCTGATGTAACTCATGTTTTAAGATATTTATTTGATCCTTTAAATCAAATTCCATTTTCTTATACTCAGATACTGTCTTTTCTGTTTGGGTAAGAGCAACTTGATAGTTAGATACTTTACATCTTTCAGTACTTGCCTCATCTAATAATTTAACTATCTCTTGTTTTAATTTTTCAGTATTTAAACGACAACCCTTAGAACAGAAAGCATCATCATATACCTCATTATCTGATGAGGAGGAGGAGTGTGCCATGAGAGCATATTCAGCATGCTCGTCTTTAACCTCAGCAACCAAAGCTCTGTCCTCTTCCTCATTCTTAGCCATCCAGCTCCAATCCCATTCTCCAACACCATCAATTTGTTGAACAGCAACCATGGCCTTGGGGTCTGGGCTCTTAATCATTTGGCTTGAAGGCTTCCCAGCATCAGATCTCCTTGGAGATCTACATTCCCTCATAAAGTGCCCCATCCTATGACAGTTGTAGCACTCCACCTTGGACTTGTCAAATCCAGCAACATCCTTAGCATTAAAGGTCATCTTCTTCTTGAACCTTTTATTAAACCTGTTTGCTCTTAAACTTACAAGAGCCATAGTCCACTTGATGTCCATCTCTTCCAATTGTTCATCACTTATCTGCTCAAGATCTTCATAAGTAATCCTTGAATCACTAGGCAAAGAAGCAATGAATGCACACACAGTATCAAGATCAAAACCAGCAGGTTTAATTCTATCAGTGCCATGATTGTGTGTGTCAGCGCTTGAGTACAAAGCGTTGACAGGATATGATCCAGCGCTGCCAGATTGACATCCAGCGCTGACACCTTGAGATCCAGTTGCTGAATGTCCATAGAAGTTCATGGAATCAAATTGGCCTTCACTTTGTGAAAAGAAGGCCATGTTGCTGCTGGAAGATTTAGTATCACTTTCCAATTGCCATTCATTCTCCAACAGTCTTAACTTGTTGAAGATGTCATCAAACCTGGAAGTCTTGTGAGTATTATTGACAAGAATAGATCTTGTCTCAATCTTCCATACATCACCAAGGCTTTTGAGAAAAGTAGCATTCAATTCAGGATCATCAATCTGTTTTCCCATGAAGGAAAGTTGACTTGTGATATCAAGAAGTCTACTTCTCACACTGCTGAGATTCTCATTAGGTTGAGCTTTAAAGACAGCATACTCATGCAAAAGTTGCTTCTTCTTTTCTTCTTTTGTGTCAGCATTGCCACCATGTGCCACTTCAAGAGCTTCCCAAAGCTCTTTTGCAGACTCAAAACGTTTGTACTTATGCTGATTCTCATGACCTAGGGCATGCTTCAAGATGTTCAAAATTTTCATGTCCACCCTCTTCTTGGCTATATCTTCAACAGCTACCGCTCTCCCATCATCAGGCTTTTCCACTTTATCAGCTTCAGGACAATTAGGAATAGATGTCCTTGCGGCAATAGCAGCAGTAATCTTTGCTGCTTTATCGAATGTGTTCCCATATTCGATAATTTCCCAAAGAGTGTAGTCATGAATAGCTATGTATTGCTCAAAATTGGACTTCCAAAGTTCAAAGTTCCTGGCATCAAACATGGGAATTTTGATACTAGGGTTTGAGAAGTTGTTTTGCAGCAAAGCAGGAGGTTGATTTGTGCCAGACATGGTGTTTTTAGGGTTTTGAGAATTTAGGGTTTTTAGGGTTTGGTGTTTTAGGGTTCTGCGTTACTTAAAGATCAAAAGTTTCTCAACAAGCTCTGATACCACTTGTTGATCCCAAACTTAGATCGATTAGCTTTGTATATACGAGATTAGATCAAGTATAACACGTAGAGAAACCTTTGCTTATGAGTAAAGTAACAAAGTGTTATGCGGAATTAACACTTGATCTAAAACACAATGATGTTAAACAAACTTTCACTTGTATTAGAATAATCGTGTTGATTACAATGAAAGGTTTAACTTGCGAATACTATAAAAACTGATATATGACTTTAACCTAAAAGACCTTCTTTTATAGAACAAGAAGTCTTGTACAATAAGCTATGAATCAACTATTCTAGGTAAAGATAATAATAGAAAATACAATGTTGTGTTTATCTTTACCACATACAAATAAACAAAAGATACGTATGAAGATATTCCATCAGTGTCAATCTTCAAGGCTGTCAGCGTTGACTTCTATCAGCGTCCAATGTCAATCTATCAGCGTTGACTTTCTTCTTATCAGCGTTTAGTAATCTGACCCATATTTTATTCCCAACACTTGGTTGATCCGGAATAACGGTTGATTCGGAATAACCTGTTGATTCGGAATGGCTTGTTGATCCGGAATAAACTGTTGATTCGGAATGCCTCGTTGATCCCGAATAAACTGTTGATTCTGAATACTTGGTTGATCCGGAATAACGGTTGATCTGGAATAACCTGTTGATTCGGAATGCCTTGTTGATCCGGAATAAACTGTTGATTCGGAATGCCTCGTTGATCCGGAATAAACTGTTGATTCGGAATGCCTTGTGGATCCGGAATAAACTGTTGATCCGGAATAATCTGGCAAAAATACTTCGAGACCAACTGTTGATGTTTTTTCTTAGAACAAACAAATCTAAACCCGATTTTTGACCAAAAACCACGAAAATTTTTGTGATTTCTACCAAAATAAGCTAAACCCAACACTTATCTAATAATCCCAACAACAAAAACACCAAAAATTACAAGATTCAAGGTAGATTTTCCTAAAAATCACTAATACTATCAAAAACTAAAAAGCAACACAAATCCTTACCTTAAATCACCCCATGGCTCTTGATACCAATTGAAGAATTGTGATAATCTTATGAATCAATAAGGTGGGTTGATGGTTTTAGAGAGAGAAAGTAGTGAGAGAAAGTGAGAGAGAATATGTGTTTTATTTAATCAAAAGTGAAACAACCAACCAACCCCCTTTCCATGGTGGAAAGGGGTATTTATATCCAAGCCACTAATGGACTTGGGCCGGCCCATGACAAGCCCATGGGCCGGTTTTACTTAACAAATTAAACAAATATTTAACTACGAGCTATACAACATTCAATAATATCGTGGAGTGACCGATACTTCTAATATACGTTAAAAACGTATTTCTAACACAGTTTTACTAAGACTTAACCGGGTTATTCGGGACTTAGTTTCTTCCGCTGTTATATGCTTATATGCTTATATTATTCATGCTTTATTGTACATCCGTGCACTGAGCGTATTGCTCAGCCGTTTTCTTTTTCATGTTCCCAAAACGGCAGGTACTCAGGGACGCTCGTAGACTTTAAGCATACGTGCATATGGACTGGAAGCTTTCTAGCCTTTCTTTACTTTATGCATTATCTTTACTTTACAACTCTTTCCATGGCTATTGTTTAGTCCTTTCATTTATAGTACTTATGTTTGTGTGTGATGAGCTTTATTTTGGACTACCGATGTTTGATTCCGGTATTTCCTTTTATGGTCATGTAATGTTTTAGACATTTATCCTTGTATGCTTTGATGACACGCCATAATTACGCGTGACATTCCATTATCAAAATGGGGTGTTACAATTATGGTATCAGAGCCAAGGCTTCGACCTGTAGGCTCTCAAAATATGACATGTGATTAGTGGGTAGTCACTATGGTCTTCCTAGAACTGACAGTCGTTTTCATGCATTCATCATTTTTATGCATACATATATAGGTCATTGTCGCAGGTTTATGACTAAGTAATGGTTGGTACAGGACTGGCCCTATTTAGTCGCATGTGTTTTATCGAAACTTTTTAATTTGGGACCGACCCATAGGCATCCCCTCGCCATGTCTTTTATTTTGGGTGAACTGACCATAGACATTCACTCTCGAGCATACAAACGTTTTCATAAAATTGCATCATGCATTCATATACAAATTTTCTTGCATAAAAATTTTTCTCTTGATTTATTGGTATAAATTTTTTCATGTATATATTTATATTTTTGATCTATTTAATCATATGTTTTATGTTATATTGTTAGATGGTTCTCACACGCGAGCAGGAACAACTCAATGCAGCAATCCAAGCTGTAATGCAAGTTTTGCTTCCTCAATTGAGGAATGACATCAGGGCTGAGGTTCAAGCTGCCAACAATCAGCAGCATAACCAAGCACCTCCTCCTCCTCCTCCAGTGACATTGGCAATATGGCTGGAGAGATTCAACAAGCTCCATCCTTGAGTTTTCGAGAAAACAGATAGCCCCAGTGAAGCTGAAAGCTGGTTGGCTCACATCGAGAAGATCTTCAATGCTATGGGCTGTGACCCCGTGTTCAAGGCGAGGTTGGCATGCTACCGGTTCGAAGGTGATGTGTTAAATTGGTGGTTAGCATTGAAGCAGTCTGAGGGAGGTGATGATTGTGTCGCTGGTTTGACATGGGCTCAGTTTAGAGATAGGGTGATGGAGCAGTTCTTTCCCAAGGCTGAGCAAGACAAGCTCAAGAGGGAGTACCATGGGATCCGACAGAGAGCTGGGGAGAATAGCAACGATTTCATGCAGCGCTTTCTTCGCTTAGCTAGTTTCCTTGATGCAGCGGCAGGTACTCCTGAAGAGCAGGCACACCACTTTAGGTGGGCTCTACGCACATCGGTCGCAAACAATCTGGTGTGTGCTACGTTCAACATTGTAGCACAAGTGGCCGATGCGGCACATAAGCTGGAGATGCTGCATGAGAGAGATGAGTTCGGGGAAGCTGAGAAACCCAACAAGAGGTAAACATTCGTATTCAAGCGGTGACCAATCCGTATTCTTTCTATATAGGTCAATTATTCATCTATTTAAATTGTATCTTCTAGGCAGAAAACTGGGGACCAGTCTCAGCCGGCTACTCAGCAACAACCTCATCAGCCCAAGGGAAACGGTCAGACTCACGACCGTTCTGCTACGGATAGGCGTGGCGGTAATGACAATTACCGTAACAACGTTAGACACTCCAACGGCAGAAGGTCCTAATACTTACGCATTTTCTTATGATTTCATGTTATAACTTATATTCTGACACTCTAGCAAATCTTCTACCAGGAACCATGGAAACGGTAGGGACCAGAACCAGAGAGGTTCACAGCCTAGCCGTCCAACAATCACTGGTATTCAATCTTACGATTATTCGCATTGCCCTTTGTACCCTATTATCATGTCTCATGTAAAATGTTTTATCAAGTCCTTAGCCAGCCAGAGCACCTGCTGGAGGATATACTCATCCTCTTTGCTCTACTTGCCACCGTAGGCACCCAAGGCCATGTCGTCGTAACACTGACGCATGCTTCAAGTGTGGTTTTCCTGGCCATATCATGAAGGATTGCCGTAAGGGCGAGATGGAGGGCACATCGGGACATGCTGATACCAAGCCGCCTCCTACAACTAGACGTGTCTACACGACATCTCGAGATCAGGCCAACAAGTCTACAGGTACCATCACTAGAATCTTGTATTTGTATGGTCAGGCTGCGTGTGTGCTATTTAATACGGGTGCTACTCACTCGGTCATTTCTACTGCTTATGCCAAGAACATTAGGATGCTTCCCATGCCACTAGATAATAAACTTACTATTTCCACGCCTTTGAGGGACTCTGTATTAATCACCCATGTATACAAGATTCTTCCCCTAGAATTTGACGATAAGGTTCGTCCTGTTGACGCACTTCCGCTGGACATGAGTGACTTTGACATGATTTTGGGCATGGATTGGCTATCCAAGCATCATGCTACCATAGACTGCCATTCATATCGAGTCATCTTCGGTGATGTTAATGCACCAGAGTACATTTACAACGGGTTCGTACCTGGAAAGTCTGTATAAATCATATCTACCCTACAAGCGCGTGCACTACTGTCACATGGCTGCGGGGGTTATCTAGCTACAGTTCACGACATGGATGCTGAATCTCCATCAATTCAGGATCAATCAATAGTGTCGGAATTCTAAAATGTATTTCAAGAAGAACTTCCTGGCATACCACCTGCACGAGAAGTGGAATTTAATATCGAGCTTATTCCAGGAGCTGAACCGATCTCCAAAGCTCCTTATTGCATGGCTCCCATAGAGTTAAAGGAGCTGAAGGATCAACTGCAAGAACTTCTAGAACAAGGTTTCATTCGACCGAGCGTATCTCCATAGGGCGCAGCGGTCTTATTTGTTAAGAAGAAGGACGGCAATATGCGTCTTTGCATAGACTATCGCGAGCTCAACAAGATTACTATCCGGAATAGGTATCCACTGCCGCGTATAGACGATCTGTTTGACCAACTCCAAGGGGCCAAACACTTCTCCAAGATCGATCTTAGGTCAGGCTATCATCAGCTACGGGTTAAGGAGCAGGACATCGCCAAGACTTCTTTTTGTACCCGCTATGGCCACTACGAATTTGTAGTTATGCCATTCGGCCTGACCAATGCTCCAGTAGTGTTCATGGATTTGATGAACAGAATCTTCCATGAATTTCTGGACAAGTTCGTCATTGTCTTCATCGATGACATCCTGATCTTCTCAAAGTCCAAGGAGGAACACGAAGACCATCTTCGTACAGTACTACAGATTCTTCGCCAGAAGCAGCTGTATGCTATATTCTCCAAGTGTGAGTTCTGGTTAGACAAGGTGGCATTCTTAGGTCATATTGTATCAGCAGAAGGAATCACTATGGATCCAGCGAAGGTTGAGGCTATTACTAAGTGGCCGAGGCCGACATCAGCGACGGAAGTCCGCAGTTTCTTAGGCTTAGCTGGCTATTACCGCAGGTTCGTGGAGAACTTTTCCCGCTTAGCACTACCATTGACCAAACTGATGCGGAAAGGGGAGAAATTTGTCTGGACTGAAGAACGAGAGAAGAGCTTTGAAGACCTGAAGCAGAAGCTAGTATCTGCACCTATTCTTACTCTCCCATCTGGTACGGGTGGAATTAAAATCTTCAGTGATGCATCGGGGAAGGGACTTGGCTGTGTTCTCATGCAACATGGAAAAGTGATCGCGTACGCTTCACGACAGCTTAAGCCTTATGAAGAAAATTACCCTACTCATGACTTGGAACTTGCTGCAGTTGTGTTTGCATTGATGATATTGAGGCACTACTTATATGGAGAATCATGTGACATTTTCACGGACCACAAGAGCTTGAAGTATATCTTCACTCAGCGTGAATTGAACATGAGGCAGAGGAGATGGTTAGAGCTGTTGAAGGATTATGACATTAATCTACAGTATCATCCCGGAAAGGCGAATGTCGTAGCAGATGCTCTTAGCAGGAAGTCCAGAATGATCCACGACATTAAATTGAGGAGGAAATCATAAGAGACTTGGAGCGACTCAACATCGAGATCATGGTACGTGGACATCACGGTTACTAGGCTAATCTTAGAGTAGAACCCGAGTTACTCTCTAAGATCAAGGAAGCTCAGAAAGATGATGGAGAAATCTGGGCGATAGTACAAAATTTGGAGAAACAGACGGAATTCAGAGTAGATGCAGATGGTATCGTATGGTAGGGCACGAGACTTTGTGTTCTTGATGATCAAGAACTCCGGGAAGCCTTGTTAGCTGAAGCTCATAGCTCCCCATTTGCTATACATCCTGGTTCGACTAAGATGTACCATGACATCAAGTAGTACTTTTGGTGGAGTGGTATGAAACAGGATTTGGCCACTTACGTCTCTAAATTTCTTACCTGTCAGCAGGTTAAGATCGAGCATCAGCGATCTGGCGGTCTCCTTCAACCGTTATATATTCCAGAATGGAAGTGGGACAAAATCACCAAGGATTTTGTTACTGGTCTTCCGCCTACCAAAGGGAAGCACGATGCAATTTGGGTTATCGTAGATCGACTTACCAAATCAGCTCATTTCTTACCGATCCGCAAGGAAGATTCGGTAAGTAAACTCGCCGATACATATAGAAGAGAGATCATGAGACTCCACGGTGCTCCATCCAGCATCGTCTCAGACAGAGATCCTCGATTCACTTCGCGATTTTGGAAGAGTCTACAGAAAGCTTGGGGTACACAACTTAAGCTTAGCACGACTTTTCATCCTCAAACAGACGGGCAGTCGGAGCGAACGATTCAGACATTGGAGGACATGTTGAGGTCATGTGTGTTGGAATGGACGGGTGATTGGGACGATTATATCTGTTTGATAGAGTTTGCATACAACAACAGTTGGCACGTAAGTATCAAGTGTGCTCCTTTCGAGATGTTGTATGGAAAAAAGTGTCGCGCCCCAATCTACTGGGATCAGGTTAGCGAGCGAACACTTGAAGGACCAGAGATCATAGAGATGACTAATGAAAGGGTCACAGTAGCTAAGCAGAAACTTCAAGAAGCACGGTCACGTCAGAAAAGTTACGCCGATAAGCATCGTAGGGACATACATTTTAACGTAGGAGATCACGTCTTTCTTAAGGTTTCGCCGGCACGTGGTGTTAGACGCTTCGGGATTAAAGGGAAGCTCAGTCCTCGTTTCATCGGACCGTTTGATATCATTGAACGAGTCAGTGAAGTATCTTACCGGTTAGCGTTACCTCCGCAGCTTTCGCATGTACACAATGTGTTTCATGTGTCCTTACTCAGAGGGTACCAGTATCATCCCCTTCACATGGTTCAGTATCCACTGGAACAAATATGTGAAGATCTCACTTTCATAGAGGAACCCGAACGAGTTCTTGACAGACAAGAACGAGTCATGAGAAGGAAGACGATTCCATTCGTCAAAATCCTTTGGAGGGATCATACCAAGCGGGAAGCCACTTGGGAAACAGAGGAGTCTATCCGGGCTTCTTACCCTCATTTCATATTTTGAATTCGGGTATGTTCTTCTTTTCCAGTTTACTTTATCTATAATTTGGGGATGAATTATTCTTTTTAGGGGGGAAGAGTTGTAAAACCCGCATGCTTTTACCATGAATAGTACCCCTAAGATCGTACGTACTAGATTAAAACTTTCCTTTTATAATATGTTTACATTAACGTATAAGAATTTTAAGTATTACGTACGTGTTAGAACACGATAAGTATTTATTACGTATGAACACACAATAATTATTCAAACAATAATTAATCACGAACATGCGATCATGAAATCATGAACGTAAATTAATCACGAGCTAATATTAATTACGTATATATATTTATTACGAACACGAATAAATATATTAAGTCACGGTTAATAATTAACTAGAACACATAAAACACGAACACAATAAAACACGAACGAACACTAAAATATTTAGACTCAGAAAAGGTACGGGTTACCCCATGTGGGGCCCCCTACCCGCAGCAACACCAAGAGGATGGGCCAAGCCCATTTTAATTTTTCTAAAATAAGGGAATTGAGAAAGATTTTAGTCATTTTTCACATTACAGGAAAAATAACAAAAACCCTAATCTTGTACTTCCTTCTCTTTCTTGGCCGCCGGTTATACGACACAAAAGGGGGTGTTCGGTTGATTTTTGATCTTGAATTTTGTGCAAGCATTCGTGTGTGTTCATTCTTGATCGATCCATGCATTCGGTATAACCTTTTTAACTCTTTTATTTTATGTTTTGATTTATGAATCACATAAAATCATAATGTTTTTAAAAACTAATTAAAAACATTTATTAAACATGTCTATGATTATGGGGTAAATTAAAATAAGGGTTTTTAGGGGTGTTTGTTCTAGCCGACGCCTAAACCGAACCCCCAAGAGGTCTCGGCTTGGCTTATGAACCACCACCGAGACCTCATGGTCTCGGTTTGGTGGTGTGGGTCCCACGGCAGCAGCAAACAAGGGGAAACCCCGAAGTGGTTCGGGGTATGGTATGGATTACAGGTCCGGTTCATGGTTTCTAGTCACGATCCGGTTCATTGATCATGTTAAGGTTTATGATTTTAATAGTTATATGTTAAAAATTAAATTAATAAAACATGACATAAATAATTTAATTAACATGACTTAGGTTATAAATTTAATTATTAGATCATGAATTTTAACCTATGTATTTATTTTAATTAGACTTTATAATTAATTAATTATTAAAAACCATGACTATAATAATTAATCAACATGACTTAGGTTATTATTAATAATTAATAATACATGTTTTAACCTAAGTATCTTACTTTATTTAATTAAAAACATGATATATTTAATTAAATACTTTTAACCTATAGTTTATTTAATTTACATGTAATAATTAATAAACTATACCTTATATCAATATGACTTAGAAAGATAATCAGAAAACACTTAAGCTTATATAATTAGCTTATTTAACCAGCTTATATCTAATTATGGAAACTTCCTATTTTTAGAAACTCATTTAATTAAGGCAGCTAATCTATTTATGGAAACTTTCTATTTTTAGAAACTTATTTAATTAAGGCAGCTAATCTATTTATGGAAACTTTCTATTTTTAGAAACATAGCTATTTTAAGCAGTAATTCTAGTTTTGGAAACTTTCTATTTTTGTAAACTTTCTATTTTTGGAAACTTTCTATTTTTGGAAACTTTCTATTTCTGAAAACTTTCTATTTTTTGTAACTTTCTATTTTTGGAAACTTTCTATTTTAGGAAACCTGCTATTTTTAGAAAGTTGCTTATTATTACACAGTAAGTATAATAATACATGAAATACGAGTAATACTTAATCAGAATAGACAGAATGTAAGATAAATATAGTATAAAGCTTTAAACAGTAAGACATGACATGAACGTATAAAATAAGCTAAGACATGACATAAAACCAGTTACGTATTTAGTAATCAGATACTTATACACGTATGTATTTATGTAGCATTAGTGATACCGAAGTAGGACTCTCTTCAGTTCATCTTCTTCGTTCACTGGACATAAGGTACGAATTCCCGTCCTTTCAGTATGGACATTCTTTCCTTATTAGGATTTCTCGTATGCAGCCAACTGTTTTCCCGTAGTATAATTTTATATGTTTGATTGATTATGTTTAATTTAAAATACTTATAGCCATATACATGCATGACTAGTTTCACCTAGTTATGGAGGTACCATAACCATAACACTAGAGGCACTGGTGTTATGACTTCCCCATGACGGAGTGATTGCTCGTGGCGTCCCTTCAGCTTTTGGCCATATTATTATATTTATCATGTGGGGCATATGGGTGCATCCTAGTTACATGTTTTCAGCAGATTACTCAGTGTGAATGTGGTATGTGCCTTGCATCCTTCACAAGGAGCTGATCCCTCCTACCCAAAACCAGTATATTAAATTAGAGGCAGCCCCTCTAACTTGCATGATGAGGTCACCCCTCCAATTATTCATGCACGGTGGATTTTCATGCCCTATATTGGCTAATGGTAGAATATGTTAAACAGTTTTTATAAGATAAACATAAGGCTTTTCAAACTATAAAACCAGTTTTACTAAGACTTAACCGGGTTATTCGGGACTTAGTTTCTTCCGCTGTTATATGCTTATATGCTTATATTATTCATGCTTTATTGTACATCTGTGCACTGAGCGTATTGCTCAGCCGTTTTTCTTTTCATGTTCCCAAAACAGCAGGTACTCAGGGACGCTCGTAGACTTTAAGCGTACGTGCATATGCACTAGAAGCTTTCTAGCCTTTCTTTACTTTATGCATTATCTATACTAATACTCTTTCCATGGAAATTGTTTAGTCCTTTCATTTACAGTACTTATGTTTGTGTATGATGAGCTTTACTTTTGGACTACCGATGTTTGATTTCGGTATTTCCTTTTATGGTCATGTAATGTTTTAGACATTTATCCTTGTATGCTTTGATGACACGCCATAATTACGCGTGACCTTCCATTATCAAAATGGGGTGTTACAAGTACGAGAAAACCCACAAGACCTTTGAACCAATCCACTGCTCAACCACTTAAGAAACTAAGTGCGTTATAATCCACTACCCTGCGTAAACAAAACAGGTTAAAGAAGCTTTATGAGAACATGATTAGGACATGTAAACGGGGGTACTCGAGATTTACACCACCCGGATACAAATGGGTACCTAAGATAACCACTATTTTAATTGGGTCTATGAATATTAGCTTATCTTTAGGATTTTTATCTAGGCCTACTAATATTTTGGAACCCACTTTTATCAAGGACTCCCATTTGTCAAACTCTACATTGTCTCCTAATTCTTATGCAGCTCGTTGAAATCATTCTATTCATAATGGACTCCGGGTGCACAAAGCACATGAAGGGCAATCTCAAGCTTCTCAATAACTTTGTGGAGAAGTTTCTGGGTACGGTGCGGTTTGGAAATGATCAGTTTGCACCGATACTTGGATATGGAGATTTGGTTTAAGGGAATATCACTATCAAACGGGTTTATTACGTCGAGGGACTAAATTACAATTTATTCTCGGTTGGTCAATTCTGTGATGCAGATTTGGAAGTGGCTTTTCGGAAAACTACTTGCTATGTTAGAGACTACGATGGGAATGACCTTCTTACAGGTTCTCGTGGTTCTGATCTCTACACAGTCCTCTTCAAGACGCATCTTTAACAAATCCAATTTTCTTAATGGCTAAAGTTTCATCATCTCAAGCATGGTTATGGCATCAACGATTATCACATCTTAACTTTGACACCATCAACTTGCTTTCGAAGAATGATATTGTGACCAGTCTTCCTAAGTTAAAATTCGTCAAAGACCATCTTTGTTCTTCTTGTGAGTTGGGTAAAGCAAAACAAAAGTCCTTCAATACAAAGACCACCCCAAGCTCAAAAGGACGATTGGAACTTCACATGGACTTATGTGGCCCCATGCGTGTAGAGAGTATTAACGGGAAAAAGTATATTCTCGTTATTGTTGATGATTACTCCAGATATACATGGACTTACTTCTTAAGGTCCAAAGATGAAACACCGGAGGTTCTCAAAAACTTTCTCAAGATGATACAATGCAATCTTCAAGCTCAAGTCATAACGGTTAGAACGGATAGGGGTACTAAATTTTTGAACAAGACTCTACAAGCCTAATTTCAAGAAGAAGGCATCGATAACCAAACTTCAATTGCTCGAACTCCTGAACAAAATGGCGTTGTCGAAAGACGTAACCGTACTTTGGTTGAGGCAACTCGGACAATGCTTTCTACATCTAAATTACCACTATTCTTCTCGGCTGAAGCAATTACAACTACCTGTTATACTTGGAATCGTTCTCGCATAATCCCTAGGCATGAAAAGACACCATACCACATCATCAATGGAAGGAAACCTACTGTTAAATTCTTTCACATATTTGGATCTTTATGCCACATTCTTAAAGATGGTGAGAATTTCGACAAGATGAAAGAAAAAGGTGATGCGTGTATTTTTGTGGGGTATGCTACATTGTCGAAAGGATATTGAGTTTACAACAGGAGAACAAAGATTATTGTCGAAATAATTCATGTAAACTTTGAAGAATTGCCACAAATGATACTTGATCACAACAGCTCAAGTCCCGCACCTAAATGTCCAACAATGGCACCTACACAAAACAGTGTACGTCACATGCAAGAACGTCAAGAAAGTACTTCTACAGCAGACTCGACGGATTCGACAAAAATGAATGAGTTGGTTGATTTATATGATCTAATGTTTGATGAATATTACTATGGAAAAAATCAAGTTGTGTCAAAGCCTTCCGTTGTCAATACTGCTGATGCACCCAAACAAAGTCAACAATACACAACTGCATCTACTTCAGCAACTGTTGCTCAAGAATCAATTCCATTGGATACTCAACAAACTGAACAAAACCGTCATACAATCAACATCACCAACCGTCAATGCTGTAGGAGGAACCAACAATCAAGCAGTCGATGCAGAGTCTGACAAAGACGAATTCATCAACCCATTCGGTACACCGATACGCGAAGTCGAAGAGTCTTCTACTAAACACGTTGATCTGTCAAACATGCACACATTCTATCAACGATATCCATCCACTCACCATTAGACACGTGATCATCCATTGATACAAGTTATTGGAAATCCTTCACAATCGGTTCGAACACGCAGACAACTTAAAACCGATGGCGATGTATGTATGTATGTATACACTCACCGTGAGTTTCACTGTACCTACAAACATCAAACAAGCCATGACTGATCATGCGTGGAATGAATCAATGCAAGACAAACTTCATCAATTTGAAAGACTTGGAGTTTGGGAACTTGTTGACCGACCATATGGAACATCAGTTCTCGACTTCAAATGGATCTAGAAAAACAAATTGGATGAAGAACAAACAATCATCAAAAACAAATATCGTCTTGTGGTTAAGGGATATCGTCAATAAGAAGGAATATATTTTGATGAATTGTTCGCTCTAGTCGCTTGTTTGGAAGCATTCAGGATACTCCTTGTTTATGTTGCACATAAGGGCTTCACGGTTTATTAGATGGACGTTAAAACTGCTTTTTTCAATGGTCATTTGAAGGAAGAAATGTATGTGAATCAGCCGGAAGGATTTGTTGACCCTCATCATCCTGACAAAGTCTATCGTCTCAAGAAGGTTGTATATGGACTTAAACAAGCTCCAAGGGCGTGGTACGAAGAATTATCAAACTTCTTGGTTTCCAAAGGATTATCCAAATGTTCTATTGATCCTACTCTCTTTATTAATAAATATGGAATGACATATTGCTAGTGTAGGTGTATGTTGATGACATTATTTTTGGTTCTACGAACCCAAAACATTCAAAACATTTTGAAAAACTCATGCACAACAAATTTGAAATGTCAATGATGAGGGAGCTAAAATTCTTTTTAGGCCTCTAGATTAATCAATCCCCACATGGTATTTTTAATTAACCAAGCTAAGTATGCTCAAGAGATACTTCAAAAGCATGGTATGACCTCATGTGCTCACGTTGGTACACCTTTGTCGACCTCATCCCTAGACGCTGACTTGTACTCATCTCCCGTAGATCAAACGCGATATCGTAGTATGATCGGGTCTCTCATGTACCTTACAGCCAGCAAGCCTGATATTCACCATGCCACATGTTATTGTGCACGATATCAAGCCAGACATACTGAAAAGCACCTCAAGGAGGCTAAACAGATCTTTCGATACCTTAAGAATACCATTTACACGGGACTCTGGTATCCGAAGGAAACCGGTTTTCATCTAATAGCTTTTTCAGATTCTGATCATGCAGGTTGCCTTGAAACTAGAAAGAGCACTTTTGGTGGCGTACAATTTCTAACGGAAGACAAGCTCGTGAGTTGGTCGTCAAAGAAGCAGGATTGCACCTGGCATCATCCACAGAAGCAGAGTATGTGTCTCTATCCGCGTGTTGTGCTCAAGTCCTTTGGATGAGAACTCAACTCACAGATTATGGCTTCCACTTTGATAAAATACCCATGTATTGTGACTCAAAGTCAGACATAGCCATCTCTTGCAATCCGGTTCAACACTCCCGCACCAAACACATAGATGTCAGATATCACTTCATCATGGAACAAGTGGAACGCGACATCGTGAAATTATACTTTGTTAGAACTGAGTAGAAGCTGGCAGACTTGTTTACAAAAGCTTTATCGTAAGATAGGTTTGCGTATCTCATTGGTCGTCTTGGTGAAGTATATGACTCCAGATGGCTTGGAGGTTCTGGCAAATGAAGCTGCTTGATATTCTGTCATAATGACTTCTAAGCGCATCACAACTTGGGACTCGGACCTCAAATAAGAAAAGTGTATCTCGGAAGATAACTTATCCTTCTCAACGAGAAATTAATATTTCTCGGTCATGAGCTTGTCATTAAAACATTCCAAGTTTTTAAGTTCATGAAAAACGACTTCTAAGTAAATGTCAGCTTAGAACTCGAACTTCACCTTAAGGAAAGTTTACCACGGATGATAACTTATCCTTCAAAACAGGAAATCAATTTTTCTCGCTCATGAGCTAGTCACAAAACATTCAAAGTTTTTAGCTCATGTAAATCGGAATTTATTTTAAAACTGTTGAACACAATTTTTTAAGAATTTCTCAAAATATTTTTCTAAGTCTTTCAAAATTGTGTGTTCAACACTCCCTTCCTCATAAAATGGTTTTTATATCTCAAAAACGTCATATGTTATTTTGATCCATTTTTTAGGGGGAGCGTTTTAAAATCAAGACTTTAGTGTTGTTGGGTACATCTCGGATATTGTCATATTTTATGTATCCAACACATTGCAAAAATGGTTTAAAACTGTCATATGTAATATGGTATATCGGATAAGGCATCTCAACTCCGTACCTCAACATATTTTTTGGTATCGTTTTTCCAAAATATTGTCAAATTTTTGTTTCAAGACACACATATATTGTTGAGGGGGAGCTACCCGACTAAAGTTCCATGATTCATGCGTGCACACATGTTTCTCTCCCAATCGGTTTTCAGAAATTGTCATATTTTAATCAACTGGTATCTCTAATATTAAGTTTTTATATTAGAGATAGGGGAGAAAATGTGATTAAAATATAATATATCGCAACATGTGATCTTAAAGACTCAAGTGCAACTCTTTCATTCACATGCTAAACTATTTCGAATATCGATGCATGTGTGTAGGGGGAGTAATTCAGAAATGTAAAAATTTTAAAGTGTTAAATGTTTTGATTTTTATCAAGCACTTTGAATGGTTTTCAAAGGTTTTATGGTTATGATCTATACCCAAAACACCTACTATCCACGATGGAACGATGGAGTCAAAAGATGGTTTAGGATAGGAATCTAAGTCCTACGATCGAACCAGAACCGGAGGGATCTACCCAAGGACATTCCATAGCTAGAAATATTTGTCCTTAGGAAATATGGAGCGGATTGAAGCTGAATGCGGACCATTTACATAAGTTAGCACTGGAACAATCACAACAAGGTGCTAGTGATGACGTATTGGTAAGAACCGAAGGAGCTGAATATTCTATGCAACCTAGGCAGAAACCGGGTCAATACATCTATTGAAGACAAGTGTCATGGACCCAGTGATGCGATGCACAACCCTTCCCCAGCCATTCGAGTTTCTCTCAAAAAACACTTTTCTCATTGTCACGGAGATCAACATGTATCTATTGACTTTCTCACTCCAAGATAGTTAATATTGAAAAGGTGATAGTCTGTTGCAGGCTCCGATTACCAAAACGCACTATCAAGTCTAGAGCCAAAAGAGATAAATCTATCATCTCATTAGGACACAATCGAGTCCTACGCATTATCCTTGTGATATTGCCAGAACATCCGAGTGATACGATTCATGGTGAAGATGGAAATCCTGCTTGAGTCAACATCTAACAAGCTCATGGTAGGTAACTTGTGCGACTCTACACGAATCAAACATGTGATAACTGGAATGCAACTAAGTTTAGATTCTTAATTGATTTAAACTTGATTCTAGGTTTCTTTGCAAAATCCGTGTGATCTTGCCAAAACATTCAGAGTGACACTCTTTAGTGTTCACAGTGACGAATGGAAATCCTTCCAGTGTCAACCTCAAACAGCACTGCGGTAGGTAACTCGCAAGATTCTTTACGAATCGAACTTGTGACAAACTGGAAAGCAACAATGGTACAATTCTTTTAGAATCAAACTTGTTCAAGGAATTCTGAATAGACGACTCTAATCAGACGGATAACTTATCCTTATGATTCACTCTTTACGTTCGCAATCTGCTTTGAGACGGTCGAGTAAAGAGAACTGGTTACTACCGCCGGGAAACCCTGTCAAGGAGGTTCTTAATCGAATCTACCCGATCACAGGTACGGTATCTAATACCGTCTAACGGTCTTCACCGACCGGAGGTAAAATGCTACCGAATTAGGATGAAATGTTCAAATCCTTTTTATCCGTGTCTATATATATTGCATCATACCAAGAAGGTGGCATAGCTGTGTACTAACCGAAGTCGTCTTCACATGTTCATACTAAAAGTTAAATACTTTCGCTACTCTGATAATCAATGGATACCTCAAGGTCTAACTTCAACTATATTTGTATGGGAGATTGTTAGCCTTTCGAAATAAAAAAGTATGAACATGTCGATTCAGAAATCACAAGAGCACAAGATGGCGATAAACAAGATTCCTAAAAATGTAATAGGTCATCTTTATCACAAGAGCACAGGTGAACACTATCAAGGATAGATTGAAGATCTCAAGCACTCAAAGTCAAATGACAAAGGCTCAAGATAAATATCACAAAAGCATGAAGGAACAAATCCGTTACAAACAAGATCAAGACCAAGATACAAGACCCAAGAAGGAAGATCTCCTCCACAAGAATGTATTCACTCAATCATCTTATGCATTTTAAAGATGACCGGTACATTAAGGGAGATTGTTAGCCCTATATTTATATAGTCGAACAAGAATGTAATAGGCAATCTTAGTCGTTAATGGTCTTGTATTGTAATAGGTTAGTCGGGTTAACCGGGCTTGGACCATAAGCTAATATTGTCTAAGGTAGGGGCTTTATGGCCAAGATAGGCCAAGCCCGACTCAAGAAACAAGCCCATGAGCCCACCAAGCTCATGGGTATATAAACCCTCTTCCATGTGTGGAAGAGGGTGTTGGTTCATATTATTTCTCATAGTAACTTGTAACCTTCCACCACTTCTCTCTCTAGTTTCTCTCTCTAACTTTCTTCTCTTTCTCTCTCTAGAATCTTGTGTTATGGATTGACTTGGGATTAACATCTAACCCTCACATATACTCAAACCAATTACTTACTCTCACGTCAGAGTCTAATCGTGGGATACGTGCCCACAATAAGCCTAACAGTGTTTGTTTATTAGTGTGCAGGGTCTTCAAACAAATTCTCTTGGTGCAAGAGCTGGAGTCCAGAAGACCCCGAATTAAGCCTAATTCAGGTCAAGCGCGATCTATCCAACTTTTGTATCAACAAGTTGGCGGCATCCATGGGACCCTACACTAAACTCTAAGCATGACTAAAAGCGGCACGAATGTTTCCTACCAAAAAGGAGGTAGCAAAAGGTTGTCGACGGTGGATGCTCAAATCACATCCGTTGAGGTCACCCCTAGACCAACTAGCAGGGTTAGCAGCAGAGATGTTGCCAACCCACCCCCTCAAGGGTTCGACTCACCATTCTTAACCCCCACACTTATCGCAAGGGAAAAGAACCCGAATCAGGGATCAACCTAACCCCCGCCCAACAAAGACAGGCGAAAACTACCCCTCGTATCATCAGAAAACGAGGAAATTGTCGTCACGAAAGAGCAATCAAAGAATATGTGGCAAAAAATTTACATACCCTTCTCCCGCTCGTTACCAAACGTATGAGAGACCAAAGAGTCGTAGGGAAAAAAACAAGTAAGCCCAGTGCGAAGAGACGAGTCGCTGAGGCCTAGGCAATCCCCAAGTAACGACTCATCTAGCTCAGACTCAGTTGATCATCGTTCTAGAAAACGCAAGACAAGGCGCCCTTCTTCAAAAGACTCCGAAAGCGAGACTGATCCTTACCAACCTCCCAAAAGTAAGGATCAAGACTTTTCTCAACCATAGAGAAGAGGTAGAGCGAACGCTTTTACAAAATGAATTCAGTATTACGCCTACGCCGACACGAAAAAGCGTCACATACCGTCAAATGTCAAAGCGTACGACGACACTACAGACCCAGACGATCACTTAAAAGTCTTTGAATCACAAGCAGGAATCGAGCAATGGCCTGAACCTACATAGTGTAACGTGTTCAACTCCACTCTCGTAGGGAACGCGCAGAACTGGTTTGACAGGCTCCCGCAACGAACGATCGATGGATTCTAAGAGATACGAAGAGCCTTCAAAAGGAATTACATAAAACAGAAGAGGTACGACAAGAGTGATGTGTTGTTGGAGAGAGTCAAACAAAACCAGGGTGAATACCTAGAAGACTTTCTAGAACGCTTCAAGGGCGAGTGCATTCAAATAAAAGAATGCCCTGAAATCCTAAAAGAGTCCTGCTTCATGGCAAGGATAAACAACAAAGACCTGATACGAAAGTTCAACGAAAAAACTCCAGAAACTTTTGATGGGGTAATGCGATGAGTAAGATCCTTCATACAAGGAGAAACTGCGGCTGTGAAATTAGGAAAAATACGCCTAACTACAGATCTCAGGATATGTCTAAGAAGCGTGTTAATAGCCAAAGTAGGGCTCGCAACCTTGATTACCAAGGAAGTCAAAGAGGGGGACGTGATAACAACTTCAAGTTCACACCTTTAAAATCGACTCCAAGAGAGATACTCATATCAGAGGGCACAGACTTCCCAAAACCTATGCTAATGACCACCCCAGTTGAAAGGCGCACAGGAAATAGACACTGTGAGTACCATGGAGAAAAAGGAAACGCCACAAACGAGTGCATACAGCTACAAAAGCACATAGAGAGCCTGGTAAAAACTGGTAAATTAAAACACCTTGTCAAGGAAAACATAGAAGAGGGGAAGCCAAAGTCAAAAGACACACCCACAAACATTTACATGGTACAAACGTGGAAACGAAGGACGAAGTAGAAAGTGAGACAAAAATTTTCTAGGGGGAAAGACATCTCGTTCCCACCCCTCAGCACAAGCAACGTCGCAAATGGACCGTTGATAATAGAAGTCAACATTGGGGATCACAACATTCACCGTATGTACGTTGATGGTGGCTCCTCAACAAAAATATTGTACGAACATTGTTTCTCATAATTAAGTCCAGATATAAAGAAGCAACTGATACTCGCTACTTCACCATTAATTGGCTTTAGCGGAGAAGCAATCTGGCCTTTAGGACAGCTGAGACTACAGGTAATAGTAGGGGATGGCCGAGCACTCAACCATCGTCCCAATGAATTTTTTGGTCATCCGTTCACCATCGTAGTACAATGGTATTGTTGGACGCCGCGCAATCCTAGCAATGCGAGCTGTACCTTCCACAACCCATGGCATGATGAAATTTCCAATAGAAGGAGGAGTCGTAACAATCTTCAACACAGCCGTACCACCGGCAGAATGTAATACGATTGCGGAGCCACCAAGGATAACTGCGGAACCCAAAGTACCATCACCACCAAACTTGAAAGTGGCAATACATCTAGACTACCCAGAGCAAGAAGTTATGATAGGAGGAACACTATCCGATCAAGGGAAGATGAACATGTGCAGACTTTTAAAAAATAACCTGGACATTTTTGCATGGGAACTGAAGGATATGACGGGAGTACCACGCTCAATCGCAGAACATAGACTACAAATCTGTAAAGGATATCCCCTAGTTAGACAAAACAAACGTAGACAAGCTCCATAACGCAGCAAGGTAATACTTGAGGAAGTGAAAAAATTGGTGGATGCAGGAATCATGCGGGAAGTTTATTACAATGAGTGGCTCTCCAACCCAGTTATGGTTATAAAACACGATGGTAGCTGGCGTATGCGCGTTGACTTCACAGACCTCAATAACGCCTGCCCTCAGGACTGCTACCTCTCCTAGAGATAGATTGGAAAACTGAATCACTCTACGGATACCCTTTTAAATGCTTCTTAGATGTGTACAAAGGATATCACCAAATACAAATGGCGGAGCAAGACGAGGAAAAAACAACATTCCATATTAGTCAGGGAGTCTACTGTTACATAAAAATGCCCTTTGGACTTAAGAATGCGAGAGCCACTTATCAATGGTTAGTTGCATTCGATAGCCAAATCGGATGAAACCTAGAGGTTTACATTGATGACCTAGTCATAAAAAGTCACACAGAGGAGGCACTCATTCATGACATTGAGTAAACTTTCTCTACACTTAAGAAAATCAACATGAAACTAAATCCCGAGAAGTGTACTTTCGGCACCACGGAAGGCATGTTCTTAGGATACATAATAGATCCCAACGACTTACCTACAGGTTCCTATCTAAGTCCGCGGAGAAGTCACTCCCTTATTTAAAACACTCAAGAAGTGTATAAAAAAAGGAGACTTCAACTAGGCGAAGGAGGCAGAAGAAGTGTTTGACTAACTAAAAAAGCATTTAGCAGCACTCCCAATGCTGGTCGCACCTTGACCAAATGAGGAGTTGATCGTATACCTTTCAGCTACGCACGCAGCAATCAGTGCGGTGTTGATGACGAATAGGGAGAACGTATAGACGCCTGTGTACTTCATCAGCAGAGCTCTACAAACTTTAGAATTAAACTATTCGCCAATGGATAAACTGGTGCTAGCGCTAGTCTTCGCAACAAAAAGGCTGCACTGGTACTTTCAAGTGAATCCTATAGCCGTAATTATGGACCAGCCGATATAACAGATAATATCGAAACCAGACGTAGCAGGAAGGCTACAGAAGTGGAGTGTTCTACTCGGGGAACATAACATCACGTACAGGTCGTACACCACGGTCAAAGGGCAGATCCTGGCAGACTTCATTATAGAAAAGCCAGAAGATGAGGAACAAGCACCTAAAGAGGAGGAAGAGCCCCAAAAACCATGGGTCCTGTTCACTGATGGATCCTATTGCATAGACGGATCAGGCGTACGTTGATAGGTGTGTAAACACCCATCCTTTTACCACTTAATTCTGGCTAAAACAAGACCAAAACACGTAATTAATATCATTTGTTTGGAATTATGCGTGGTTTTTGTGTTTATTGTGATTTCAGAGCTAACCGGATGAATATTAAAGAAAACATGGGATTGCACGGGTTTTATCAAGGAAAAAGACTAAAGACGAAGTCTATTGTCCAAGAGATGCAAAAGATTTGTAGTCACTGGGCCTATTCAAAGATTTATCGAAGAAAAGGACCAAAGACGGAAGATTTACATAAGTCGAAGAAACTCAAGTCTATTTAACGAAGAAATTAAAAGACGAGTTGAATTTAATCGACGACAAATCCCGAATCAGAATCGAAAACGTCAACTTTTCTGAAAAGACGAGAAGACAAGAAGAAAGGGAGAAAGCCCACTCACCAACCAACCACTAGGAGTATAAATAGATTCCTCCTTCACACAATTAGAGAGGGAGTTCATTTTCTTTTTCCAGTTCTTTGTGGTTCGTAGCATCACAAACACCATGAGGGTGTTTGGTGATTTTTCATTTTTCTTTTTCAATCTTGTAATCCTTAATCATTAACCTTGTTACTTTCACATTAATCAATCTATTCCATCTTTTCATTCATCTTGTTCTTCATCATCCTTTTAGTGAAAGTTCTTAAGTTCTTATTTGATTCTAGTTTGATTCTAAAAAGTTATTGATTTAGTGTTTTATTGGTGGGATTTATTACTTATGGTATTTAAATGATGTGTGTTTGATTTGGTAAAACCTTTTTAAGTATTAAGCTCGACCTTGGATTAATTCGTGTCCACTGTGAAACGTCTGCTACTGTTCTTCATATCTTGATTTTCCGAATAGACAAACTTTTGTGTGGCTTATTCAGAATCTTGGATTTTCCGAATAGCTCTTTTTCTTTCTCTCTTATTCGGAACTTTTCAGTCTTTCCGAATTGCTGTTTTATTCCATGCTTATTCGGAATATTTACATATTCCGAATAGTCCCTACTTTCCGAATAGAACCATGTTTTCCGAATAGGGGACGTTTTTCCGCATAGGCCTCATTTTTCCGAATAGGGCCAGATTTTCCGAATAGCATTATTTTCCGCATAAAGATAATTTTTCCGAATAGGGTATTTTTCCGCATGGCAATATTTTCCGAATAGAGCATCTTATTCCGAATAAAAGGTTTTTCCGCATAAGCCATCTTTCCGAATAGAGGTATTTTTCCGCATATACTTGTTGACTTTCCGAATGGCTCTATATTCCGTATAGACTTATAAGGGTATTCCTCCAGATTTTATTCAAGTATTATTTTTCTTTCATTATTGATTGATTTAAGTTAATATCATTATCACTTTATTCATTTTCATTTATTTAGAATAGAAAACCAAATCCACCTTTTGTCACCAAGAACAATCATTCCACTTTTAACTGAGATCAATTCGAGAGGATATCGAGAATTATTTTGAACCCATAACAAAACGCTTGTATCGAATGGCGCCGCTGCCGGCTCCTCTCGTTAAGATCAAAAGTTTTTTGTGAGAACTTGGATTTTGGGATCCGTTCCCCGTGAACGTTACTTTTTCAAAAAAATTTCAAAAACACTAAAAAATATAAAATTTTCAAAAAACCTAAAAAGTAAAAAAACATAAAAACCAAAAATATTTTTGCTTTGTTTTTCTTTGTTCGTTCTTTTCCAGGTGTATACGCACTCGATCCACGTCTTATCAAGAGCCCGAGCCTCTCGATAACTTAGACATGGCTGGTGTACAAAACAACAATAACATACCACCTCCGAACAACAATAATAACAACAACAACCCACCTTTCAACAACATGAATAACAACAACAATGAGCCCCTTCCGGATAATCGCCCGATGATTGAGTTGCTGCAAGCTCATGTAGATGGTAACACGGATCCAATTGTTATACCACCAATTGCCGCCAACAATTTCGAGCTCAAATCAGGCTTTATCCAGATGGTCTCCGCTCAGCCATTCTTGGGACGAACCATTGATGATCCACACGACCACATCAAGAGATTTCTACAACTCACCAACACGGTCAAGTTCAATGGTGTTTCACAGGAGGTTATAAGGTTACAACTTTTTCCCTTTTCTTTAGAGGGACAAGCCCGGCATTGGCTTGCTAAGGAACCGCCACAGAGTATTCTCTCGTGGACGGATTTGGAAACAAAGTTTATCAACTACTTTTTTCCACCCTCTCGTACTACCGCTTTGCGGAATGAGATTATAAACTTTGAACAAAAGTACGATGAGTCATTCAGTGAATCTTGGGATCGCTTTAAAGATCTTTTAAGAAAATGCCCACAACATGGTTTTACCAAAGTACATCAAATCAATACTTTTTACAATGGTTTAAGCATGAGTGACCAAGATTCACTGAATAGTGCCTCAGGGGGTAATTTATTGGCTAAGACTTCCAATGCTGCTTGGGACATCATTGAGAACAAATCTCGTGTGCAAACCAAGAGTGTTAGGACCAATGTTGCTAGTGCTAGCACTAATGACAGTGACAAGCGATTAGACAAAATCACCACGCTTCTTGAATCGCTTGTCACCCACACCGTCAGCAACAACAACAGCAACAACGCCAAAAATGCACAAGTGAACGCTGTCAGCCAACCTTGTGAGATATGCGGTGGTCCCCACTCTTACACAACTTGTACCGCCACCCAAGATTACCCTGCTGAGAATGTGAATGCGGCATATGGCACCTATCAACAACCTGCTTATCAAGCTAGACCCCAAGGTGACCGTAACTTGCTTAGCTACCGCAGCAACAACTATCTTTCACCACCTGGTTTCCCTCCTGCCAACTCAAACCAACAACAAAACCTTAATCGCCCTCCTCAACAACAACAACCTCGACAACCTTACATCCCACCTCACAAGCAGCAACAACCGCCTCAACGCAACAACCAAGTCTACCAACAACCTGCTTACCAACCACCCGCATACAATGCTCCTCCCAACCAACCCACCGCTCTTCACCAAGAAGTGGAAACTTATATGAGGACTAACGATGCGATAGTGGGAAATCTTCAGAGAGAGGTGCTCAACCTGAAAGCCGACTTGGTCAAGCAAGGAAATGATTTGAGAGCAGATATGAGAAATACGTTGGATAGCCAAACTAATGATTTGAGGAACATGATGGCTAGTTTCTTCCAAAGTAGTCAACCCTCTTCTTCGGGTACTCTTCCGAGTAACACCGTTGCAAACCCAAGAGGGGAGATGAAAGCAATCACCACTCGAAGTGGCAAAGGTACCAAGGAACCCGAGCTTCCTATACCTCCACCGGTGGTTGTGACTAAGGAGAACGAGCCACCTGCTCCTATTCCTCATCCTTCTCCTTCCCCAATTTCTCCACCTCTTCTTTCTACCCCTCCTCCACCCGTGCTTGTGAGTGATCCTATTCCTCTTAAGCCTTCCTCTTCTTCCAATATACCTTATCCTTCAAGGTTGAGGAAAGAGAAGCAAAAGAGCAAGGATGATATTCAAGTTTCGAACTTCCTAAAAATGTTCAAAAAACTAAATTTCAATATCTCCTTCGCTGAGGCTCTCGCTCACATGCCCAAGTATGCCAAAATGTTTAAAGATCTTCTGAGCGACAAGGAAAAGCTCCTCGATATTGCCAACACCCAACTTAATGAGAACTGCTCTGCAGTGCTCTTAAGGAAATTGCCAACCAAGCTTGGTGATCCGGGTCGTTTTCTTATCCCTTGCAATTTCCCGGGAGTAGAGAATTGCATGGCCCTAGCCGATCTAGGTGCCAGTATCAATCTAATGCCTCTAAGTGTTTGGAAGCAATTATCTCTCCCCGAGCTTGTCCCCACTAAAATGACTTTGGAATTAGCTAACCGTACGGTTGCTTATCCAGTGGGGATAGCCGAAGACGTCATTGTAGGAGTCGACAAATTCACCTTCCCTGCTGATTTTGTTGTCGTCGACTACGAGATGGACCCCCGTGTGCCACTCATTGTTGGTCGTCCATTCTTGAGGACCGGTCGCACTCTCATTGATGTTGAAGCCGGTGAGCTTATCATGAGAGTGGGTGACGATAAAGTAGTCTTCAACATGGGAAAGTTATCTAAACAGCCTTCTTCTTCCGAGAGTGTTAATTGTATTGACGTTCTTGATGAGGCTTGTGAAGAACACTTCAAGGATGCTTGTAAAAACATTCCTACCTCTCTTCCCAATGTTGAGACCGTTTCCTCTATCGACTCATCACTATCTCTATTTGGAGAAAGTGATTTCCTTTGGAAAGATTTGGAAGCCACCTTGGGAGATGTGAAGCAAGACAATGACGATTCTACTGCCACTTGGGATGAAGACCTCAGTTTCATTGCAAACCTCCTCAAAGAAGACAATCCTTCTCCTCCATCTCCCACTATCATTGCTATCGATACTCCGACTTCGAATACGCCTCCCGTCGACAATCCTCCGGATTTGGAACTTAAGGAGTTGCCGCCCCATCTTGAGTATGTATTCCTCGAAGAAGAGAAGAAGTCGCCAGTCATCATTGCTAAGGATTTGAAGGATGAAGAGAAAGCACGACTTATCGCTGTGTTGAAGGATCATAAGAAGGCTATCGCTTGGAAGATTTCGGATATTCGTGGAATTGATCCTCACTTCTGCACACACAAAATTCTCATGGAGGACGACTTTAAGCCCACTATTCAAAGCCAACGAAGGGTGAATCCAAAAATTCATGAAGTCATCAAAAAAGAGGTTCTCAAACTTCTTGATGCGGGTATGATATACCCTATTTCGGATTCACCATGGGTTAGTCCAATCCATTGTGTGCCCAAGAAGGGCGGAATAACCGTTGTTCCCAATGAACACAACGAGTTGATTCTCACTCGTCTCGTTACTGGGTGGAGAGTTTGTATAGACTACCGCAAACTCAATGATGCCACGAGAAAGGATCATTTCCCTCTACCTTTCATGGACCAAATGCTTGAACGATTAGCCGGTAATGAATATTACTGCTTTCTTGATGGTTTCTCGGGTTATTTTCAAATACCCATCGATCCCCAAGATCAAGAGAAGACTACATTCACTTGTCCCTATGGCACTTTCGCTTACAAAAGAATGCCTTTTGGCTTATGTAATGCGCCCGGGACTTTCCAAAGGTGCATGTTAGCTATCTTCCATGACATGGTTGAACAAACCATGGAAGTCTTCATGGATGATTTCTCGGTCTTCGGGGATTCCTTCTCTGCTTGCCTTGCCAATTTAGAACGTATGCTAAAGCGGTGCGAAGACACTCGCCTTGTTCTAAATTGGGAAAAATGCCATTTCATGGTAAAAGAAGGCGTCGTGCTTTGACATAAGATCTCGAAAGCCGGTCTTGAAGTAGACCGTGCTAAAGTTGATGTTATCGCAAAGTTGCCTCCACCTTCAACCGTGAAGGGTGTGAGAAGTTTCCTGGGTCATGCGGGCTTCTACCGTCGATTCATCAAAGATTTTTCTCAAATCGCTCGCCCGATAACCCACCTCTTGGAAAAAGATACTCCTTTTATCTTTTCCAAAGAGTGCCTTGAAGCCTTCAACTCGCTTAAGGATAAGCTTACTAAGGCACCCGTCTTAGTTACCCCTAATTGGGAGCTGCCTTTTGAATTGATGTGCGATGCTAGTGATTTTGCTATTGGAGCGGTTCTTGGACAAAGAGTGAACAAACACTTCCAACCGATCCATTACGCTAGCAAGACTATGACAGGGGCACAATTGCATTATACGACAACCGAAAAAGAGCTTTTAGCTGTTGTCTATGCTTTTGAAAAATTCCGCCCCTATCTTGTCCTTTCTACCACCATTGTGTACACCGATCATTCCGCGCTGAAGTACTTGTTGACAAAGCAAGATTCCAAACCAAGACTTCTTCGCTGGGTTTTGCTGCTCCAGGAATTTAAAATCGAAATCCGCGATAAAAAAGGAGCAGAAAACCTAGCCGCGGACCATCTTAGCAGACTTGAGGATCCATACCAAGGGGATCATCCGACCAAAGAAATCAATGATTCTTTTCCCTTAGAGACCTTAATGTCTATAAACTCGAAGCCGAATGAAACCCCGTGGTTTGCGGACTTTGCAAACTACTTGGCGGGTGGAATTATCAAGGAAGGGTTGACGTCCCAGCAAAAGAAGAAGTTCTTTACCGACATCAAGACTTACTTTTGGGACGACCCTTACCTATTCAAACAATGTGCTGACCTGATTATCCGTCGATGTGTTGATGGACCGGCAGCGTCTGAAATCCTTGATGCTTGCCACAAAGGACCCACCGGTGGTCACTTTGGTCCCAACTACACCGCAAAGAAAGTGTTTGACTCGGGATTTTATTGGCCCTCCATATACCGTGATGCTCATGATATGGTTAAAAGATGTGATGTTTGCCAAAAGCAAGGCAAAATCACACATAAAGACGAGATGCCTCAGAATTTCATTCAAGAGTGTGAAATTTTTGATGTTTGGGGTATCGACTTTATGGGGCCATTCCTTTCGTCTAAAGGAAACAAATACATCCTTGTAGCCGTTGACTACGTTTCCAAGTGGGTTGAAGCCAAAGCTTTGCCTACTAATGACGCAAGGGTGGTTTGTAACTTTTTGAAAGCTCTTTTCGCTAGATTCGGTGTGCCTCGCGCCATTATTAGTAATCGTGGGACTCATTTCTGCAATGACCAATTTGCTAGAGTCATGGCTAAGTATGGTGTAAATCATCGTCTTTCCACAGCCTACCACCCACAAACTAATGGCCAGGCTGAAATATCCAACCGAGGACTAAAGCGAATTTTGGAAAGAACCGTGGGAGAGCATCGTGCCGCATGGGCTGATAAACTCGATGATGCTTTGTGGGCTTTCCGTACTGCTTACAAGACCCCGATCGGCTGTACGCCTTATCGTATTGTGTATGGGAAAGCGTGCCACCTCCCCATTGAGTTGGAGCACAAGGCTTATTGGGCCTTGAAGTGAGCTAATTTTGATATTAACAAAGCCGGTGACCTACGCAAGATCCAACTCAATGAGCTGAATGAACTCCGTAATGAGGCTTATGAAAATTCTTTGATCTATAAGGAAAGAACTAAGCTCATTCACGATTCTAAGATTAAAAACCGAGAGTTCCATGTTGGAGACAAAGTCTTACTTTTTAACTCTCGGTTGAAAATCTTTTCGGGCAAGCTCAAATCTCGTTGGTCCGGCCCATTCACCATTGCCCAAATTTTTCCATATGGTACTCTCGAGCTCGCTCAACCTAATGGACCAAATTTTAAGGTGAATGGCCAACGAGTGAAGTTGTACTTTGGTGAGGACACCTCTAAGGAGGTGATTCCATCCCTCACCACGTTCCCCATGAACTGAATTTGGGTCGAGTCAGGCTCGTGACTCGGTTATCAAAAACAAGCGCTCCTCGGGAGGCAGCCCGAGTATCTATCCCTTTAACCCCCTATGTGTAGGGGAGGACCTATTTTGGTCATTTGTGTTTGTGTGGTGATGTGCTTACAGGGATGACTGCACTCTTGGAATCGTTGAAGAACCGTGCTCTCGTGTTATCCAAAATCCGGTTCTATCTCTCAACTATCGTGATTCAATTTTCTTCATACTCACATTTGAAATTGATCACTTTAGTCGTCTCTTCCTTAACTCGAGTTAACCAACGTGCACAATGTCATAAGTGTAGGGGAGACTTTTCTCACATGCTTAAACATTGAGGACAATGTTTATCTTAAGTGTAGAGGAGACTTCTATCGAAGTTTTAAGTGGACTTTTCCATGAAAATGCCTTCATTTAACCGGAAAATCCTATTTTTCAACATTTTTCAAATTTTTTATTAACTTTGGCCATTTAGTCGTAATTTTTAAATTTTTATCGTTGCTTTCATATGTATATATCCCGCAATAAAGTCAAAATTTTAATAAATTGGTGTAGCTAGTTTAGAAGTCTTTGATATATTAGGCCCGTTGCGTTTATTTTGACTCAACCCGAATAGACTTATCCAAGTTTATTCTAGCTAGTATCCTTAACCATGTAGACCTTAATTGGTTTATTAGGCTAAGTGTCCACGAGTCTCATTACTTGAGATTTTAAATTGTGGAGGACGAGAAATGATAGAGTCGATTATAAGTCGGTATTCTTGCGCAAACTCACTTGGTGTAATTATTTGCCTATTCTCCCATCACTTGCTAATAATTTATCTGCAATAAGTAAGGTCGTACGATTTGAAAAGTTACTTAGCTTCTAGCCCAAGATCGTTTAAAAGTTGCTCGGTAATGATAAGAGTTCATAGCCAAGGCATAACTTATGAAGCGGGGCGCGAAGATTGGCGAGTCCGAAAAGGCCCTAACAAGGCATGAGGATTCAATTTTATTGCTGAAGATCCAAAGTGATGTGAAAAGCATTATTCCTAAAGTCTATATGAAGGATCAAGACTCACGACGAAAAGCAATCAACTCCCATAAAGATCATGGAGAAGTCTATCCGAAAAGACCCTAACAAGGTATGAGGATAAATAGATCCAAGTCCGAAAAGGAGGCCGATCGTTGTATCTCGAAATCCCAATTAGAGATTGAAGAAATAATCATGAAGTCGTGGTCAACAAAGTTGGAGTACCCCTCAAAAGTCTCCAAGTGAAGAAACTCTATTATGATGAGAAGACCATTATCTCAAGAACGTCTCTCGAAGATATGAAGTATGAAGTACATGCCAAATATCGGCCCGAGAAAGGTCTCAAATCGTGAACCAAGTTATGCCAAGATATGAACTTTTTGATATCCCGAGAAGCAGTTTTAAGAGATTTTGTCCTTTGGCTAACTATTGATCAAATCGTCCTACTTTGCTTTCAGCCTTAATAAACTATCGAAATAAGTCCAAAAATGCATCTTCATGATCATTCTAAGACAAAAATAAAATATAAAAGATACACCTAGGAATAAGGGAGTTTAAGCATTTAATTAAGCCATGTGTGTAAGTGTTTGATTTGCTAACTTATAATAACAATGATCTCGTTTTTAAGCTTAGTTTGGGGAACGTGAAACTTGAGGGTGATAAATCTTCGCAACACCAAAGCCCTAATGTAAGTCCTTGATTTCTTTATAAGTTATTTCCATCCTTTTATTTATTTTAAAGTTTGAATTTCTCTTAGCATTTTAATTTTTGTTTAGTAGAATTTAAATAAGGCCAAGGTTGATTAATTATGAGAAAAATGTAAAATTGCTTTATCACTAAGCATTGCATGAGGGCATGGCAATGGTTAAGTGTAGGGGATTTGATAGGTGTGTAAACACCCATCCTTTTACCACTTAATTCTGGCTAAAACAAGACCAAAACACGTAATTAATATCATTTGTTTGGAATTATGCGTGGTTTTTGTGTTTATTGTGATTTCAGAGCTAACCGGATGAATATTAAAGAAAACATGGGATTGCACGGGTTTTATCAAGGAAAAAGACTGAAGACGAAGTCTATTGTCCAAGAGATGCAAAAGATTTGTAGTCACTGGGCCTATTCAAAGATTTATCGAAGAAAAGGACCAAAGACGGAAGATTTACATAAGTCGAAGAAACTCAAGTCTATTTAACGAAGAAATTAAAAGACGAGTTGAATTTAATCGACGACAAATCCCGAATCAGAATCGAAAACGTCAACTTTTCTGAAAAGACGAGAAGACAAGAAGAAAGGGAGAAAGCCCACTCACCAACCAACCACTAGGAGTATAAATAGATTCCTCCTTCACACAATTAGAGAGGGAGTTCATTTTCTTTTTCCAGTTCTTTGTGGTTCGTAGCATCACAAACACCATGAGGGTGTTTGGTGATTTTTCATTTTTCTTTTTCAATCTTGTAATCCTTAATCATTAACCTTGTTACTTTCACATTAATCAATCTATTCCATCTTTTCATTCATCTTGTTCTTCATCATCCTTTTAGTGAAAGTTCTTAAGTTCTTATTTGATTCTAGTTTGATTCTAAAAAGTTGTTGATTTAGTGTTTTTATTGGTGGGATTTATTACTTATGGTATTTAAATGATGTGTGTTTGATTTGGTAAAACCTTTTTAAGTATTAAGCTCGACCTTGGATTAATTCGTGTCCACTGTGAAACGTCTGCTACTGTTCTTCATATCTTGATTTTCCGAATAGACAAACTTTTGTGTGGCTTATTCGGAATCTTGGATTTTCCGAATAGCTCTTTTTCTTTCTCTCTTATTCGGAACTTTTCAGTCTTTCCGAATTGTTGTTTTATTCCATGCTTATTCGGAATATTTACATATTCCGAATAGTCCCTACTTTCCGAATAGAACCATGTTTTCCGAATAGGGGACGTTTTTCCGCATAGGCCTAATTTTTCCGAATAGGGCCAGATTTTCCGAATAGCATTATTTTCCGCATAAAGATAATTTTTCCGAATAGGGTATTTTTCCGCATGGCAATATTTTCCGAATAGAGCATCTTATTCCGAATAA
The DNA here is from genome assembly GCA_025667525.1 of Glebionis coronaria. Classification (NCBI taxonomy): domain Eukaryota; kingdom Viridiplantae; phylum Streptophyta; class Magnoliopsida; order Asterales; family Asteraceae; genus Glebionis; species Glebionis coronaria. The sequence continues at coordinate 345,010,227 of CM046876.1, forward strand.
AAGGTTTTTCCGCATAAGCCATCTTTCCGAATAGAGGTATTTTTCCGCATATACTTGTTGACTTTCCGAATGGCTCTATATTCCGTATAGACTTATAAGGGTATTCCTCCAGATTTTATTCAAGTATTATTTTTCTTTCATTATTGATTGATTTAAGTTAATATCATTATCACTTTATTCATTTTCATTTATTTAGAATAGAAAACCAAATCCACCTTTTATCACCAAGAACAATCATTCCACTTTTAACTGAGATCAATTCGAGAGGATATCGAGAATTATTTTGAACCCATAACAAAACGCTTGTATCATACGTCTTATCCTCACTAACACTAAAGGTATGGAATTCATATATGCACTATGCTTTGAGTTTACATCCACAAATAATGAAGCCGAGTACGAAGCACTTTAGCTGGACTGCGAATCGCAGCACGCATGGGCGTGCGTAATCTTGAAGCAAATGTGGATTCTCGTCTAGTGGCAAATCACATTCTAGGCGAATTCGAAGCAAAGTAGGATAACATGATACAATAACTACAAAAAGCTAAGGTGTTAATAGAGGGTTTTAACAAGTTCTCGATACGGCAAGTACCAAGAGGGGAAAATAAGAAAACAGATGCTCTAAGAAAAATCGCATCCACCAGCTTCGCGCACCTTTCTAAGCAAGTCCTGGTGGAAATATTAAAAGATAAATACATAGCGGAAGTGGAAGTATCATCATTCATAGAAGAAGAAGGCCCTACATGGATGACCCCAATCATGGACTATTTGACTAACAAAGCACTTCCGCAGGATGAAACCAAAGCAAGACGAATTCGAAGACACTCAAGACAATTCGAGGTTAGGAATGGAATCCTCTACACACAATCATTCTTGCAACCATGGTTATGATGTGTGGGACCGCGACAAGCGAACTACGTAATCAGTGAGATCCATGAAGGATCTTGTGGCATGCACGCAAGACCTAGATCAGTAGTGGCAAGAGCATTGCGCAGTGGTTATTACTAGCCAACCATTCTAGAGGACGCACGTAGACTCATCTTAAAATGAAACGATTGCCAAGTCCTTAGACCAGTACCATATCAGCCCCAGCAGGAGCTAACACCTATCACATCTCCGTGGCCATTTTACAAGCGGGGAATCGATATCACAGGACCCTTCCCCGTCGCAGCAGGAGGAATCAAATTCCTGATAGTCGTAATGGACTACTTTACCAGATGGATTAAGGCCAAAGCAGTTGCGAATCACGGGCAATCAAGTGAAAAGGTTTGTCTGGGATAATATCGTGTTTCGGTTTGGCCTACTAGGAGAAATCTTCTCTGACAATGGAAAGCAGTTCGCGGAAAACCCATTCAAAGATTGGTGCGTCAAGAACAATATCAATCAGTGGTTCACATCAGTGGCTCACCCACAGTCCAATAGACTTGTGGAAAGAGCCAACAGAAGTCTAGGAGACGACATAAAGGCTCGATTAGAGGAGGAAATATGAAATGGGTAGATGAGCTTTCACATGTGTTATGGGTGCACCACACCATGATAAAGATGGCGACAGGAGACGCCCCTTTCGCCCTAACATACGGGACGGAGGCTTTCATTCTAGCCGAGATCGGACTACCAACATTCCGCACAGCAGAGGTAGACATGGCGAAAACTATGAGGAGCTGCGGGTGAAATTAGACTTAATCCAAGAAAAGCAGGAGCTGGAAGCAATAAATGAAGCCAAAGCTAAATAAAAATGAAGGGCTACTATGATGCGAGGGTGCAAAAGACTTCTTTCATACCAGATGACTTTGTGTATCGCGTAAACGAGCCACGCAAAGAATACGGGGAAACTCAGACTGGAGTGGGAAGGACCCTACATAGTGACAGAAGCTTTGAGGGATGGCGCGTATAGGCTACGCGACATGGAAGGCCGTGACCTGTGCCGGAAATGTAATGTTTGCCATATAATAAAGTGTTATCTTTAAGGCAGTGGCCTCCGCATGGGAAATCTTAGCTACATCTAGCTCCAATAAACCCACGTATTGTTTTTCTTTATTTTTCGTTATCATGTATTTCAAACCTTACAAGTATTAATAAAATGTCATGGTCCCTAGCTAGTTCCAAGACCCATTCTTTATATTTATTATCTATATCAAGTATTTCACATCATGCCCACGGGCATACGCGTACATAACGTTTCCAGGGGAAAAAAGATGAATGAATTTAACCTACTAATTAAACTTGTCATGTTAGAGGGATGCAACCCCATCGACCACGGATCATGTATCCTTGTTAGGCCCTTGCTAATCATGATGTCATAGCAACTTTTACAGCTAGTACATTCCATACTGAGTCTGGAAAAAGACACAACGTGCACACCTAACGATTGGCCAAAGTCCCTTGGCTGTCCTCATGGTAGTAGCGGTACGACCGCGTAATGTGTTAACCTCACCCATAAGGACATTTTATGATATTACATATAAGTCATAAAAAAGCACACACCGTGTTAAAAACATTAAGTACGAGAGAATTCCTAGTAGCACGAACATCAAAGTACTTAGCCATTACAGACCGAGTGCGAACATTCGCAGTCACAAAAATATACAATTGTTCAATAATCGACAGTAAGTGTTCTATAATAGATCGGAGAAAGAGGCAGACCTCTTAATCTTTTTTGTGAGGGGACTTGAGGAGGACGTCTTGTGCTCCTTTAAACCCTTCTCCATCTCTTTCATCAATCTAGCATCCCTCTCGTTCAAAGGGAGGGGAATCACAGGTACATCAGAAGACAAGTGAGTTGCACCAACAGAAGGAGAGGCTTCCAAACCAAGCGTTACCCTCTTCTTGGCAGCACAGGCATGCACAACAAGTACATCAGACAAGGGAACCTCCTTAGTTATGCGGAAGGGGCTGAGCGCGTCACAGGGGTGCGCGAAAATAGGCACCCTTAGCTGATCCATGCTAGGTTTTAGGTGGTAGTCCGCCTGAGTCTCAGCGCCCACTAACCTATGCCTTCCCAAAGTTAAGCCCTCCATTATTGCTTCCAAAGGGAGCTCCTGGTCCTCGTTCCCAATACCAAAAGAAGGAATAAGACATACCTTCATCTTCTCCATGGCGGCAGTTAGCTTGGACTTAGCCTTGGGATTGTAGAAGGATATCTCTTCCAACTTCTTTTTCAGTAGCTTGTCATCATGGGCTCGCTCTAGGCCTGTGGCAGTACCCTCGTTGATGGCAGCTATCACAAACTGGGCAAAGGTTGTTCGTAGGTTTGGATCCTCAAGCGCACCCATGGCAGCTAGCCGAAGGCCTTGGCACACCAACCAACGTTTTCCGGCTACCTCAGACATCAATCGTGGATATTGATACTCATCATATTCAATACTAAGGCGCTTGAGCTGATCAACATGATTGCCTATCTTTTCCTTAACAAACGCACCCAGCGAATCTACATCTGTAAACATCTGGTCCCTACTGAGCTCAAAAGATTTCATGGCATCTACGTAGGTGGCCTTGAGTTGGTCTAATCAAGAGCGCTCCTCAGCAAGGGCGGTAGCAAGATCCCCCTTTTCCTCTGTCAAATAATGAATAATCTCAGCATCTCGCTTGACCTTTTCCTCTTCTTGAGTGATTTTCTCTTGCGCGGCGGCAAGCGCTATGTCTCTCTCCTCAACAACTCGTGCATATCTTTCCTCAGCAGATTGCATTTGTGTGGACAGCTCCATAAACCTACTCCTCACACGCGATATTAGAGTCACGTTGTGCGTGGAGATGTATCTTACCTAATCAACCAGTGTGGCTTCGTTCAACTCATCCAACATCTTCGCCCTACCTGGTGGGACAATTTCTCCAAAAAACCAGCACAGTCAAAGGCGCTGGACAGATCAGTAGAGCGGGGGAGTAACCAGTTAGGGATGAACACATTATCATTCCCACAAGAGCTCTCGCCAATCTTGATGTGACTTTTTCACGACCTGGTGTCGCAACAAAAGGGCTGGGAGTGATGACCGTGGCAGGAGCAGACTTCTTAATATCATGGCTGCATGATGGTAATGCATAAGAAGAAGAACAGAAAAAACATCACATGAAGAGATAAAAGGAAAAGTTGTTCTCATATGACACGTACCTTAGGTCGATGGTGACAGTAGGGGTCTTAGGAGGAGTCTTAAGAAAGTTCTCCCCGGTTTCTTCCTCTGCTGGGCACTCGGGTGTATCTTCTCACTCAGGCGCGCTAGTGGAGGCTTTCCAACATCAATGCGGGAAAACTTCCTAGAAGACTCAGGAGTCTCTCTCCGTCTTTTCCTTCGCAAACTAGTAGCAACTTCCTCTTCCTTCTCATGCTCTTCAACAACAATTTTAGCATTTTCAGATATGTTCAAAGAGGATAGATTAACACTCCCTTCTTGTTCTGGTGGCTAATGTTGTACGACGGGACCTTACATAATATTCGGGTTGGGGACTTCATGTGCTTGGGATGATGATGCCTCTCCCACATCTAGGTTCATTGTGTTCTCTTCTGCCCTAACACGAAGGGACACCTCGTACTCACAAAAGGACCGAGAGAATACGGTTAACTCTTTGGATGCGTGGCTTCGCACAATGTCTAGGATATCCATCACTGCATACAAGCAAAACGCAAAAAAGGATTTAGTCAAAGGATAAGGTTGTGAAGAACTTAAAATTTTTACACAGGACGGTCAGAGGACCACTAACCTCGACTGTTATAATCGCGAAAGAGGGGGACCTCGTTCTCGCCTACAAGTATTGCGCGGCTAAGCCCCCAACAAACACAGGAAAGCTTCAGGGTAAGCATGAATAGGATAATGGTTGGTGTTTAAGGTATCAACATCAGCTTTATTATACAAACCAGTGTTAGGTGAGGGGTCTCTTCTCAACGTCCCGGAGGTCAGAAGGGCATAGTGGAATGGAAAGATCGTGTCATAAATCTGAAAGAAAAAGGTATTCCAGTTCCTCAGAGAATCTAATTTTGCTGTATAACATTGGGGCCCGTCTTTGCGTTTTGCGAATGATACCCATCCATTTGTTATAAAACGTGTATAGAACACGCGGAATAAGGTCACGGTGGGTTCTATAGCAAGAGCGAGGCAGTTAATTTCAAAATTTGAAATCTTAGCCGCACCAATGTAGTGCAGTTGGGATATTATGAATTCCGTAATGAACTAGCACGCTTATTAGGAAGCGGGATAATGGAATGCGGTTATTCGCAAACTCGAAGAACCTAGTATACACGCCCACCTTGCCATCAGGAAATTGGCTTATGTTTCGATTACGGTGGGGTACATCTGGATGTAGGTAGTTGGGTATGTAACAATCAGAGGTGAACTGATTAAGTTCGTCGGCAGTAATGGTAGATGTAATTTCTGATAATCGCCTTCCCATGTTTTACAAGTAAGAAGAAGATTAAGACCCGCAGAAGATTACCTTTTTACGCTTTGCTTCAGAAGAGGGAAGTTCGTTAACGACAGATTGTGTGTGTGTTTTTACTGTGGCTATGTGCAATAAAAAATAGAGAAAATAATAATATATACTCCTAGGGTTGTTGTTAGATCTGTGCCACGTGTAGACCACTTGCTTAATCTAACGGTCGAATAGGAATGGTTGTGACGACGTGGCAGAAGCTTTTCCCAGGTTTCGAGGAGTTAGGTGACAGGGGGATGAATGTGTTTTCTTGGCGGATGAATTTGAAATCTTTGTAAGTACTCTTCGCAGCATTCATGGTTTTAAGATACTTAGTTGTTTATAGTCTAGTAGTCGAGGCACGCCGTGCGACTACTAGACTGTGGGGACATGATGACATATAGTCCATGGTCGGGTTGGATAAACCGACCCACGGGTACTACCCGTATCCATTGGGTATGGATCATGCACAAACAACGCATAAAGCCCACGAGGCCCAATAAGCCGCTGTTGCGCGCGGTTATACCTTAACCGTGTCCTTGTCGCACTACGACAGGATCAGACATAATATATTCTAAAAAGGATTATATTCTCCTAAATAAAAGAGATATACACACTCCTTATTTATGCGATAAGGATCAATCTATATTTAGTCTTTATCTCTTGCTTAGGCCGTATGAAGAGGAGAGCCCAGCTAGGGTTCTCTCGGGTATAAAAGGAACCCAAAGGTTCCACAAAGGTACGATATTCATAATACTCTAACCCTCACATATACTCAAACCGATTACTTACTCTTATGTTGGAGTCTAATCATGGGACACACGCGCACGGTAAGCCTAACGGTGCCTGTTTATTAGTGTGTAGGGTCTTCAGACAAATTCACTTGGTGCAAGAGACAGAGTTCACAAGACCCCGAATTAAGACTAATTCAGGTCAAGCGCGATCTATCCAACTTTTGTATCAACATCGTGTTATTTCACATGCGTACAACAACTCCCTTCACAGTACACATTTTAAGGACTAAAATACTAACCACAATATTACACAAGTAGTAGAAGTATAGACACAACAATGATGGATGTATAGGTAAAATTTAATACATCCACACACTTAAGAAATGAAGGGTCAAAGCATGGATAGGTTTCTTGAGAGTGAGAGATATGAGAAGAGAGATCTAATACATGGTGCTGAGATGAAGCTTGATCTTGGATGTATTGCATACAACCTAGGTGATCTCCATATCTAGAAAGAAAGACACTAGATATAGAGATGAACAAGTATAGATCTAAGATCTACATGTTAGAGAGAAGAGGTGAGTGATAGAAGATCATATATAGAGAGAAGGATAAAGAGAATATGATGGAAAGAGGTGAGGGTGTAAGCTTGAAGAATGCTTGGTACATATAGGCACCAAGCTCAGCTGCTCACGTACCCCGACGAACTCTTTCAAGAGGGGTTCGTCCCTTTATGAAAGGGGTCCGTGGGAGCTGACTTTGGTTTTGCCATAAATGCCAAATCTCTTGTCTAAGTTTACACTCAATGTCATTACTACCTTGTAGTTGACTTCTGATATCTGATATAGGAGAATGTACAAGTACCATTTTTGTGTTAATAACATTATACAAAAATACATGAGTTTAGAAAAAGACCTGTAGTAGTTTGTTGAGACAAAATATGATTGCAACTAACTTATACATTTTACGTTATGTATTACAAGTTATATATTTGTCATCAACAAAACAATCAAGGATGTATAGATTAAATATTGTAATATTTGCACTAACAATATTCCCCTTTTTTATGTTGACAAACAATGTAAATGTATTTAACACCCCCAAAATACATTGCTCAGCGGAAATACACATTGGGTTATAAACTCAAACCTTATTACGCAAAACACTTTGAACAATCTCAAAATGAGACATTTCAAATATAAAAGGAAATAATTTAATCATTGTCTAAAATCATCGATCCCAACTAAAACAAAAGTTTAACAATCAGAGTAGCGTTTATGTCCCCCAAAGATCTCAACCAATCAACAAACATTTTTACCAAAATACATGACCAACATAATTAAATTTATGACAAAAGGGAAAGAAACCAGTTTTAGACTCAACTACCACAAAAGCAACCCGTAACCTTCTCCAGCAAGCTCCACCATCAATCAACTTCAATCACCTGAAATACATGCTTAAAATCGTCAACACAACGGTTGAGCAAGTCAATAGGTTTACCAAATCATCATTTAAACACAAGGGAAAAATCAATCATAATCATTTAATAGAATTGCTACGTATACAATCTATTATCTAGGTATTCCATCTTATAGCGAAAGCTATAAAATTGTATTTAAGCTCATGACACCGACCCGTTATAACCAATCATCCGCTAAAAGGCCGGCATGATAAACAGTGAAACCATTTCCCCTCTTAAGGTAATAGTTGTAAAATTTACCTTATCTCTTATTCAAGTTATCCGTCCGAGCAGCGCACTCAGCGTACTAACTCTCGTCTCGGATAGGGATGTCAACCCCGATAGTACTATCGATTGTTTAAGCGCCTAGTTCCAACCTACACAAGGACAAGATAATAATTAACAGTTCATGAATTTAGGGCCTTATACAACTAGGTACTTAACATAATTCAAGCAACATTCGGGTCTAAAGGCAACATACGGGTCCAAACAATTATTCATAACTTGTGTTCCATTTATTTTCAAATAGCATGTATCCCCCTCGGGGGTTTTAAAATCATTCAAAACAAGTATAAAGCGAGGCTATAGACTCACCTTGAGTAATAGAAGTAGCAAGACGATCTTCGACGATAGATGATGCCCGTTAAACACGAAAACTGCAACCTACCAAATAAGGCGCGTTCGTTAATAAATAGCCACAAGTATAATCCATACTTAATAACAAAAAATTCAAAATTATAAAACCCTGACAAACCCGAAAGAACAACAGTACAATTGATACTACTATACCCTTCTATACATTTACTTTATTTAACAACGCCCTCGATAAAATCTGTCAGTACATACCAAATGTACAAGCTAATTTACCTTACCTAGACATCATCAATCCTTATGAAACTTACTGTATAACTCACTAAAATCATATAGAAAACCCTCAAAAATTTTCATCTGACCTCTAAGACCTTCTGCCCGACACGTCTTCGATTTACAAAAATCGGCCAGTTTTACGTCTTCGGCTCATAAAACCATTTTGACCTCTCTTAACAACTCCGTGTACAAAACCGACACTTGAGTTTGAAAATATACTCACAAACCTAGGTTTATAAATTAGTAACATCGCTTGACCATTCCTAAAAACTCATTTTATAGTCCCCGAGATTCGATCCAAATATCGACAACAACTTCGGATTGTGTCGATACTCGTCTCCCAGTACACGAAAATCAAACTAGCATAATTTCTTCCTCGTTTTGAGTTAGAAGATCTAATTTATATCAAAACGAATCTAATGAAAATCTCTACGACACTATCTTATTAGTATAACAATAACTCAAACTTAAGACACCCAAAATCAGCCTTAAACTCACTGCCCTGAATCACCTCTCTAAAACTCACATCAAATCACTTTTTCAACCCATTTCAACCACTTTTCTACTAGTTATAACATCCTAATATTACCCACTTTCAATCCTATCACTTTCATGTTACATAAAACAAAATCAAAGTAAAAAACTTAAACTTTTTAATCATCAAAACAACATGATCTTATCAAGATCATCATATGCATGAACATCAAATACTTTCACCAACCCTAGTTTATAACCAAAAATCAAAACTTGTTGCATGTAAGAAAATTTGGTATCTGATATGAGTGTTTTTACTCATATCATTAGTAGCTTAAAACATTGAAATATTGCATTAAATGTATTAAATATGCCTTGGATATGCTTGTTTCTTGTTTTCATGTGTGTAGGTACCAAGATCACGAAAACTGGTAATAGTCGACACGAGATTGATGAAAAAGATCGAGGAAGCCAAAACCGAGCTCAACTTTAGAGGATTATATCATTTATCAAGTTAACGGGCCAAGTGGGTCCCACATTGGAGTAATTGGGCTTAAAAGCCCAAATCTAAGCCCTAGTGCAAGTTTATAAACGGATTGTCTTAGTATTTTGGCCCAAATGAAAGGAAGCCCAAGATTGAAAGTATTACTAACGGATGGGAATTTGGGCTTGAAGCCGAATATGTATTCAAATGAAACGAATAAATGAAGACAAGGAATATTGGGCTTAGGGTTTTGGTCCAATGAAACGTTTATAATCATCAACAAATACCATCCACGTTTTTCTCACTCACACCAGTTTTTCACAAATAAATTAAAACCGTAACTTTTATCCCATTGAAAAACGAAAAAATCTCACTCACACGTTTTGATCTCACACGTCACTCACCACATAAATAATAATCCTCACCCACTCTTTTAACCCATTCATGTTTTCATTTTTCCACTTTCCATAAACACATATTAAATAAAGGGGCGATACAAACTAGGTGAATCACTTTCACCTTTCTTCCCCACTTCACAAACCCATAACCAGTTACTGTTTCACAAAAAAAACCCTAGCCAGTAAAAAAGTTCTTATTATTTAGGGCTTTTTACTTAAACATTTAATTCACACCATGGGGAATAAAACCCCCATGGTTTAAGGAAGAGAGGGTATGGAGAGAAGGTGATACGTGGCAGAAAAGGATTGGATTGAACACCTCAATCTTCTAATCCCACAAATCAGAGATCAAGAAAAAAGCACAACTAGCACACGGATGCCACGTTGGCGATCCGTGTGCTATTGTGAACCATCTCAGCCATCAGATTAAAGAGAGAGAAGAAAATTGAAGATCAAAGGCTGAAAAGAAAAGGGAATATTCCCTTGGAAGATGCGGATATACTCTTCATCAACAGCCATGGGGAGGCTATAAAAACCCCCAGATTCTGTAATTTTATTCATTCCAGTTTTTTTTAATATTATAATGTTAGATTAAATGTAGGTAAATTTGTATTTCAATTTTTAAAGCTTTGTAATATTTTATTGAAATTAATGAAAAGTTATTTGTTTTTCACTGATCTTCGAAGGATTTAGGTCTTATTAAATTTATGTCAGATTTAAGCTAACATTTTATTTCATATTATTATTATTAAAGTTAACTGTGAAAAAAATCAAACCCTATTGGTTTGGTTAAAATCGAAGCAACAAAAGTGTTAATATTATAATTGGCTCAAAGTAATGTTCGAGTGGGTTATATGGTTCGAATTAACGGTGCTGATGGCTCGTTTTAAGGTGGTGTTGATTTAGTTTAATTAGCCAGCTCAGCGCTGCGCTACATCTCAACGGCTTCCTTCAAAAAGGTTCTGCTCCATTTTACTTTTATGTTCTAAGTTTAATCTGTTTAGATATGTTAATTCATGAATTTGCAATCTGATTATACCATGATATGATCATGGCTCAGTGTTTTCTTATCACTAATTTGATATATGAATGTGAATCTGTTTAAATGTGAACTTGATTCTCATGTAAGTTTATGAATTTAACTGTTTTGGTTAATGGAGTTTGATAAAACTGCCTGATATAGATATGTGGAATTGCTGAACTTTTTTTTAAATTTAGATTTGTTAATTCATATGTAGTTGATGAGTTTTTTTAGTTAATATGCTGATTCAAGATGTATATTTGGTTGCTGATTTGATTTTTAGAGTGTTTTAGTCTGCTGGAAAATGTCCTTGTTTATGTTGATTGATTTAGTTTTCTGATGATGGATTTAATGTTTCCTTCTCTATTATATTATTAGTTGCTGCGTTTGGATTGAAAAGTTGCTATATTTATTTCATAAACTGATTCGTGATCAACTTTTATGTCATTACTGAATTGTATGCTGAATTGAAAGTTGATAGAAGATTGCTGCTTTTAGTAAATTTAAATTGCCTGTTTTCTTGGAATATGTTGGGTGTATTGTGGTAATTACTTTATTATTGAGTATGTAGCTTATCAGTGTCATTATCTGATAAGCCCATATAAGCTGAGTCCTATCAGCTTATAAATAAGTTTGTCAATAAGCCACTCCTGTGACAGTCTTTCTAATCTGCATAATCTGTCAAAAGAAATTTAAATTCCAAAAAAAATAATTTCACTTGGGGGGTTCGAACTCGAGACCTCCCATCTAGAAGACCAGTGTGTTTACCATCTGGGCTGAGTCCCTTTTTGATTTTTCACTCTACTAGTGAATTTATATAGTGTTTTTGTAGCTTGGCAGATTTTCTATTATTAAACTTTAATTCTTTTTAATTTCATTTTAAGTAAACTTTAAAAAAAAATGTTTTTATTAAAGAATTTTATTTTAGTAAATCAAAATAATAAATATATAAAAAAATAAAACAAAATGTTTTTATTTAAAAAGTTTAATTAGTTTAAATTTTAATTAGTTTAATTTTTATAACTTTAGATTTAAATAAATATAGTTTTTAAAATAGATTTGTTTAATGTATTTTTAAATAAGGTAAATTAGTTTTAAAAAGTTTAATTAGATTTTTAAATAGATTAAAAGTGATTTTAATTAAAAAGTTTAATTTTTCATAGATAACTAAATTAGTTTAATTTTTATTAGTTTTATTAAGTAATTAAGTTACTTGTAGACTTTAAATAGGCGGGGTTTACGATTCATGCACTTTAGGTTTATTTTAAATAGTTTAAAATTGGTAGATTTAATTTGTAGTTTAAGAACCGAAAACCAATTCAAATCGATTGTCCAAATCAAAATGAAACGTCTCAAATTCGTAAGATCTTCGTGTACAACGAACTCGACTCACTCACGTGTTTAATTGAATTCGTCATTGGTATTATTAGACTATTACTTTTTCCTAAAGGTAATTTTCTAATTTACCCTATAACGTATCCAAATTATCACTACACATCCACGATACATCAAAAATTTTGGCGCCGCTGCCGGGGATCTTGTGTACGATTCGCTTTTGTGGAGATTTGTTGATCGTGGATTTGAAGACCCTTTCTGTCCTCGGAAAGTTTTGGTATTTTTCTATTATATAGTATGCATCGTTTTTCTCGTTTTTTGTGAATAATATATTGTATTACGTAGAACAATAATTATACATATCTTTCAAATAAGTCTTAGTTGGGATTTCATCACCTAGCTATTGTAGTCGAATCCAAAAAAAAATAAAGGCAAAATAGATAAATACTAATAAGAAGTTTGAACTCGATTTATACAAACTATAAGGTGGGTATAAGGTGACGTGCTATAAAAGGCCGTCTAAGGAAAAAGGTTTTTAAGTGCTTTGTGCCACCTCGTTTCCCCGCTTGCTTGTGCGTATATTGAGAGGGACAACCTATTATTGGTTTGCCGACTCAAGTAGTAATAAATCTTATTTTTTGTTGTTTACTTATTGAACCTCGAGACGTTTAGGTTTTCACCTATCGTTTCAAAGTCGACCGAGGGTAATTTACTTCCATAGTAGTTATCCTTATTCCTTGTTTTTTTATCGATCATTATTGATTGAGCAATACCAAATAAAATACCAAAAATAATCTTCTTCTTGTCTAATTTCTTTTCTTCAATCCTCTAAATTCTCGTTTTTATGAAAAATACCAAAAATAATCTTCTTAATCCTCTATCATGTTTAATTCTTTTTCTCCTCACCCTCTAAATTTTAATTCTTCCATGAATTTCCTCGTCAATTGTGAAGGGTGTGGAGAACCGTTATATGGTTTTTCACCATGTCGGTGGTGCACGTGTGAGCGTTGTGGAAATGACTTACGTCACGATATACGAGTTGGATTTTGTCCTTCTTGTGATGATATTACTTCATTTTGAAATCCGAATTTTTCGAATAATTCTCTCGATTTCAATCCACCTCCACACCCTACATACGAGACACCCTCGTTTGAGTTTTGTGGAAATAATTCTCATTTTGGTGATGATTGTTCGCATCGATTCTCGCTTAATTACGAGCAAGAACCGAGCTACAATCAAAACTTTAATGATAATTGTTATCCACAAGATTTACCGAGTTTATCACAACAATATCTTTGTTGTGCGTATTGTGGAGGACCTCACGAGAGTTTTTGTTGTCAACCGATGGATCAAAATTTTTATGAGGCTAATCCTTGCTATAATTCGATTCCTTCCGGTTTTGACCAATCTCCACAATATTCTTTCGATATTGAACGATTTGAAACAATGAATCAAAGAAATGTTGAAGTTGTTGAAAAGAGTATTGAAGATTTGTTGCTTGAAAAGAGACAAATTAATCAAGAGATTAATGATATAACGAATGAATTAGGAAGTCGACGATTTCATGGAGAAATAATTGATGAGGGATTTAGACGAGATTATGAACTTAGGATTCGACAACTTTCGCAAGATTATAATGGTTTAAGTATTGAAATTCGTGAGAAAGAACGAGCTCAAGCGGAAGCAAAATCTCTTGCTAATCGCGAACTCGAGCGTTCTCTTCTTTTGGATGATGACGAGGATAGTTCTATTTCTTTGAGAGATCTTATTGCTTTTCATCCTTCGTCTAGTGCTATCGTGTGTCCTGTTCGTATCTTGCTGGCTATTGAGCCCGAGGATTCTCCCATCCTAGATGATGAGGAAATCTCTAATGACATCACCACTCCTATTCATGATTCTTCCATCGTGGAACCCGAAAATTCTCTAAGCAAGGGGGACGAGCATATTAGCACTATTCTTGTCCAAAACCCAAGAGAGTTTGACGGTATTTCCAATGAGATGTGTGATTTGCCACATTGTGATGACTCGACTTCTTTCATTCACTTTGATATATTCACTAAATCTAATGATGAAAATTGTGATGAAGATTTTGAGGATGATTCTACTTCTAGTGAATTTTCTAATGAGGAGTTCTCCGATGAACTTTCTTATAAAGATGATATTCACGACTCGGATTTTGAGGGGTTCACCGATGAACCTACTCTTCTTCACCCATTTCCATCGGGAAATGAGGATGATAGTGATCCGATTTATGAGAGGTTCACTTTTGAACTTGCTCCTTTAGACCCATTTCCACCGGGAAATGAGGTTGATTTGACTATTCCGATCCTTGAGAAGTTCACCGATGAACTTACTCATTTAGATGTGGAAGACGTGGTTCTTCGTGAGAAATTATCCAACGTCTATCTTCTCATTTCTAGGATCGAGGCTTTGAATTCTAAGCCTATTAGAAAGTCTTTCTCTCCATCTCCTATTCCCGTTGAGGATAGTGATCCGCTTATGGAGGAGATTGACACTTTTCTTGCTTCTCATGATTCGATACCACCGGGTGTTGATGATATCGACCCGGAGGGGGACGCTCTCTTTTTAGAGAATTTACTTGATGGTGATTTCGTCCCAAGTCCTCCTCCCACCCACTTTGACCTTAATGTGAGGGTTTTTCATGTATCTCATATTGAGTACCATGACCCTATTGATCACATTCCTAAGGGTGAAATGGTCGTTAAAGCTAAGAATGTTGATTCAATTATGGATGAGACTTTTGTCCCACCATTATCATGTGCTTTATATGATCTTGGATTAGCATGGGGGGATGACACCGTGTTATCTTTTCCTTTATCCACCAAGGACGAGGTATTCGATCCTAGAATCGTTGATTTAGGGAAATCTCGGCCTTTCACCGATGCAATAATTGAAAGATTTTTCTATCACTTTGGTGCGAGTTTATCTCGGGGAGCATGCTATATTCATTCCAATCTTTATGATTTCTATCTCTTTTTAGAGATTTGTGTTGGAGTTTTATCCTTTCGTTTGTCATCCGACAACGAGGATGAGATCTTTGACCCCGGCATCGCGCTTCATGATGGA
The DNA here is from genome assembly GCA_025667525.1 of Glebionis coronaria. Lineage (NCBI taxonomy): Eukaryota > Viridiplantae > Streptophyta > Magnoliopsida > Asterales > Asteraceae > Glebionis > Glebionis coronaria. The sequence goes on from CM046876.1 coordinate 345,025,483, forward strand.
TTTTATCCTATTATGCCGGTTTTCACCTTTTTCCCCTAAGGACCAATGAATGCGGGGATCGAGTCGAGCTCATGACTCGGTGAACAAAAACGAGTTCATTCTATCTTATTTCTATTTTCTAACACCTAATAAGGCTTGATCTTTCAAGCTCGTGTTCGTGTTTTGTTGTGTTGTGATCTTAGGTACGACCCTAATATTTGAAGATTCTCGTGTTCGGTTTTTGCCGGTCCACTTGATCTTCCATTCTTTGAATGCCAAAAAGGGGCACACTTTCTTTCCCTTGATTCTTATCGACTAACGTTTTATCTTGAGACATAACTAATAAACGGCTTATAGATTTGCGTGCTCTTTCCATGCTAAGAGTTTGCATTATACTCTTCGTGTCTTAGCAAGGGGGTGTTACTCTTGAGCTAAGAAACATTGAGGACAATGTTTGGTTTTAGCATGGGGGAGTCAATCGATATAATCGCTTGCAATTGCTTTTGTCGTGTCCAAACGTATATTTTCTCATTGTTCAATAAAATTTTAAATTTTTTGTGTTATTTTTAAGTTTTAATAAAGAAAATAAGTGCTTTTGACACAAATGTAAGCTTTCAATAAGAATAGTTTTTGACTCGACTCGGTTTTTAACCTTAGCTTTTCCTTAACGTATTTGAATTAAGTTTTGCTAGGTTATTATATAGGGAGCTTTAAAACGCGAAAGTCTTAATTCATACGAGTTAAGGACAAGAACTTTTCGCAAGCTCCTATAATTGATCCTAGAAAGTCGTCTATCAAGGGAACTTTAAAATGCAAATTCTAAAACTTGCAAGAGTATAAGAAGATGCAAGATCCTATAGATGACTTGAAAACCCAAAACTTTGATTTAATAGGCTAAGTATCCATTGATTTCACATTTTTGAATTTTTACAATATGGAGAACAAGAGATGATAGAGCCAATTATAAGTTTGGTATTCTTTCGGGAATTTATGTGAGTTAATTATGAGCCTATTCTCCCATCGCTTGTTAATAAATTTAATTGCAATAAATAAGGTTGAACGATTTAAAAAGTTACTTAGCTTCTAGCCCAAGATCGTTTAAAAGTTGCTCGGTATTGATTAGAGTTCATAGCCAAGGCATAACTTATTGAAACGGGATGCGAAGATTGGCGAGTCCAAAAAGGTCCTAACAAGACATGAGGGCTATGTTTTATTGCTAAAGATCTCAAGTGATGTGAAGATTCATTCATCAAAAATCAATATGAAGGATCGAGACACACGACGAAAAGCAAATACTCCCAAAAAGTCATGGAGAAGTCTATCCAAAAAGACCAAAATAAGGTATGAGGATAAATGAAGCCAAGTCCAAAAAGGAGGCGGATCGTTGTTAATTAAAATCCCAAGTAAAGATTGGAGAAAAATGAAGAAGTCGTGGTCCAAGTATGAATTTCTCAAAACTTCAAGTGAAGAAATATTATGAAGAGAAGACCATTATTTCTTGAACGTCTCTCAAGGTTGGAAGTATTAAGTCACTGCCAAATATCGGTCCGAGAAAGGTCTCAAATAGCGAAACAAGTTATGCCAAGATATGAACTTTATGAGAGCCCGAGAAGCAGTTTTAAAAGATTTTGTCCTTTAGCTAACTATTGATTAAATCGTTCACTTTATTTTCTGCCTAATAAATTATCAAAATAAGTCAACAATGTATCCTCGTGATCATTCAAGACAACAATAAAATATAAGAGATACACTTAGGAATAAGGGAGTCTAAGTGAATAATTGACCCACATGAGTTCGTGTTAGTCTACCAACTTATAATAACAATGATCTTGTTTTTGCACTTGGCATGGAAAAGTGAAAAGTCGAGGACGATGAATCTATTTGAGATTTTATGATCCATAAAGTTATAAAATGTCAAAAGTTGAATAATAGTGTAGCTATAGTTTTATTTTTTCATTGCGTGAGGACACGGCAATTGCTTAGCATGGGGGAATTTGATATGAGTGTTTTTACTCATATCATTAGTAGCTTAAAACATTGAAATATTGCATTAAATGTATTAAATATGCCTTGGATATGCTTGTTTCTTGTTTTCATGTGTGTAGGTACCAAGTTCACGAAAACCGGCAATAATCGACATAAGATTGATGAAAAAGATCGAGGAAGCCAAAACCGAGCTCAACTTTAGAGGATTATATCATTTATCAAGTTAACGGGCCAAGTGGGTCCCACATTGGAGTAATTGGGCTTAAAAGCCCAAATCTAAGTGCAAGTTTATAAACGGATTGTCTTAGTATTTTGGCCCAAATGAAAGGAAGCCCAAGATTGAAAGTATTACTAACGGATGGGAATTTGGGCTTGAAGCCCAATATGTATTCAAATGAAACGAAAAAATGAAGACAAGGAATATTGGGCTTAGGGTTTTGGTCCAATGAAACGTTTATAATCATCAACAAATACCATCCATGTTTTTCTCACTCACACCAGTTTTTCACAAATAAATTAAAACTGTAACTTTTATCCCATTGAAAAACGAAAAAATCTCACTCACACGTTTTGATCTCACACGTCACTCACCACATAAATAATACTCCTCACCCACTCTTTTAACCCATTCACGTTTTCATTTTTCCACTTTCCATAAACACATATTAAATAAAGGGGCGATACAAACTAGGTGAATCACTTTCACCTTTCTTCCCCACTTCACAAACCCATAACCAGTTACTGTTTCACAAAAAAAAAACCTAGCCAGTAAAAAAGTTCTTATTATTTAGGGCTTTTTACTTAAACATTTAATTCACACCATGGGGAATAAAACCCCCATGGTTTAAGGAAGAGAGGGTATGGAGAGAAGGTGATACGTGGCAGAAAAGGATTGGATTGAACACCTCAATCTTCTAATCCCACCAATCAGAGATCAAGAAAAAAGCACAACTAGCACACGGATGCCACGTTGGCGATCCGTGTGCTATTGTGAACCATCTCAGCCATCAGATTAAAGAGAGAGAAGAAAATTGAAGATCAAAGGCTGAAAAGAAAAGGGAATATTCCCTTGGAAGATGCGGATATACTCTTCATCAACAGCCATGGGGAGGCTATAAAAACCCCCAAATTCTGTAATTTTATTCATTCCAGTTTTTTTAATATTATAATGTTAGATTAAATGTAGGTAAATTTGTATTTCAATTTTTAAAGCTTTGTAATATTTTATTGAAATTAATGAAAAGTTATTTGTTTTTCACTGATCTTCGAAGGATTTAGGTCTTATTAAATTTATGTCAGATTTAAGCTAACATTTTATTTGATATTATTATTATTAAAGTTAACTGTGAACAAAATCAAACCCTATTGGTTTGGTTAAAATCGAAGCAACAAAAGTGTTAATATTATAATCGGCTCAAAGTAATGTTCGAGTGGGTTATATGGTTCGAATTAACGGTGCTGATGGCTCGTTTTAAGGTGGTGTTGATTTAGTTTAATTAGCCAGCTCAGCGCTGCGCTACATCTCAACGGCTTCCTTCAAAAAGGTTCTGCTCCATTTTACTTTTATGTTCTAAGTTTAATCTGTTTAGATATGTTAATTCATGAATTTGCAACCTGATTATACCATGATATGATCTTGGCTCAGTGTTTTCTTATCACTAATTTGATATATGAATGTGAATCTGTTTAAATGTGAACTTGATTCTCATGTAAGTTTATGAATTTAACTGTTTTGGTTAATGGAGTTTGATAAAACTGCCTGATATAGATATGTAGAATTGCTGAACTTTTTTTTAGATTTCAGATTTGTTAATTCATATGTAGTTGATGAGTTTTTTTAGTTAATATGCTGATTCAAGATGTATATTTGGTTGCTGATTCGATTTTTAGAGTGTTTTAGTCTGCTGGAAAATGTCCTTGTTTATGTTGATTGATTTAGTTTTCTGATGATGGATTTAATGTTTCCTTCTCTAGTATATTATTTGTTGCTGCATTTGGATTGAAAAGTTGCTATATTTATTTCATAAACTGATTCGTGATCAGCTTTTATGTCATTACTGAATTGTATGCTGAATTGAAAGTTGATAGAAGATTGCTACTTTTAGTAAATTTAAATTGCCTGTTTTCTTGGAATATGTTGGGTGTATTGTGGTAATTACTTTATTATTGAGTATGTAGCTTATCAGTGTCATTATCTGATAAGCCCATTTAAGCTGAGTCCTATCAGCTTATAAATAAGTTTGTCAATAAGTCACTCCTGTGATAGTCTTTCTAATCTGCATAATCTGTCAAAAGAAATTTAAATTCCAAAAAAAATAATGTCACTTGGGGGGTTCGAACTCGAGACCTCCCATCTAGAAGACCAGTGTGTTTACCATCTAGGCCGAGTCCCTTTTTGATTTTTCTCTCTGCTAGTGAATTTATATAGTGTTTTGTAGCTTGGCAGATTTTCTATTATTAAACTTTAATTCTTTTTAATTTCATTTTAAGTAAACTTTTAAAAAAAATGTTTTTATTAAAGAATTTTATTTTAGTAAATCAAAATAATAAATATATAAAAAATAAAAAAATGTTTTTATTTAAAAAAGTTTAATTATTTTAAATTTTAATTAGTTTAATTTTTATAACTTTAGATTTAAATAAATATAGTTTTTAAAATAGATTTGTTTAAAGTATTTTTAAATAAGGTAAATTAGTTTTAAAAAGTTTAATTAGATTTTTAAATAGATTAAAAGTGATTTTAATTAAAAAGTTTAATTTTTCATAGATAACTAAATTAGTTTAATTTTTATTAGTTTTATTAAGTAATTAAGTTACTTGTAGACTTTAAATAGGCGGGGTTTACGATTCATGCACTTTAGGTTTATTTTAAATAGTTTAAAATTGGTAGATTTAATTTGTAGTTTAAGAACCGAAAACCAATTCAAATCGATTGTCCAAATCAAAATGAAACGTCTCAAATTCATAAGATCTTCGTGTACAACGAACTCGACTCACTCACGTGTTTCATTGAATTCGTCATTGGTATTATTAGACTATTACTTTTTCCTAAAGGTAATTTTCTAATTTACCCTATAACGTATCCAATTTATCACTACACATCCACGATACATCAGTATCAAAAGAACCACCTTTGAATTTTAGGAAGTGGACTTTGACTAGATTGTCATGATTCAAACTAAAAATTGAAGATCAAATGGTGTTGGTGTTGTTGTTAGCTCACGGTGGAAACAAGAAAAGGGGAAACGGGTGTTTGATTTATATTTTAAACATTTACTATGTGTTTTTTTACTAGTGAAAATTTAATATATAGTGGTGGTGAAGGGCTTGTTTTGCCAACTTGCAATTCTTTTGGGTTAAAATGCAATTAAATAGTTTAAAGGGTAGAAAATGACTATTAGTCAATTTTGAAAATATTTACGGGATTCGGGTTTCGTAAAAATACTTTTCGAAAGTTAAAACGCACACAAATATGATAGTAATATAGTCCGGTACGACTTAATACACAATTAAAAAGGAAAACATCAAAAATATAAACATCGAACAACAAACAATAAAACGTAAAATTCGGGCATCTGTCGATATCACAGTCACTAATAATCCTCGCAATTACTAAAAAGCTAAAAATAAGGCCTCCAACATCGGTTTTAAATTAAACCACCAAACGTCATATCATTCAAGCTCATCAAAAATTTCAAAAATATTCATAAAATAAGATTAAATAATGACCTCGGATTCAGGTTATCACAATGTAATAGATAGTAAAGTGTAAAAGTTACTTACCACTTTAAAAATACCATCTTCGTTTACACTCTTCTCCCCCTTTTGTCGAAACAAAAAGGTGAGGATGAAAGAAGAATCATTTTAGAGAGAGATTTTAAATTTAGAGAGCTTTAAATTGAAAATCTAGACAAAGAATGATATTCATATACTCCCCCTCGGATAACACTCCCCCTAAGTAGGGGAACCAGGGAATACATGGATTGTGAAAACCTACAAAACAATGGTTAGAAAGAGATAGATAGATAGATAGATAGATAGATAAATAGAAAATAGATTGATGCAAGGGATGTTTAAGACCCAACACAAATGAGTAGAAGAACGCCCAAGTTCTCCCCATTGATCTATGATCACCAGCGGAACCATGGATCAAATTAAGAGACTTGACCTGCATCAAGGTTAGATAAAAAAGAAAATAGAAACACAAATAGGTGTACTTAACGTGCGTCAAGGTTAGATGAGAAAGAAAATAGAAGTATAAGCACAAAAAGGTGCGCTTAACCTGCATCAATAATAGATGAGAAAGAAAATAGAAACACAAATAGGTGTGCTTAACCTGTATCAATTTTAAAGGAGAAAGAAAATAGGTGTAGAAACACAAAGAAGTGGTCAAAATTAATGATGATAAATTAGTGCATGCTCCCCCTTGACGGTTGCTCCCCCTTGTTCGAGGCGTCAAGTGATGATTGAAAGGAAATAATCCAAAATAATGTTCATCCATGCATGACAGATACACTCCTTAGATATAGGGCGCCAAGATAAACCTATAAGGTAGAAGTGGTTAATGCAAAATTCATGTGTTACATAACAAGGAGTTTATCATAGTGACCCTGCAAGAAAATGATTAACATATATTCCATCTTATAACAAAAATATTGTATATTATTCTCTCAACAAAGACTAAGCGGAAGCTCCCCCTTGTATGAAGCACCAAGAAAGTAAGAAGTGGCGATGAGCTACAAAAATAGATTAGAGATGTGCTACAAAACAAAGTTAGTATACAAGTGCACATATAAGTATATATATGAGAATACTGAGCATAACCCAAGATCACCAAGCATGGGTTAGAAAGTACTCTACCTAAGATCACTAAGAATGTACGACCAAATATCATTCACTATCCAATATCACTAAGCATGGATTAACACCAATACCAAATCATTACCCAAGATCACTATGCATGGGATAGCACCAAAATCAATATCACATAGCATGCAAGTCACATTATTGCACATAAACTCACAACACATTGTCATGAAGTATGAGAAAAAGTAATGACAAGGAAGATTAAAATGTCGTTTGTACAGACAATGACAAGAATTCAATAGAGAGAAATGTGCAAGATATCCTTTTGGGTGTGAGATGTAAGTTACAAATTCAAGGATTTGAGTGGTGTTTTATTTGTCGTCAATGTTTACGAACATTAGAGGAAAAAAATTGACGAGGTTAATCATTTATGGTGATGGCTAAAGGTAGCTAATGGGTGTGTCAAAAGAAAGAAGTTGACATAGTAATTTAGTGAATCAGAAACACTTGAAGATGAATTATATGACAAGGAAGAGGAAGCATATGACAATTGTAATTCGCAAATTACTTTAATATTTTGGATGAAATAATTAGTTTTCAAGAAGTAGTGGAAGTGAAATGATAGTTAAAAAGATATAGAAAGACGTATGACATCAAAGATGAAATTCCATCATCAATATGGTTTGAGTGGTGGAGAGTGAATCGGGTTGACAAGGCAACAAGGTTTGACACGGATTCAGATTATGTGTTGTGCAGTGGGATTGAGAGAGGATTCAAAAGCTTTAGGTATGGAGATGATTCCTAAAGATTTAAAGGAGTTGTATTGTGATGGTGATGAAAGAGATAATAAATAGGTTTCAAGAAATATTTGAAAGTAAGAATTAGATTTAGAAGTATGAATGAATGGTTATATTGATGGAAGAATGTTTCGAGCATTTAAATGAACTTTTGAAATGAGTCGAAGTGTAAAAAATTCAGAAAGACTTACAAGAGATCACATACCCTTTTTATAAGGGGCAGACCCTTTTTGAATTGGGTTCGTAGGGGTCCGTGAGTCCCTGATACAGACAGAAAGAAAGAGAATAATGAAGAAGAGGAGTAAGGGGTCCTAATGACTTGACTCATACTGATGAGAATCTGGAGATCTCATAGATGATTGAAGCAGTTGGGCTTTATGAATGTGCATTTGAACCATGTCGATAAGTGCATAAAGTTGATCAAGTTCTTTAAGGCGACGTTAGAGGATGCGTGATGTGGAGAGGGTTTCATGGTTGGTCCATATGAGGTGATGAAAGGAAGAAGATGCTTGTGGAATGCTATGATGCAAAGTATGTGGAACATTGGTACAAGAATGGAATTACAATGCTTAATGATTGCAAAATAGAGAAGAAAAGACAAACAGGGGATCACGGACCCTTCGTGGGTGTCAGACCCTCGTTAGAAGGGGTCCGACGAGGTCTGTGACTTACTGAGAAAAAAAAGAAAGAGAGGGAAATGAAGCCTGAAATCCTATGAGAGGACGTTACTGAGATGACCTGCGTAAGAGGGCTTCAATCCCATCAAGAATATTGTGTAATGCAACTCGCATGTCTTGAAAGAGGTCCATGACAAAATATTGGCTATAGGGACAATGGTCACATTGATGAGGTGTGTTGATTATGGTGAGCGTTTGGGGTGAAGGAGTAGAGATGGAAGGTGGTATATGAGGAGTTGATACTTGAGGAGGTGGTACTTAAAGATGTGGTACTTGAGGAGGTGGTAGAACAATATTAATATTTGTTTATAGTATATCATTTTTTCCTCGAATCAAATCGAATTGATATCCTTTTCTCAATATTAGACTTAATTGTTTACGGTTTAAGTTTGTAATTTGGTATCTATTTTACTAAACACAAAGCACGTAAAAGAGTAAAAAATCTATATACGTATACTACTATTGCTAAAACATATTGCAAGTTCAACACTTTAAGCACAAGGTACAATCAACAAAATGTAACAAATCAACAAACTAACTAATCTTTAACTAGAAAATAACAAAACGTAACAAACTTGCAAAATTAATAAACTAACAAATTTTTAACAATATAACAACTCTCCAAATTTTATAAAGTTCTAAATAACTTTTAAACCAACTTTCTATAAGAGTAAAATTCAAATTTTTATCAAATCAAAATTGTTAAAATTGAACTTGTGAAAAATCTGTTATGAAAAAGTGAAAGTCCAATTCGTTAAAAAAGGCCCAACAACTAGCCCAAAAGTCTTATAGAGTGATAGACTTAACGACCTAGACTAATTTTTCTAACAAAGTAACGGATAATGGACTGTAACTAAAATCAAGAGTATCATTATAGAGGACTAAAGCAAAGTGAGAAAATGATCAGATCCTAAGTTCGATTCTGTTGTTTACCAAATTTTATCTACTTTTTAATTGAATAATAAGCTATTTGATATATACCACATTATCTAATCATAATCGGCTTATTAAATCACTCCACAACCTAATAGAAACAAATTCAGTTTCCAAACAAAGTTCAATTCTAAAATTCTTAAGCTGTAAACCAAATTGCCAAACACCAGTTAACAACTAAATCAGATTTTTAGAAAAGTTTTAATGCAGAAATCAAGTTTTATCAGTGCAAACAATCGAAAACAGATTCAAGTTTTACCTAATGAGTTAAATGAACACATATGCAACCACATTCAACCAACTAGCAGTTATAGAACTTTTTGAAGCTAAAATATGCAGAAAATGTTAAATTCGAGCTTAACCGATTCATCCCACGCCTAGTCCGTTGACGTCGAGCTTTTAGGATCATTAAACTGAACTGCTACACGAACACTAGCTAATCTATACTCTTCACATCTACTAACGAAACGCAATACTTGAAGAACTCTAACGAATCATGAATTTTCAAAGTACTTCCAAATGTTCAATAACATCTCACAAAACAACCACGAACAGTACTCTTGATTCAACAGAATCAGATATGAACGATTATGTATATTATAAAGGCAATTTGAGAGAATCGAAGAGTGAAACAATGTACTTTATTAATGGAAGGTAAATGTTGATTATAACTACTATAACTGAATGTAACCGAATAGAACTAACAAGTGTGTGTGAATGTTCACACACTAGATTTAAAAGGAAAACACAGAGGAAATTAAAATGTGCAAACTAACTATTTCTATCTAACTATCAAATGTGAAAATGAACTGGTAGAGTGACTAAGGTCGTTAGAAGGTGAGTTTGTTGCAATTGACCACGTGTCTTATCCAATTAGAAGTGGAAACGTGTCCTAGGGTTCTTGTGGTACACTAGCAGATTTGGGGAAACTTAAGAGGTTGAATCTTGGTCTAATTAAAGTGTACAACTATGTATATGAGGCCAAAACGACCAACTTTCCTCTTTATTTCTTCCTCTGAATCTTCATTATTTGTCCTTGATTTTGAATAAAAGAAATTGGTGACGTGTTGATCTTCTATTGCTTAAAAAGTAATATGATGGATCGAAATCTGCACCCTTCATTCTTTATCCATTTTAGCAAAATATGTGTGGTTGGTTTATGATCCACGTGACATTCTTTCTTGCATTCTTACTGGCACACGTGGAATCCACTTCCATATCTTTGAGCAGTTTACATTTTGGCCCCTTGTAATTCATATATCTTTGACATTTGTTCATTTCCAGCCCTTGATCTTTTAAAATCAGCAACTTTGACCCTTGTTCATCACATCCTTGTCACTTTTGGCCCTTTTCTTTAAGAATAGTCCAAGAAAATATGTGTTTGCCTTGATAAGTACCTTATTGCCTACAAAAACACAAAATACACAAATACCACATAATTTCGTCTTTTAAAAGTATAAATGTGTATTTCTTCCATGTTTTAGGGGTTTAATTTAGCATTAATGATGTGTGTTTTCACACTCATCAAATCCCCTATACTTAACCATTGCCATGCCCTCATGCAATGCTATATTATAAAGCTCTAGAGTACACTTTTCGCATAATTAACCCACCTTGGCCATTATGTTATGCACTATAGACTATGCTAGACTATATGATGCATGTTTTTTAATTTTTTTAGAATGCAATGCAATATATACAAATTTATTTATTTATTTTTCTCTTGAAATTGTTTGATGGAAATAACTCGTAAAGAAATCAATGACTTTCATTTGGGCTTTTGGTACCATGAATATTTATTACCCTCAAGTTTCACATTCCCCATACCAAGCTTAAAAGTGAAACCATTGTCTTTCATAAGTAAAAGTGCCTTGATTAATCCAAACAAATTATTTGTTTAACTATATACTACTACTTATTTTCCTCTATCTGATTTTATGTGAACAAATTGCTTGTGTGAGCAAATTTGTCTTTATTCGCGTGAAATATAAAGAAAATCCTGAAAATAAGGAAGCACGATTTTAAACGATAGTTAACCATCTTATCCATTACTTGAAAAACTGCCCATAATCGATATAAGTCCAAATCAAGGTGCTAAGCGATCACCTTATACTTGCCAAGCATATATCTTGCTTAAAAAGTGGTTACTCATGCAATAATTAACCTACGCAATAAATTTTATCCGCCGCCTTTATAAGAACTTGGATTCTCGATCCCGCAACCCGTCAAGGTAATATTGGAGTCATAATAGAAACCGTACGCATCACTGCCCCATTTTGGAGTCTTTATTCACATATTTTATGATTTTTTTTCTTTTTTCTCTTTTTTTTCCCTCACTAATAAATTAACTCTCACGCCACTTATAAACCAAAATATAAACTTAACAAGTAAAAGGTGAACAACCTAAAACCCCAAAATGTACTCATATCAACCACGGATAATTAGCCAAAAATGCATAAGAGACTAAAAACTAGAAAAAACCATACTTGAATATTTATTAAGAATTATAAAAGGCATTGACAAGAAAGTAAAGGTTACGTAAGGGAGAAAAATAGCCACAAATACTTCATATGAACTTCACCAGACCCCTTTATACTTACTTCAAACTCTATCATCTCTCATTCTTCACAATTTAAAATCTCAAATAATGAGACTCGTGGATGCTTAGCATAATAAATCAAGTTAATGATTTACATGGTTAAGGATACTAGCTAGAGTAAGCTTGAATAAGCAAAGTCGGATTGAGTCAAAATATTCATGATGGGCCTAATATGTCAAAGATGTCTAAACAAATCAAGTCCATATCCTTTATTATATTTTTTCCTTTTTCATTTATATATTTATGAAGAAACAAAAATAAAGGAAAATGCAAGGTGTATGCAAATGAAAATGATATGCAAAAATGAAAAATGATATTTTTGTGGCCAAAGTAGATCTAAAATATGAAAAATGATGAAAATTTTAATTTTTTCATTTTATCATAAAAGCAAAGGCAATGGTCTAGGCAAGGTCACTTCGATAGAAGTCTCCGCTACACTTAAGATAAACATTGTCCTTAATGTTTAAGAGTATCGGAGTGTAAACTCCCATACACTTAGGACATTGCTTACTTTTTTTAACTCAAGCTAAGGAAGAGACCACTAAAGTGAATTTATTTTAGACATTATTAATAGTTAAGTTTGAATCACAAAAGTATCAAAGTGAACCAGGTACCAGGGCCTCCTCCTTAAGCATCATGAATGAAATGAGACAGAGCAACCCTAAAACAAACACCAAAAGACAAGAAAAAAGGCTCCCCCTACACTAAAACTCAACTATATCACCCTCGTATTATTCCTAACCTACCAAAGTCTACTTTAGATGATCTAACCTAGTTATTCGATGCTTGATTTTATTCCCAGAGTCTCTAGCTTGACTCGTTCCCCAAAGAACTAGTTCTTAGGGATAATCATGGAAAAACCAAGATTTCCAAGAAAGTAAAATCTCTCCATGATAAAGTAAAGTATCATGCCCATATAGGGAAACCTCGTAGAAAGTCCACCAATGTCAAATACATGATTTTCATCCCAATATAAGAACAAAACCAAAGTGGTAATAACGAACAAGGGTAAAGTAAATGAGGTTACCTTAGGCAAAATATGAGCACTATGATAATGGATGGTGTGGTAATAAGGTAAGGATCCCAATTTCCCATAAAATTTTCCTTTTATTTCATCAGATGGATACTGAGATAGGTCTAAAAGATGTATGCTAGGATCGAACACCTTTCCATTTAGGGGAAAATAAGAAGTCAACCCAGTGGAAACTAAAGAAGATTCTCCCATATATATCACAACTTGAAATGAAGGTGGTGTAAGAATAGGTGTCAAAACACTCGTAGAAGAAACCACAAAGTCTTGCTTTTTTTATCAATAGAGAAATCCTCATCATAAGATATGTTAAGAAAACCCTCTAAATCAACATCCAAGTTATACACTTCACTATCCTTTTGAAACTCCCCAAAAACCGGTTCATCAATGCAAGGCTCAAAGAGATGGTTTGAACCAATTTCTAAGAAAGGTTGTGAAGAAGTGATGAAAGGAATAAGTGAAGCATTTGGGACATGAGGTGTTTCTCAAGGTGAGAAAGAAAGAGTAGCATGTGAAAGTTCTTGTGAAGGTGGATTTAGAATGGAAGCTCCATAAAGAAATCTCTTTATCTCAAGAATATCCTCGTCCTAATTGGAGAAGGATTGATGGTGTATAGCATGGATGCGGCCCATTGGGCCTAAAACCATACACCAAACCTTGGGCCTAGACCTAAGTACACAAAAGCCCACCACGGTGGAAAAAGCTCCAAGCGGATCCGCCTCCAGCAAGCGGAGCCGCGGCGCAATGACCGGACATACTTATGTTCAAGACCCCTATGGATAAGTCTTCTATAGAATAATCCGCATGCCATGATTAGTAGACAAACAGAGAAATGGGCCTTTGGACCACAAGGGCCCACTCTGAAGTACTATCCGAGAAACGAGGAAAGGCCTAGTACTTTCTCCTATAAATAGTACCCACATGTACTCCAAACGAGGTATAATTTTCTCACTCATCTTTACACACACATATATATCTCAGACGGTATAAATACTTACTCTCACGTTAGAGTCTAATCGTGGGGTACGTCCCCATGGTAAGGACTAACGGTGTTACTTCACGTGTGCAAGAAATCGTCAACAATATATCTTGATAGTAAAAGATCCCTCTACAACACAAAGCATCTAAGGACCTCCCGACGAGTACTTAGATCTACGTTTGACCCTGACCGATCACTGTGCTAACACGTGGCGCCATCCGTGGAACCCGGTACACAACTGCGTCTCATAAAAATCTCATTCCAAGATGAGCGATAAAATACCTAAATTGCCCCAGGAACGCACACCCAGTGTACATTACACAACGGCGGAAAGACCAAATCAGAGCGGAAGAAACCGTAACAAGCAAGCATCTGATGCCGAGATAAAGGAATTTTGCGACACGCATTATGACCAACTGCTACCGCACATATTTGGCAAACTATGCAAAGAAAAACAACACTCCCCGGAGCGGACATCCACCTAGAAGCACCTATCCTAAAACATAAGTACAGAGGATAGGTTCCTAGTCATGAGAAACGAAGAACTCCCACTCCCAGATCGACTAGTAAGTCATAAGTCGTCTCAGAATGTCTTCTTAAGGATACGGTGGCGATCCCCGGACCAAAAATACAGAAGCAAGAACTCTTTCTTCACATGGCTAGGATCGCAGAGCGCGAGGGTGTTCGGTGGAGTGGGGGAAAAGAAGGAAGAACCCTTAATATTTCGTTTTTAGTATAATCGTTTGTCTCGGTATCTTCTCGAATTGAAATCGGATTTCAAGTTAGACTTAATTGTTTTTGGTAATAATAGCTTGATTGGTTTTAAAGCAACTTGGCACAAAGCAAGTAAAAATGTAAAATAATATCTATCTACATATACGTACTAAGCTAGAAACATATTGCAATGACCACATATAAAGCACATGAAGTAAAATGTAAAATACAATTTAGTACTACAATTACAAAATACAAAATATTAAACTAAAAGTACATTTTAAAAATCTAAAATGCAAGTTTATAAAATCTACAAAACTTGATAAAAAAAACTAAATTCAAATCTTATGAAAACTAAATCAGTTACAACTGCTACTTGCTTCTAATTACATCAGTCCAATTTTAAATCCTACGGCCCAACAGGAAATTAAACATCAATCCTATACGAATTCAACAGGCCCAAAATGCAGTGAGTCCAACAACCCTTTTGTAAAAGACTTAACGAAAGGACTGGATATGCGACTAATCAAACTGAACTACTAATAGAACGAACTGTAATTAAAAATAGACCATACGAAATTAGTGACTAAAGCTGTAAATTGGCAAAACTTCTGTAAGTTTTTCTATACAGCAGACTATACGTTTAAATCCATCTAATATCACTTATTTCGAATATCCTTTCACAGCTTTTGTACATGGCAACTCTATTTGAAAAACTTATTTAGAAAACACCACTACTGCATAAAAAACTAATACAGAGGGAATCTTAACAGCTACTACCTTTTTAAACTATCTATATTTTTTTTATATTTATTTTGGAAACACTTCTTTGAACAGATAATATGCCATTACTTATTCTAAGTGTAAGTATCTATAACCAATCACTAAGTTTGTACCTAAAGTAATTGAAATCAGCCTAAGGTTCAATTCTCATCTTCAGCTTTAAATCTCCTTACATTCGACAAATGACTAACCAATACTACCTTGATTTACTTATTTCTACACTATCTAAAAAATGGTTCCAACTTCCTAACTTAATAAAGCAACTAATCCTTATAACTACACTTACTGATTCAATAAAAATTCAGTGGAATCCTACTATTCTAAACACTATATAACGGAAAGTTTGAGAAGTACGAAGGAGCTAAAACAAGTATTACCAATCACGAAACAAAGAAATTTAAGCAGGTATAGCATACAAACAAGTGACGAAATCAATCAATCCAGCAAAGCAATTCAAAAAAGTTCATTCTTTAAACCTACATCTAGCTTTAACTAAGAATTTGTAGAAAGAAAAACAGAGCTTGACCTGTTGTCATCCAAAGTTAGTCCGTTGAGTCGAAGGTTAGCGTTGAGCTACCTTTTCTATCTGGTACTATTGAACTGATATCCAGGCTAGACTAAACCATGGTTGGGAGTCAACAGAAATAGACTAGTCATCCTCCTTCAACAAGGTTAACAGCTTCAAACTAGTCCGTTGTAGTGATGCGTGCTATCTGCAACATCTAGGCCAGACCATTGACATATGCTATCTTCTACTCTTGAATCAATGCTCTGAATTTGAACTGCTCATCCTCAACTATTCTACTACTCTATCAAAACCTGAACACTTATAGAATATAGAGAAGAGACCGATTGCTTGCACAAAGTGTAACACTCTGAAATTTCATATCGGTACAGCGGAAGAGTCAATAGAGTGTTACGGGATAGCACAATAACTCCAATAATAGACAACGCATAAAAATAGTTGTACAAGGTTTAACATACATTCATTCGAAATAAAAGTTTTAAGTGTACAACAGGTCCCCAAATTACACAGTCATAAAGTTTACAAAACATAGATCGAATGAATAATTTTTATTATGTGGGCCATCAAAGTCGATCTCTATCCAAATTACCTTCAAGCACCTGAGATAAAACATGCAAAAATTATATCAGCGAATGCCGAGTAAATTCATAGAGTTTAATAAATCTGTTACTTAAAACTGTCATAGAAATCAGAAACACAAGTATAATATCAGAAGTAAGTCCTCGTATTGCTAGTCAGGCAATATATAAATCAAATCATTCATCTCAAACCGTCTATGAAACCGCAGTCTCAATATTATCGTTATTCGTATCGTTATTGAATTGTGTTGTTATACATTTTGTTGCATTTCAGATTATTATTAGCCGCATGACATTGTTACCTTACTATCACAAACAACGGGCCATGCACCCGACAAATAATTTGCCCATCTAAGTTAGCATGTCGTCACAAAAATCACGCTATGTAAATCTTCTCATACATAAATTCGCTTACCAATCAAGTGGCACGACGGGGATCAACCGTCAAGGCGCGAACTGGGGTGATCTTCCCAAAATAGTACTATTAAATGCATAAGCGTCTACCAAATCCCGGTAGTTCACAATTCATGCTAATGGGACTTTAAGTGACATAACCTAACTATAATAATCCTTTACATCTCATTTATTGGGTCATAGCATCATTCGGGTCCATATCATTAAGCATACCATCGGGACTAATTGTGTTCTATTTTTATAAAAATCTAGCATGTTATCTCCCTCGCGGTTTTACAAAACATTTTATAAAACATTTAAAAGAGTGCGAGGCTATGAATTCACGTTGATTATGAAAGGCGGGTTATCGGTGACGGGCGTGCTTTGATCACGGAAACCTATATAAATAATACTCGGTCTTAGAATTTTGTCCAATGACTTTATAAAAATAATAGCTATGTATATATATGATGATTTTATAAGTATAATGATGATCAAGTGGGATTTTACATCTTTATTTACTCATTTTAGTGTTATGTATTGGTAAATTTTTAGACTAGTTACACTAGTTTAACTTGTTTATACATTGAGGCCCAATAAGCCCATCATAAGCCCAATACATTATATTAGTCCAATTATAATTTTAACATCATCCCTATACTCACATTTTGGTCCCAAGTGGGTTAAGCCCAATGAGTAAGTCCATTAGTGTTTAGCCAATCTAGTTGGGTTAATAGTCCAATAAGGCTACTTTGACTCGTTAATGTCCATATGTTATAAAGCTCGGGTTTTATCAGTTTTTACTTGTAAAGTATACTTATACATCTAAGTTTTAATTGACGAAAACGTTAATCTTTCGGTTTTAGCCGAAAAGACGTAAAACTTATGTATATAGTTTTATAACTTATAAAACATATCAAATTGCCATTTTTATAAAATGTTACATTTACTTATCAAAGTATATACTTATTTGTAAGTATTATATAAGTTAGTGGGTTTTAGGTATACATTTTATGTTAGTTTTATTTGAGTGCTAATTTTATAATGTGTACTTTTATTTTACAAATCTGATTATGAAATTCACTTTCACCATTTTTATCATATCTGGAGTTCTACAAGGAGATAGAAGCTCATTTTTGGGAAGCACAAACTACATAATATGTGCTACAATTAACTCCATTTTAGCTACTGCTCAATCATCCTCTAAATGTCTCTAATAGTTCATCCAAAGTAGACTATATAGATTTGAACTTCAATATTGTTTTGATCATATCTCACTCATTTTATGGATTGCATTGAGTGGCTGATGAGACTGCTTTTATACATAGTCTAATCATCTAAAAAGGGATTTAAATGCATAAAATATCTTGAAATTGGCCAAATATATTCTTGTGTTTGTTGCTTGTGTATTTTAGGTACGAATATTGAGAAAATGACAAAATATCACAAGAATCATGCAAAAACGAACACGGGAAACGAAGCCGCACAATGAACCAAGCCCTAATGAAGAATTTTCCAAGAAAACCCTTGAAGATTTGAAGATTTATGAAGAAGGGTCCTCCAATATTGAAGAATTGACACTTTATACCCTTGTATCTTCATAATTACAAGATTGGTCCCTAAAGTTTGTCAATATTGCAAAAAGGGCCCTCCACTTTGAAGAATTGGCAATTTTAGTCCCTCAACAAAACTAAAATGTCAATATTAGTCCTTCTCAAAGTCAAACATACCATGAAGAACTTCAAGTTACAAGAAATTACAAGTTTGGTCCTTTAAAAATGTTAAATTGCAAAAAGGACCCTTGACTTTGAAGACTTGGCAAGAATGGTCCCTCAAAAATGAAGAATTGTCATTTTTAGTCCTCCAAAATGTCAATCATACAAGTCAAGACCATAATCCTTGAAGAAAATACCAAATCAGTCCTTCAAGAATCAAGAAATGGCAAGAAATACCCCTGAAAATACTTTATAAAACTTTTTGGGGCAAAAGTATGAAAAGTGAAACTTCAATAACAAAGGAAATGAAGTTTGGCCGGACTTATTTACAAGTGAAAGAAGAATGAGAGCTAAGGGGCTAAAATGGTCAAACATCTAAACTTACTTTAACCAGTAGTGGGGTGACACGTGCCCCACTACCTCCTCTCCACCAATCAGCTTCCACCCTCCTTCCACATCACCTTCCACTCACAACCGTCTAAAAAAACCTTAATTAATTATTTATTTAAGGCGCTAAACACCAGGTTTAAACAAAAATAAAGATCAAATGCTTGTTCTTGGTTTTCATAAGCAGATTTGGGGATTTGCTTAATACTTGATATTATCCCTTAATTCATTCCAGATTTATGATTAAGGTGAAGCTAAACACAACCCCACCCTTAAACCCTTGGCCACGTCACTCAACCAGCTCACATGATAAACCCTTCTACACCACCTTTGGGGAAAATGCCAAAATGGCCAGTAAATCCAACGTCCAAGATTTGGCTTCAATCCTAAGCTTTCTTCTAAGCCTTTGATCACATTTGCAGCTATGACACCTCACACAAACAGCCAATTCTCTTCAAATGATGCCAAGATATTCAAACAAGACAAGGGGAATTTTGGGACTTCTACAACAATTAGGGTTACGTTTTTTAGCTTCCTTAGACATCATTGTAAGCCTATAAAAGGCATGGGACTCAGTCCATCAGTTTTTCGCTCTTGAATTTTCCTTTGTTCAAAGTTCTGTAAATCTCATATTATAAGTAATGAAATGTGTTTGAATCTTTGAAGAAAACTCAAGTGCCATTGTTGTTTACTACTTATATAGTTCTTTGTTCGTTAATCTTGAATCCTAAAACCTGTTTTCAAGGAGTGTGCAAAAGTTTGCACATTTTCCTTCAAGCTTGATATTTTGCTAAGTTTCTTGGTACACCTTGGAATTCTTGGATTATAAAGTTGATCATAGCATCCTGATATTGAGTTATCAAGGTGTGGTGAAGCCTATAACTTGGGGATAATCAAGTGTGGGGTATAAGAGTTGCATTAATCAAGGCTTTTTCACCTTTCTGTTTTTGATATTTTGCTTCTAACCTTGTTGAATCTTAGCAGACTTTATTGTGGAAGCTTGTGCTTGTTCTTGCTAGCACATAAGCTCAAAATTCGTGGGTGTGGATGTACATCCATGAGGTTTGCACCCTTAATCTCAAAATCTGATAAAATACTGGATATTTGTGATATTTGAGTGTTGCTTGTGTTCTTGTGAAATTTGTGGCTTAATCGTGCTTAAATCTACATATCTCATCTGTTATTGTGTTGATTTGGGCTTGGGTAACCTTGGAATTCACTTTTGATTTGAAAATTGTGATTTGAAAAGTTAAAAGGGTGTTTGGGATTACCTGTTTTGAATCATTGAGTGTTATTGTGTTGTTGAAAAGTGTTGTTTATGCTTGTTATCTGATTTTGGCTTGGTTGAGTGCTATTTGCTGCAAGTTTTTGGGTTTAAACCCTTGAATCAAAGATTGTGCTATAACTATTTGAGTTTGACTGTTTTTACCTAAAATCTTGGTAATACTTAGAGTATATGCATGTTTAGGGATATAAGCTGTTAAATCAAAGTTATCATAACATATCTTAGAGATCTGAGTGTTTTAATTTGGCTTGTTGGTCAATTGCATCAGCAAAGTAAAAATCTGCTTGTGTTAGTGTTCATCAGTAACTTTTAGTGCTTGAATCTTGACCTATACTTTGAATTAGTGCATGAAACCTGTTTAGACTTGTTCATTTAAGTTTATTATTGCTTGTGTATGCATTTGGTGAAGTTTGGTTGGCTGAATTGTGCTATAAGTGCTTATTGAACCATAATTGCTTATTGTTCAAAGTCTGGTTTATGTATGGTGATTAATTGAATTAACTGTACAAATTGGCTGATTGTGATTGTGATTTCTTTGTTGTTATTGACTCCTTATGATCTACTGATCATTTGGGTGCCTTTGTGTAACTTGAATCTCCAAAAAAGTCACTAAAGACAAATAGTCAAACAAGTCAAGCAGTGGAAACTTTTCCCACTGCTCAGATACCAAAACTAGCCCCTGCCAGTGCAATTTTTAAGTTAACTTATTAATAAGCCATATTAGCTTATTTATACCTGCAAAAAATTATTTTTTGTGATCAATCTTCCTCATTTGACCCATTTGTTTGAACTGGAGCTTATTAGACTTTGACTTTGACTTTTTGCTAGAAAACTCTTAAAGTTGACTTTTAAAGAAGTGCTTATTTGCTTATTTTAGCTTATTGAGTGAACTTATTTGAAAACCTTTTGTTGATTAAGCTTAGTTAAGTCATTTAAAAGCTTTTGAAACTTGAATCAGCTCTTGGGGTGGCCTAGAACTCGAAAACGACTATTTTGTCGCTTTGTGAAGATTTCTTATTGCATTTTCAGGCTTATTCCTTGGACTTTTTTCAAATTTATTTTTACATAAGTCTTAAGTAACTCAAAAGAAGCTTGTGTGTCTAATTTGAGCTTATGGCATCAGCTTATAGCTTAATGGGCCAAAAAGCCCATTAAGAATAAGTTGTTTGATATACGCCAGCTTATTTCACATTTTCAGCTTTTGGGCCTTTGAAAAATTGTGTTCAGAATCAAATTTTGAGTCAGATAGGAGCTTTTGGGCCATTTTTATAAACATTTTTCTTATTGGGCTTATTTTGGCCCAATAAGGGTCTGTTTTGGACTTTGGCCCATTTGAAGGCCCATTAGGGGTATTTTGTAATTTCAACTTCATTTCTGTGTTAATTAGGTTAAATTAAGCTAGTTTGCAAGTTTTTAGAATTTTTTATAAATTTTGGATTTTTAATATTATTTTATTATTAAAAATTAAAATTTAGATTTTTCAAGTTTTTATATTTTTCTTAGGTTAAATACATTAAGTTAGGAATTTTACAACTTTTAGAATATTTTTATTGTCATTAGATTAATTTTAATAATTATTTTAAGTTTTAATAGTTTTTAATTGTTTTTAAATAGTTTTAATTAATTTTAAAATTTTCAAAAATAGTTTTAAACTAACTTAGGTCATTTTAGAGGTTTACAATTGAAAAAATCCCATTTTGGGCTTTTTGTTATTTAAATTGATTTTTTGGGCTTTAATTAGCATTAAAAAATTATTATTTAATAAAATAAAAGGTTTGAGTGATTTCTGATTTTTTTTTAAACTCTATTTACATTATTTAGGATTTATTGCAGTTTTCTAGGAATTTTTAGGATAAATTTTTAATTTTGCTACTTTTTACGGTTTTACGTGTACGACTAATCGTCTTAATGTAATTCATCATCGTAACCGTCATTCTCTTCTTATCTCATTTTTATTTTCTTTTCTCATAATCAATATAATCACAAAGTTAATCATCTCTCTACACAACACACTAGCCTCCTTGAGAACGATCCCCACTTTGGGTCATAACTTGTGGTTTTCCTAAATCACTTGTTAACACTTTACCCTAATTACCTTGTTTTCCTAAACAAGTGTAAAATTTACAACTATCATTTGGGCACCGCTGCGGGGAGGCGTGTTGTGTTTTGATTTGGCAATTGTTGTTTTTATATATAGCCATAATATCTATTTGTATTAGTAGCACTCTACTAATACGTATTATCGGTTTTTCGTTTTTTGTGTGAATATTATTAATTTATTGTATACGTAGAACAATAAATTCACAAGTACTCCAAAAGTGTGAAAACACAACCTTGACTTGGGAGGTCATTGCCCAATCATTGTATTCGAATCCCAAACAAGAAAGAAAAGGAAAAAATAGATAAATACTTTCGTGAAGCTCGATTTTGAAAAATACAAACTATAACGTGGGTATAAGGCGGGTATTATAAAATATACCCTAAGGAAAAAGGCTCTTAAGTGCTTCGCGCCGCCTCGTTTCCCCGCTTGCTTGTGAGTATTTGAGATTGAAGGCTAATCGAGGGTTTTGCCGCCCAAAGTATTACTAAGTATCATATATACTTTCTTGGTTTCATTGATTAAACCCTCTTGAACGTTTTGGTGTTCCACCAACGTTCTAAAGTCATCGAAGGCGTTCACTTCACGTGATCGTTTTCATTCCTTGAGGCTTCTTTAATCAAGAGATTTGATTAAGGAGGAGATTTGTAGATTTTGGTCTACTTAATACAATCACAAAAATCCAAAAAAAGTTAAAACAATCAAAAACCACAAAAAAATTGGAAAAATACAAAACAACAAAAAGAATCTTCTTTGCTCACCCCCACGTTGTACCTGACGTTTATGCTTACTCGTAATCAAGCAAGACGTGCACGTAAACGAAAAAACCAAAAGGAGTCAACACCTACTCCTAATCTTTCTAGTGAGGAGTCTCCTATTGACGAACCGATTGTAAGAGAAGAACCAACCATGGTGAATCGAACTATGATGGAGTTACTTCAAGCACCCACCGAGGGTTATGGAGAGGCTATTGTAATTCCCGCTATCCTTGCGGAGAATTTTGAAGTGAAAACGGGTTTGTTGTCGATGATCCAAAACAACAAATTCCGTGGTGATGAAAAGGACAACCCGCACAACCATATCCGCCAATTCAATCGTCTTACCGCCACTTGCAAATTTAAGGATGTTGCTAATGACTCGATTAAGATGATGCTTTTCCCGTATTCCTTAGCGGGGCCCGCTAAAATTTGGTTAGAGAAAGATCCACCCAATTCTATATTGACGTGGAAGGATCTCGTTTCAAAATTTGTGAACCAATTTTTTTCCGCCCTCTAAGACTACGCATTTGAAAAACGAGATTTCAAAATTTTCACAAGAATTTAATGAAAGTTTTTCAAGGGCTTGGAAAAGGTTTAAGGAAATGTTACATGAGTGTCCTCATCACGGTTTTTCCGACTTGCATCAAATTGACACGTTTTACAATGGACTTAATGATCATGAAAGGGATTATCTAAATGCCGCCGCGGTTGGTAATTTTTTGTGTAAAACGGTTGAGGAAGCTTTGGTGATAATTTAGAATAGATCTAAGGTGTATAGTCCTCGTAGCACGTCGAGTGTTCGTAAGGCTTCGTCTTCGGCTTCACCTTCTTTGTCTAATACCATCGATGCTTGCCAAATTGAGGCGAACTTGGAAAACAAAATCTTTGATAAGCTTAAAGGACTTTTAATTGAATTCAAAGTTGGAGAACAAAGTGCTCCCGCTACGGCTAAAGCGGTTGAGGCTTCATGTATGTATTATGGTGGAGGTCATGATTTCTCCGAGTGCATTACCAACGGTGGTAACACTTCGAGTGCCTACGCGGCCACGGGAACTTACAACCAAAACGGTCAAGTTACCCGGTCTAATCAATTGACTCCACCGGGTTTTGGTTCAAATCAAAATGCTAACAACTATCGAAACAATCAAGTTGGTTTCAAAAACAATTACAACAAAGGAAACTATGGTAATCAAGGGGCTAATAATCAAGTTTCAAACAAAAATCAAAGTGATTTTCAAAACAACAACAAAAGTTGCAAACTTTGAAAGATCTTCCAAATGAATTTGTTGAATATGCTAATGGAAACGATGCTAGGTTTGACAACATTCAAAGATAAATCATTAGCCTAAGATCCGAGTTTAAGAACGACTTGAAGAAAGAGTTG
The DNA here is from genome assembly GCA_025667525.1 of Glebionis coronaria. Taxonomy (NCBI): domain Eukaryota; kingdom Viridiplantae; phylum Streptophyta; class Magnoliopsida; order Asterales; family Asteraceae; genus Glebionis; species Glebionis coronaria. The sequence continues at coordinate 345,049,890 of CM046876.1, forward strand.
AAAAATGAGTTAGCAAATGAGCTTAAAATCCATACAAACAAAATGGAATGAAATGTAACTAGGTTACAACAAAACCAACAAAAAATGGAACAAGGGCAACATGAAATTAAGCAAGAAATGATTAAGGCCGAGAAAAGGCAATCCATGTTTGAGGACAAAATTTCATCTATGTTTGAGGCAATTATGTGCAAACCGTCTTCGAGTAGTCTTCCTAGCAACACCATATCAAACCCTAAGGGAGAGTTGAAAGTGATTACCACACGTAGTGGTAAGACACTTAAGGAACTGACTCCTCAACCAATTGCTCCTACGGAGGATGCAATTGAGGAAGAACCCGAGGTGGTGGTCGAAAAGGAGCATGTCCAAATCCCACGAAGTACCGCTCATGCCACACCTACGGTTGACCGATTACCACATTTGGAACCCGAGATTCCAAAGGCTATACCTATGCCTCAACCCACACCACCTTTGCCCTATCCATCGAGACTTAGAAAGGAGAAACGTCAAGAGCGTGATAATTACCAATTTGAGCATTTTATGAAAATGTTTCGGGATTTTCACTTTAATGTGAGTTTCGCCGATGCTTTGGTCATGATGCCTCGATTTGCCGCTAACTTTAAGAGTATGTTGAACAACAAGGAAAATTGCATCAATTGTCTAGTTGTTCATCTTTTTATCTTAATCGCATAGCTCAAAAAGTCGGTGATCCCGGTAAATTCTTGATTCCTTGTGCAATCCAAGATATGGAAGAATGCTATGCCTTGGCCGATCTTGGTGCTAGCATTAACTTGATGCCACTTGCAATCTTCAAGTCGCTCAATCTTCCAAATCTTACTCCTTCACTAATGTCTATCGAGTTGGCCGACCATTCCACGATTCCCGTATGTGGATTGGCGGAAGACGTTTTTGTGAAAGTGGGAAAGTTCTATTATCCGGTAGACTTTATCGTTGTCGATATTCCCACGGATCCTCATGTTCCTCTCACTTTAGGTTGTTCGTTTTTAGATACGTCTATGGCTTTGATCGATGTGCATGCTAGAAAGATTACCTTACGTTTCAACGACGAGGAACTTGTTATAAACGCAACTCAAAACTCTCAAATTTCTCATGTTTATTCCGTTGCAACCATAAACCTCGTTGATATGATTGACGTTGTTTGCGAGGAATTTTCACAAGAAGTTCTAGGTTTTGGTGATGATGAAAATAGTGGCAATCCCACTATGTTAGATCCCATCCTTGATAACTCGACACCAACCTTCACTCCATTTGAAGGTGGTGGTTTTACGTTAGAAGAATTCGATGTTCCACGTACTTGTAACGAAGACCTCGATAATGATGAGGACTTCTCGATTATCAAGGATTTTCTTAACGATTTCCCATTTCCTCCACCCGAGGAGGTTATGAGTATCGAGCCCAAGTCTTCAATTGAGGAACCACCTATCCTCGAGTTGAAAGATTTACCTCCTCATCTCGAATATGTCTTTTTGGAGGAGGACGACAAGTTGCCGGTTATAATTGCGAAAGAACTTTCGGATGATGAAAAAACCACACTTGTCTATGTTCTAAAGGATAACAAAGGGGCAATTGCGTGGAAGTTATCCGACATTAAGGGAATCGATCCCAAATTTTGTACCCATAAAATCTTAATGAGGAGGATTACAAGCCCGCAATCCAATGTCAAAGGAGGGTGAACCCCAAAATTCACGACGTCATCAAAAAGGAAGTCCTTAAACTCCTTGACGCGGGAATGATTTACCCTATTTCCGATAGCCCTTGGGTGAGTCCTATTCATTGTGTCCCTAAAAAGGGAGGAATGACCGTTGTGCCAAACGATGCCAACGAGTTAATTCCCACTAGACTCGTGACCGGATGGAGAGTGTGCATTGACTATCGTAAGTTGAATGAAGCGACTCGAAAAGACCATTTTCCCTTGCCCTTCATGGACCAAATGTTGGAGCGTCTTGCGGGAAACGATTTCTATTTCTTTTTAGATGGTTTTTCCGGTTACTTCCAAATTCCCATTGATCCTCGTTATCAAGAAAAAACTACGTTTACGTGTCCATATGGAACGTTTGCCTATCGTAGCATGCCATTCGGACTTCGCAATGCACCGGGAACCTTTCAAAGGTGCATGATGGCTATTTTTCATGATATGATCGAGAAGACGATGGAAGTCTTCATGGATGACTTTTCCGTGTTTGGTAATTCGTTCACTTCGTGTTTGTCGAATCTTGAGAGAATATTTAAACGTTGTGAGGAAACCAACGTTGTGCTTAATTGGGAAAAGTGTCATTTTATGGTTAAAAGTGGAATCATCTTAGGGCACAAGGTTTCGAAAGCGGGGATTGAGGTAGATCAAGCTAAGGTAGATGTCATCGCCAAATTACCTCATCCCAAAACCGTTAAGGGGGTTAGGAGTTTCCTAGGCCACGCGGGCTTTTATCGTCGATTCATCAAGGATTTTTCAAAGATCTCTCGACCCATTACACATCTTCTTGAAAAAGAGGCACGTTTTGTCTTTGACAAAGATTGTGTACGAGCCTTTGAAATCCTTAAGAGGAAACTTACCGAAGCTCCCATTCTTGTTGCTCCCAATTGGAATCTTCCCTTTGAGCTCATGTGTGATGCTAGTGACTATGCTATTGGGGCCGTGTTGGGGCAACGTCATGAAAAGCACTTCTTGCCTATTCACTATGCTAGCAAGACGATGACAGAGGCTCAACTAAAATACACTACAACGGAGAAGGAGTTCCTTTCCGTGGTGTATACATTTGAGAAATTTCGCCCTTATCTCGTCTTAACGAAATGCATAGTGTATACGGATCATTCGGCTATCAAGTATCTTATGGCTAAAAAAGATGCAAAGCCGAGATTACTTCGATGGATTCTCCTCCTACAAGAATTTTATCACAAAATCGTTGATAGGTGTGAAAACACCCATCTTTTTACCAGTTAATTACAATAATAACCAAGCCAAAACGTGTATTTTATGTCGTAAATGTCGGAATTATGCGTGGTTTGTGTTTTTATTGTGATTTAGGACGAAAAGGTGAAAAGTGGAGAAAACACGGGCATTCACAGGCTTTTATAGAAGAAAACGACAAAAGACGAAGTCAAGAGATCGAGAGTGCAAAAAGAACGGAAGTCCAAGGCCTATTCTGAAGATTTATCGAAGAACAAGTCTAAAGACGGAAGTTTACTTAAAGCCGAAGAACTCGAGTCTAATAAATAAATAAATTATAAGACGAGTTTAATTAATCCCGAGACAAAGTCGATAAAGTCGAAGAACTTAAAAGACGAGAAGACGTGAAGAAAGAAAGAAAGAGGAGGCAACACATGCACCTCCCCATTTCCTATAAATACCCTCCAAAACTCATTTAGGAGGGTTGGTTAGTTTTAGTTTTAGGAGTAGGAGTAGTTTAGTTTTAGTGAGAGAAAGTGACAGTTTCTCTCACTAGAACTTTAATCTTTCATCTTTTATCTTTCTTGTTTTTAATCAAACCTTTACTTTTTAAGCTTAATCTTGTCTTAATCTTCATGTTATTAATGTTTCTTGTTAATCCCAATCTTGTTTTCATCATCTTTTTCATCAAGTTCTTATTTAAAGTTTTGATTTTAAATTTTCGTGACTAAAAGTTAATCTTTTTATGTTTTGATTTCAAAGTTTGTTTATTTAAGGTTTTGATAAATTGTTATTTGTGCTTATCGGGTCCGTTTCATTTTAGATTCATTCTAGTTCTGGGAGTTAGCTTATCTAAATAGCTTATTTCCCTTTGCTTAATTTTCGGACCACCATTGTAATCGGAAAGGGTAAACCCCTTTCCGATCAGTTTATTCCGACCAGACCCCCTTTTTCCGATCACCCGATCGGAAAAGGGTTTTCGTATTCCGATTGGTGGAAGTCTCCACATTCCGATTGTACCTTTTCTTCATATTCCGATCATATGCATTTTCGTGTATTCCGATTGGGATTCATAGTAACATTCCGATCTGGCCCTTTTCTAAACATTCCGATTAGTTTAATTTTAGACATTCCGATTGAGTTATTTTTTATTATTCCGATCATGCTCTTTCCGATGGGGACATTCCGATCGGATTCTGATTGGATTCCGATCGGGTGTATTCCGATTGGTATTTTGTTTTATTTTAATATTTTGTTTTCGTTAAAGTGTCAATTATTCTCGTTTTATTTTAATGTCGTTTTGCATTTTTATTTAATTGTCAATTTACTTTTTGTTAAGTTTTAATTTCACATCATTTAAATTCTCGTCATTTACTTTTAACGTTTTAAATATTGCACCGTTTTACGTTTCAACTAGTTTTAGTTTTAATTACTCGTCATTTATTTTTAAGTCTTGCACATTTAGTTTACCAAACCCAAAAATATTTGTTTCACCAAGAACAACTAATCTCACACAATTAACCGGAAATCAATTCGAGGAGATACCGAGAAAACGAACTTTCAACTAGCAAAATCTTTACATTAAAATGGCGCCGCTGCCGGCTCTTTTCGTGAAGATCGAAGGTTTTTTGTGAGAGACGCGTTGGCTTTTGGGACCCGCTCACTTGTGAACGTTATTTTTCGTGTCCAAATATTTTAAAAAATCCAAAAACATTTGAAAAATCATAAAAAGCATTTCTTTTTCAAAGTTTTGCACCAAAAATATTCTTCTTGCTTATCTATCTTTCTTTATGGATTTTTATGTCCATTGCGTCCGGTGTGGGAAAAAATTATCTGGGAACAACTCTTGTCAATGGTGTACATGTGAGCGGTGCGGAAACGATATCGACTACACACAATTCGGATTTTGTCCCTTGTGCAACTCGACTAATTCACTCTTTTTGAACCCACCTCCTGTTCCCCCGTGCATCTATTGTGGAAGCGATTCTCATTGGCATGTTTCGTGCCCGGTTCGATACCCGTATGGTCACGGGCAAGAACCGGGGTACAATTATGACAATGATAATAGCTATCCACAAGACGCACTTGATTTTTCTCCATACCCGGTTTGCAACAACTGTGGGGGTCCTCACGATACCTATTATTGTCAACCAATGAATTGTTATGAGCAAAATCCGTGTCCTCAGTTTTCTTCACCAATGGATTATTATGAACCAAACCCGGTTTATAATTCTTCTCAGCCGATGAACTACTATGAGCCACAACCATGCTATAATTCAGGTTTTCAACATTTTGAGCCCCCACAACACCCCATCGATCATCAACCCTCCTTCGAACATTTGAGCTCCCACGAACAATGGGCCACTCTTGCTAAGCAAGGTCAACAACTTCAAGAAGCTTTCAACTAGATCATCGAAAAATATCAAGAGGATCAACAACAGGAGCAAATATCGAATATCGAGACTTATACTCCTCCCTCGGTGTATCCATACTATTATGATGATGATGACGACGAGCCTACTATTTCTTGGAATGACCTTACTGCTCAATGTCCTAGTGCAATTGTCATCCCTCCTCTCAATATCCCAAACGTGTCTAAGGAGTGTGATACATTGAATGAGCTTAGTGATGTTGGTCTTGATAAAGTGTTTGATGATGAGGTTTGTGACATACCGACTGCTATGGAGCCTAAGGACGATGTTGCTCTTACGAAAGTGGTCGATCCTAATGATGACGATTTTTCTCCAAGCTATGAGAATTTCACTTTTGAAATTTCTCAATCTCCACCGGGAGATGCGGGTGATGACGATTTATTCTCTCCGGTTTACGAGAAGTTCACCGATAAACATGATCTTGTGGATGAGGTGGAAGACGTGCTTCTTCGCGATAGATTACGGAAAGTGCACCTTCTTATTGCTCAAATCGAAGCGTTGACTTCTCCTCCTCTTTCCGCGTCTTTGCCTCCATCTATTCCTCCCGTTGAAGATAATGACCCATTGCTGGAAGAAATCGACATTCACTCCATACCACCAGGTAATGATGACAATGACATGGAGGGGGACATTATTTTTTATCATTTGCTGCAGGAGGGTATTTTCCCAAGTCCCCCTCCCGAGCACCTTTCATCCACTCCGTTAGAGACCATCACGGAGGATGAGTGCTTTGACCCGGGAGGTGACATTGATTATGCTATCAATGATAACATTACGGCTTTGTCGAATGCTCAGCCTCCATTGTCTTTGGGGGAGGACAATGTGCTTACTTTACCCACCCCACCTCCCGTGGATCTTGAATTCACATACTTCTCGTATGTTGAAAGGACCTTTCTCCCATTCAAGACTTATCCCCCGCCTCTCCTTTGTTGATGTCAACCGGGAACGAGGACAAGGTCTTTGATCCCGGTATTACATTCGAGGCTTCCCCATGGACCATTTAATTTGGGGACGAGTCAGGCTCGTGACTCGGTTAACAAAAACAAGCGCTTTTTGGGAGGCAACCCAATTATCTATATATTTTCACCATAAGTGTAGGGGGAGCCCCGTGGTGTTTCTTGCTTTCTTTCTTATCATGTGCAGGGATTAGAGCTTCAAAGACACACTCTTGATGACGTTTAACGAACCGTGATTCCGTGTTCCCTTCTTCCCGATTCTATCCTAAACTCTTTTCGATTCACTATTTTATATTTCTCAGTATTAAAATAGGAATCTCTTTAATTGTCTTTTCCTTAGCGAGATTTAAACAACGTGCACAATGTCCTAAGTGTAGGGGAGTTTACTCCCACATGCTTAAACATTGAGGACAATGTTTATATTAAGTGTAGGGGGACTTCTATCGAAGTTAAGTGGCATTTTCCTTGTATTTGTCCTCATTTTAACCGGAAAATTTGATTTTTCGACATTTTTCAAAAATTTTAATCTATTTTGGCCTAGTTGTATAGTTGTTTTTACCTCTGTTTAGTTATTTTCTTTCCTTATTAGAATAAAATTTTAATAAAGTGGTTTTAATTTTCAAACGTTGTGAATATTTTGACTCGACCCGAGTTTACTTATCTAAGTTTGCTCTAGCTAGTATCCTTAACATGTTTAAGTCAAGTTTTGCTAGGCTTTTACATAGGGAGCTATAAAACGCGATAGTCTTAACTCTCACGGGTTAAGAACAAGAACTTTTCGCAAGTTCCTATAATTGATCCTAGAGAGTTGTTTATCAAGGGAACTTTAAAATGCAATCTCTAAAACTTGAAAAAGTCTAAGAATTTGCAAGATCCTATAGATGACTCGAAAACTCAAAACTTTGATTTAATAGGCTAAGCATCCACGAGTCTCATTCCTTGAGATTTTAAATTGTGGAGAACGAGAGATGATAGAGTCAATTATAAGTCCGGTATTCTTTCGTGAATTTATGTGAGTTAATTATGAGCCTATTCTCCCTTCGCTTGCTAAATAATTTATCTGCTAATAAATAAGGTTGTACGATTTGAAAAGTTACTTAGCTTCTAGCCCAAGATCGTTTAAAAGTTGCTCGGTACGGATTAGAGTTCATAGACAAGGCATAACTTATTGAAGCGGGATGCGAAGATTGGCGAGTCCGAAAAGGCCCTAACAAGGCATGAGGGCTACATTTTGTTGCTAAAGATCCAAAAGTGATGTGAAGAATCATTTATCGAAAATCAATATGAAGGATCGAGACACACGACGAAAAGCAAATACTCCCCTAAAGATCATGGAGAAGTCTATCCAAAAAGGCCCTAACAAGGTATGAGGATAAATAGATCCAAGTCCTAAAAGGAGGCGGATCGTTGTATATCAAAGTCCAAAATAAAGATTGGAGAAAAATGAAGAAGTCGTGGTCCAAGTATGAATCTCTCAAAATTTCAAGTGAAGAAATTCCTATTATGAAGAGAAGACCATTATTTCATGAACGTCTCTCAAGATTTGAAGTATGAAGTCGCTGCCAAATATCGGTCCGAGAAAGGTCTCAAATCGCGAAGCGAGTTATGCCAAGATATGAACTTTATGAGGTCCCGAGAAGCAGTTTTAAAATATTTTGTCCTTTAGCTAACTATTGATTAAATCGTTCACTTTATTTTCGGACTAAATAACTATCGAAATAAGTCAAAAATCCATCCTCGTGATCATTCAAGATAACAATAAAATAAAAGAGATACACCTAGGAATAAGGGAGTCTAAGTGAATAATTGGCCCACATGAGTTCGTGTTAGTTTGCTAACTTATAATAACAATGATCTCGTTTCTAAGCTTGGTTTGGAGAAAGTGAAAACTTGAGGATGATGATCATTCACGACATTTCCAAAACCCAAGGTATGTTTTTAATTTCTTTACTTTGAATGTTTATAATTTTCTATCTCTTTAATAAAGGCCAAGGTAGGTTGATTATGATGGAAAATGTAAAACGTGCTTTGTAACTAATGCATTGCATGAGGACATTGCAATGGTTAAGTGTAGGGGATTTGATAGGTGTGAAAACACCCATCTTTTTACCACTTAATTACAATAATAACCAAGCCAAAACGTGTATTTTATGTCGTAAATGTCGGAATTATGCGTGGTTTGTGTTTTTATTGTGATTTAGGACGAAAAGGTGAAAAGTGGAGAAAACACGGGCATTCACAGGCTTTTATAGAAGAAAACGACAAAAGACGAAGTCAAGAGATCGAGAGTGCAAAAAGAACGGAAGTCCAAGGCCTATTCTGAAGATTTATCGAAGAACAAGTCTAAAGACGGAAGTTTACTTAAAGCCGAAGAACTCGAGTCTAATAAATAAATAAATTATAAGACGAGTTTAATTAATCCTGAGACAAAGTCGATAAAGTCGAAGAACTTAAAAGACGAGAAGACGTGAAGAAAGAAAGAAAGAGGAGGCAACACATGCACCTCCCCATTTCCTATAAATACCCTCTTAAACTCATTTAGGAGGGTTGGTTAGTTTTAGTTTTAGGAGTAGGAGTAGTTTAGTTTTAGTGAGAGAAAGTGACAGTTTCTCTCACTAGAACTTTAATCTTTCATCTTTTATCTTTCTTGTTTTTAATCAAACCTTTACTTTTTAAGCTTAATCTTGTCTTAATCTTCATGTTATTAATCTTTCTTGTTAATCTCAATCTTGTTTTCATCATCTTTTTCATCAAGTTCTTATTTAAAGTTTTGATCTTTTAAATTTTCGTGACTAAAAGTTAATCTTTTTATGTTTTGATTTTAAACTTTGTTTATTTAAGGTTTTGATAAATTGTTATTTGTGCTTAGCGGGTCCGTTTCATTTTAGATTCATTCTAGTTTTGGGAGTTAGCTTATCTAAATAGCTTATTTCCCTTTGCTTAATTTTTGGACCACCATTGTAATCGGAAAGGGTAAACCCTTTTTCGATCAGTTTATTCCGACCAGACCCCCTTTTTCCGATCACCCGATCGGAAAAGGGTTTTCGTATTCCGATTGGTGGAAGTCTCCACATTCCGATTGTACCTTTTCTTCACATTTCGATCATATGCATTTTCGTGTATTCCGATTGGGATTCATAGTAACATTCCGATCTGGCCCTTTTCTAAACATTCCGATTAGTTTAATTTTAGACATTCCGATTGAGTTATTTTTGATTATTCCGATCATGCTCTTTCCGATGGGGACATTCCGATCGGATTCCGATTGGATTCCGATCGGGTGTATTCCGATTGGTATTTTGTTTTATTTTAATATTTTGTTTTCGTTAAAGTGTCAATTATTCTCGTTTTATTTTAATGTCGTTTTGCATTTTTATTTAATTGTCAATTTACTTTTAGTTAAGTTTTAATTTCACATCATTTAAATTCTCGTCATTTACTTTTAACGTTTTAAATATTGCACCGTTTTACGTTTCAACTAGTTTTAGTTTTAATTACTCGTCATTTATTTTTAAGTCTTGCACATTTAGTTTACCAAACCCAAAAATATTTGTTTCACCAAGAACAACTAATCTCAGACAATTAACCGGAAATCAATTCGAGGAGATACCGAGAAAACGAACTTTTTCAACTAGTAAAATATGTTACATTAATCGTTGACAAAAAAGGAGCCGAGAATCTAGCGGCCGATCATCTTTCTCGTTTGGAAGATCCTCACAAAAGTGTTTACGAGCCCAAGGAAATCACCGAAACATTTCCGCTTGAGACACTTGGTGTAGTGAATTCTAAGCTTGATTCTTCCACCCCATGGTTTGCGGACTTCGCAAACTACCATGCGGGCAACTTCATCATCAAGGGTATGACGACTCAAGAAAAACGAAAATTCTTTCGTGACGTCAAGTTCTACATTTGGAACGACCCTTACTTGTTTCGAACTTGTGCGGATCAAATCATCTGACGTTGTGTCTTTGGTACCGAAGCTTCTAATATCCTTAGAGATTGTCACGAGGGACCCACGGGTGGTCACCATGGTGCTAATCTCACGGCTAAGAAGGTCCTTGATGCTGGTTTCTTTTGGCCTACTATTTACCGAGATGCACATGAGCTTGTGAAGTCGTGTGACTCATGCCAACGACAAGGAAAAGCCTCACAAAAAGATGAAATGCCACAAAATATCATCCAAGTGTGTGAGATCTTTGACGTTTGGGGCATTGACTTTATGCGGTCGTTCCCATCATCTCGTGGTAATAAGTACATCCTTGTCGCGGTTGACTACCTATCTAGGTGGGTGGAAGCTAAGGATTTGCCCACCAATGATGCTCGTGTGGTAGTCAAGTTTTTGAAAAGCTTGTTTTCTCGGATTGGAACCCCTCGTGCGATTATAAGCGATCGTGGAACCCATTTCTGTAATGACCAATTCGAAAGAGTCCTAAGGAAATATGGGGTTACACATCGGCTTTCTACGGCTTATCACCTACAAACGAGTGGGCAAGTCGAGGTTTCAAACCGAGCGTTGAAGAGGATCTTGGAGAGATCCATTGGGGAAAACCGACAATCTTGGTCGGATAAGTTGGACGATGCTTTATGGGCTTTTAGGACCGCTCATAAGACGCCCATTGGGTGCACTCCTTATAAGCTAGTGTATGGGAAGAATTGTCACTTTCCAATTGAACTCGAGCACAAAGCCTATTGGGCCCTAAAGCATTGTAATGATGACATGGAGACCACGGGAAAACACCGGAAAATGCAATTAAATGAATTGGATGAATTAAGGGATATTGCTTATGAAAATTCATTGATTTATAAAGAAAATACTAAAAAGTTACATGATTCAAAAATTAAAAACCGGGTTTTTAACATTGGGGATCAAGTTTTGCTTTTTAATTCTCGTTTGAAAATCTTTTCCGGTAAGTTGAAATCCCGTTGGTCCGGTCCATTCACCGTGACTCAAGTTTTTCCATGTGGGACCATCGAGCTAGCTCAAAATGATGGCCCCAATTTCAAGGTGAATGGACATAGGTTGAAGCACTACTTTGGTGGGGAAGTTCCATCCTTGAACTACCTCGACCAAATCACTTTTCCCAATAATAATTAGTATTGAGGGGATCGAGTCGAGCTCATGACTCGGTAATCAAAAACGAGGTGCCTCGTGGGGGAGTCCCATGCTTATCCTATGTACATATTATCGCTTTTCTAATGTAGGAACGTGTGGGGATTTGTGCCCTTCCAACCTTTGTTCCGTGGTTGTTTGTGAATTTTGGATTTAGATGATCATTATCTTCACGATTGGAGCCTCTCGTGTTCGTTTTATTGGAGCACTCGATCGTTTGCTTTGAAGACTTTCTCAATATCCATGATATATCCTTTTGATATTCTAACCTTAGGTTTATAGCACACTTCATAAACGGCTTTAAATTTAACGGTACACCCTTTCCATGCTAGATTAGGCATTCGACTACGTCTCTAGTATGGGGGTGTTTGCACCCCTAGACTTGAAACATTGAGGATAATGTTTAACTTTAGTATGGGGGGTGAATAGATACTTGCCTTGCCAAACCTTCACGCTTTCCAAAGTTTATCTTTTTGTTTATCGTTTTGTTGCAAAATAAGGCTAAAAATGGCCAAATTTTAAAAATTTTCTCATGTTTTATAAGTGTTTGAAGACACGAATGTAGGTTTTCTGATGGCGAGATTAAGAGTAATTTTTTACTCGACCGTGCGTGTTGAGCACTTAGCTTCGATTCCTTAACTTCACATTAGGCTAAGTCTCTTAAATGAGGACGAGAAATGATAGAGTTAATTATAAGTTACTATGCTAAACGTAGAGTACTCGTATTCTTTCAAAAACTCATGTGTTCTCGTTATTTGCTTATTCTCCCTTCGCTTGTAAATATTTTTTGCTTAATAAATATTGACTTAGCGGTTTAGTCTTGATTGTCGGGTTTCTAGTCTTTTCTAGTAGCTTCCGTGTAATTAAATTGGGAAGACATTAAGGTATCGCCAGCGTCACGGTTTTGAAGTATTGGCACCCGAATAATCAAAAGCTTCACCCAATAATAAGATTTCAAGTGCTCACCTAAATCAAGCAAACAATTTGAAGCTCACAAGGCCGAAAAATCTATGCAAAATTGAAAGTGAATCAAGCCTTAATCTTTGAAGCTTTAAAGATCCAAAATTCGCCTTGCGTGAGGATATACGTCTTTGGCTAATAAAACCACCGATGAGGTGGATAATAAAAGGCAAGGCAAGAATAAAGTCATAATAAAAGCTTCATGGCGAAGTTGAATAAAAGATGGAGGTAAACCTATGATAATAAGGCCCTTCCGTTAGGGGGCATATAAAAGTCTTGGTAATAAGTCTCATGTTCAAAACCGTTATAAAACCGTGTCTATCAATCCTTCTTGTTGACTTAAATTTTTGACATCGTTGTCTATTAGGAGGGGTTATTGATTTGATGGTATTGGTTACACCGTTAGGACTCTATTTTTAGACCTAAATCTCTATCATCGCATAAGTCAAACAATGTATCCTCGTGAAACATTCAACACAAAATAAAATATAAGAGATACAACTTAGGAAAATGGGAGGATAAGTACGTGATTAGGGCATATGAGTAGTGTTAGCATTACTAACTTGTAATGACAATGATCTCGTTGCACGCTTGGCATGGAATTGGGGTGAAAATCGAGAACGATGAAATTATTTCTAACGAAGCATTCACGTGTTCTTATTCTATGAACCTAAACGTCCCATTCTGCGATGAAAATCATACATTATGTCTAAGACGCAAGTAGTAGCAATAGTAGTAGTGTAGCTAGTTTATCATTCAATAAAAGTGAATAAAAATGAATTTTGGAGATGCTACGATACTTTATTCCAGCATTGCGTGAGGGCACGACAATGGTTTAGTATGGGGGAGTGATGAGACTGCTTTTATACATAGTCTCGTCGTCCAAAAAGGGCTTTAAATACATAAAATATCATGAAATTGGCCAAATATATGCGTGTGTTTGTTGCTTGTGTATTTTAGGTACGAATATTGAGAAAATGACAAAAGATCACAAGAATCATGCAAAAACGAACACGGGAAACGAAGCCGCACAATGAACCAAGCCCTAATGAAGAATTTTCCAAGAAAACCCTTGAAGATTTGAAGATTTATAAAGAAGGGTCCTCCAATATTGAAGAATTGTCACTTTATACTCTTGTATCTTCATAATTACAAGATTGGTCCCTAAAGTTTGTCAATATTGCAAAAAAGGGCCATCCACTTTGAAGAATGGGCAATTTTAGTCCCTCAACAAAACTAAAATGTCAATATTAGTCCTTCTCAAAGTCAAACATACCATGAAGAACTTTAAGTTACAAGAAATTACAAGTTTGGTCCTTTAAAAATGTTAAATTGCAAAAAGGACCCTTGACTTTGAAGACTTGGCAAGAATGGTCCCTCAAAAATGAAGACTTGTCATTTTCAGTCCTCCAAAATGTCAATCATACAAGTCAAGACCATAATCCTTGAAGAAAATACCAAATCAGTCCTTCAAGAATCAAGAAATGGCAAGAAATACCCTTGAAAATACTTTATAAAACTTTTTAGGGCAAAAGTGTGAAAAGTGAAACTTCAATAACAAAGGAAATGAAGTTTGGCCGGACTTATTTACAAGTGAAAGAAGAATGAGAGATAAGGGGCTAAAACGGTCAAACATCTAAACTTACTTTAACCAGTAGTGGGGTGACACGTGCCCCACTACCTCCTCTCCACCAATTAGCTTCCACCCTCCTTCCACCTCACCTTCCACTCACAACCGTCTAAACAAACCATAATTAATTATTTAATTAATGCGCCAAACACCAGGTTTAAACAAAAATAAAGATCAAATGCTTGTTCTTGGTGTTCATAAGCAGATTTGGGGATTTGCTTAATACTTGATATTATCCCTTAATTCATTCCAGATTTATGATTAAGGTGAAGCTAAACACAACCCCACCCTTAAACCCTTGCCAAGTCACTCAACCAGCTCACATGATAAACCCTTCTACACCACCTTTGGGGAAAATGCCAAAATGGCTAGTAAATCCAACGCCCAAGATTTGGCTTCAATCCTAAGCTTTCTAACAAGCCTTTGATCACATTTGCAGCTATGACACCTCACACAAACAGCCAATTCTCTTCACATGATGCCAAGATATTCAAACAAGACAAGGGGAATTTTGGGACTTCTACAGCAATTAGGGTTACGTTTTTTAGCTTCCTTAGACATCATTGTAAGCCTATAAAAGGCATGGGACTCAGTCCATTAGTTTTTTGCTCTTGAACTTTCCTTTGTTCAAAGTTCTGTAAATCTCATATTATAAGTAATGAAATGTGTTTGAATCTTTAAAGAAAACTCAAGTGCCATTGTTTTTTACTGCTTGTTATAGTTCTTTGTTTGTTAATCTTGAATCCTAAAACCTGTTTTCAAGGAGTGTGCAAAAGTTTGCACATTTTCCTTCAAGCTTGATATTTTGCTAAGTTTCTTGGTACACCTTGGAATTCTAGGGTTATAAAGTTGATCATAGCATCCTGATATTGAGTTATCAAGGTGTGGTGAAGCCTATAACTTGGGTATAATCAAGTGTGGGGTACAAGAGTTGCATTAATCAAGGCTTTTTCACCTTTCTGTTTTTGATATTTTGCTTCTAACCTTGTTGAATATTAGCAGGCTTTATTGTGGAAGCTTGTGCTTGTTCTTGCTAGCACATAAGCTCAAAATTCGTGGGTGTGGATGTACATCCATGAGGTTTGCACCCTTAATCTCAAAATCTGATAAAATACTGGATATTTGTGATATTTGAGTGTTGCTTGTGTTCTTATGAAATTTGTGGCTTAATCTTGCTTAAATCTACATATCTCATCTGTTATTGTGTTGATTTGGGCTTGGGTAACCTTGGAATACACTTTTGATTTGAAAATTGTGATTTGAAAAGTTAAAAGGGTGTTTGGGATTACCTGTTTTGAATCATTGAGTGTTATTGTGTTGTTGAAAAGTGTTGTTTATGCTTGTTATCTGATTTTGGCTTGGTTGAGTGCTATTTGCTGCAAGTTTTTGGGTTTAAACCCTTGAATCAAAGATTATGCTATAACTATTTGAGTTTGACTGTTTTTACCTAAAATCTTGGTAATACTTAGAGTATATGCATGTTTAGGGATATAAGCTGTTAAATCAAAGTTATCATAACATATCTTAGAGATCTGAGTGTTTGAATTTGGCTTGTTGGTCAATTGCATTAGCAAAGTAAAAATCTGCTTGTGTTAGTGTTCATCAGTAACTTTTAGTGCTTGAATCTTGACCTATACTTTGAATTAGTGCATGAAACCTGTTTAGACTTGTTCATTTAAGTTTATTATTGCTTGTGTATGCATTTGGTGAAGTTTGGTTGGCTGAATTGTGCTATAAGTGCTTATTGAACCATAACTGCTTATTGTTCAAAGTCTGGTGCATGTCTGGTGATTAATTGAATTAACTATAAAAATTGGTTGATTGTGATTGTGATTGCTTTGTTGTTATTGACTCCTTATGATCCACTAATCGTTTGGGTGCCTTTGTGTAACTTGAATCTCCAAAAAAGTCACTAAAGACAAATAGTCAAACAAGTCAAGCAGTGGAAACTTTTCCCACTGCTCACACACCAAAACTAGCCTCTGCTAGTGCAATTTTTAAGTTAGCTTATTAATAAGCCATATTAGCTTATTAAGACCTGCAACAACTTATTTTTTGTGATCAATCTTCCTCATTTGACCCATTTGTTTGAACTGGAGCTTTAGACTTTGACTTTGACTTTTTGCTAGAAAACTCTTAAAGTTGACTTTTAAAGAAGTGCTATTTCCTTATTTCAGCTTATTGAGTAAACTTATTTGAAAACTTTTTGTTGATTAAGCTTAGTTAAGTCATTTAAAAGCTTTTGAAACTTGAATCAGCTCTTGGGGTGGCCTAGAACTCAAAAACGACTATTTTGTCGTTTTGTGAAAACTCAAGTGCCATTGTTGTTTACTGCTTGTTATAGTTCTTTGTTTGTTAATCTTTAATCCTAAAACCTGTTTTCAAGGAGTGTGCAAAAGTTTGCACATTTTCCTTCAAGCTTGATATTTTGCTAAGTTTCTTGGTACACCTTGGAATTCTTGGGCTATAAAACTGATCGTAGCATCCTGATATTGAGTTATCAAGGTGTGGTGAAGCCTATAACTAGGGGATAATCAAGTGTGGGGTACAAGAGTTGCATTAATCAAGGCTTTTTCACCTTTCTGTTTTTGATATTTTGCTTCTAACCTTGTTGAATCTTAGCAAGCTTTATTGTGGAAGCTTGTGCTTGTTCTTGCTAGCACATAAGCTCAAAATTCGTGGGTGTGGATGTACATCCATGAGGTTTGCACCCTTAATCTCAAAATCTGATAAAATACTGGATATTTGTGATATTTGAGTGTTGCTTGTGTTCTTGTGAAATTTGTGGCTTAATCTTGCTTAAATCTACATATCTCATCTGTTATTGTGTTGATTTGGGCTTGAGTAACCTTGGAATACACTTTTGATTTGAAAATTGTTATTTGAAAAGTTAAAAGGGTGTTTGGGATTACCTGTTTGGAATCATTGAGTGTTATTGTGTTGTTGAAAAGTGTTGTTTAAGCTTGTTATCTGATTTTGGCTTGGTTGAGTGCTATTTGCTGCAAATTTTTGGGTTTAAACCCTTGAATCAAAGATTGTGCTATAACTATTTGAGTTTGACTGTTTTTACCTAAAATCTTGGTAATACTTAGAGTATATGCATGTTTAGGGATATAAGCTGTTAAATCAAAGTTATCATAACATATCTTAGAGATCTGAGTGTTTGAATTTGGCTTGTTGGTCAATTGCATTAGCAAAGTAAAAATCTGCTTGTGTTAGTGTTCATCAGTAACTTTTAGTGCTTGAATCTTGACCTATACTTTGAATTAGTGCATGAAACCTGTTTAGACTTGTTCATTTAAGTTTATTATTGCTTGTGTATGCATTTGGTGAAGTTTGGTTGGCTGAATTGTGCTATAAGTGCTTATTGAACCATAACTGCTTATTGTTCAAAGTCTGGTGCATGTCTGGTGATTAATTGAATTAACTGTACAAATTGGCTGATTGTGATTGTGATTGCTTTGTTGTTATTGACTCCTTATGATCCACTGATCGTTTGGGTGCCTTTGTGTAACTTGAATCTCCAAAAAAGTCACTAAAGACAAATAGTCAAACAAGTCAAGCAGTGGAAACTTTTCCCACTGCTCACACACCAAAACTAGCCCCTGCTAGTGCAATTTCTAAGTTAGCTTATTAATAAGCCATATTAGCTTATTTAGACCTGCAACAACTTATTTTTTGTGATCAATCTTCCTCATTTGACCCATTTGTTTGAACTGGAGCTTTAGACTTTGACTTTGACTTTTTGCTAGAAAACTCTTAAAGTTGACTTTTAAAGAAGTGTTATTTGCTTATTTCAGCTTATTGAGTGAACTTATTTGAAAACTTTTTGTTGATTAAGCTTAGTTAAGTCATTTAAAAGCTTTTGAAACTTGAATTCAGCTCTTGGGGTGGCATAGAACTCGAAAACGACTATTTTGTCGTTTTGTGAAAACTCAAGTGCCATTGTTGTTTACTGCTTGTTATAGTTCTTTGTTTGTTAATCTTGAATCCTAAAACCTGTTTTCAAGGAGTGTGCAAAAGTTTGCACATTTTCCTTCAAGCTTGATATTTTGCTAAGTTTCTTGGTACACCTTGGAATTCTTGGGTTATAAAGTTGATCATAGCATCCTGATATTGAGTTATCAAGGTGTGGTGAAGCCTATAACTTGGGGATAATCAAGTGTGGGGTACAAGAGTTGCATTAATCAAGGCTTTTTCACCTTTCTGTTTTTGATATTTTGCTTCTAACCTTGTTGAATCTTAGCAGGCTTTATTGTGGAAGCTTGTGCTTGTTCTTGCTAGCACATAAGCTCAAAATTCGTGGGTGTGGATGTACATCCATGAGGTTTGCACCCTTAATCTCAAAATCTGAGAAAATACTGGATATTTGTGATATTTGAGTGTTGCTTGTGTTCTTGTGAAATTTGTGGCTTAATCTTGTTTAAATCTACATATCTCATCTGTTATTGTGTTGATTTGGGCTTGGGTAACCTTGGAATACACTTTTGATTTGAAAATTGTGATTTGAAAAGTTAAAAGGGTGTTTGGGATTACCTGTTTTGAATCATTGAGTGTTATTGTGTTGTTGAAAAGTGTTGTTTATGCTTGTTATCTGATTTTGGCTTGGTTGAGTGCTATTTGCTGCAAGTTTTTGGGTTTAAACCCTTAAATCAAAGATTGTGCTATAACTATTTGAGTTTGACTGTTTTTACCTAAAATCTTGGTAATATTTAGAGTATATGCATGTTTAGGGATATAAGCTGTTAAATCAAAGTTATCATAACATATCTTAGAGATCTGAGTGTTTGAATTTGGCTTGTTGGTCAATTGCATTAGCAAAGTAAAAATCTGCTTGTGTTAGTGTTCATCAGTAACTTTTAGTGCTTGAATCTTGACCTATACTTTGAATTAGTGCATGAAACCTGTTTAGACTTGTTCATTTAAGTTTATTATTGCTTGTGTATGCATTTGGTGAAGTTTGGTAGGCTGAATTGTGCTATAAGTGCTTATTGAACCATAACTGCTTATTGTTCAAAGTCTGGTGCATGTCTGGTGATTAATTGAATTAACTGTACAAATTGGTTGATTGTGATTGTGATTGCTTTGTTTTTATTGACTCCTTATGATCCACTGATCGTTTGGGTGCCTTTGTGTAACTTGAATCTCCAAAAAAGTCACTAAAGACAAATAGTCAAACAAGTCAAGCAGTGGAAATTTTTCCCACTGCTCACACACCAAAACTAGCCCCTGCTAGTGCAATTTTTAAGTTAGCTTATTAATAAGCCATATTAGCTTATTTAGACCTGCAACAATTTATTTTTTGTGATCAATCTTCCTCATTTGACCCATTTGTTTGAACTGGAGCTTTAGACTTTGACTTTGACTTTTTGCTAGAAAACTCTTAAAGTTGACTTTTAAAGAAGTGCTATTTGCTTATTTCAGCTTATTGAGTGAACTTATTTGAAAACTTTTTGTTGATTAAGCTTAGTTAAGTCATTTAAAAGCTTTTGAAACTTGAATCAGCTCTTGGGGTGGCCTAGAACTCGAAAACGACTATTTTGTCG
The DNA here is from genome assembly GCA_025667525.1 of Glebionis coronaria. Taxonomy (NCBI): domain Eukaryota; kingdom Viridiplantae; phylum Streptophyta; class Magnoliopsida; order Asterales; family Asteraceae; genus Glebionis; species Glebionis coronaria. Next base: position 345,069,426 of record CM046876.1, read on the forward strand.
TTTTGTGAAAACTCAAGTGCCATTGTTGTTTACTGCTTGTTATAGTTCTTTGTTTGTTAATCTTGAATCCTAAAACCTGTTTTCAAGGAGTGTGCAAAAGTTTGCACATTTTCCTTCAAGCTTGATATTTTGCTAAGTTTCTTGGTACCCTTGGAATTCTTGGGCTATAAAACTGATCGTAGCATCCTGATATTGAGTTATCAAGGTGTGGTGAAGCCTATAACTTAGGTATAATCAAGTGTGGGGTACAAGAGTTGCATTAATCAAGGATTTTTCACCTTTCTGTTTTTTGATATTTTGCTTCAAACCTTGTTGAACCTTAGCAGGCTTTATTGTGTAAGCTTGTGCTTGTTCTTGCTAGCACATAAGCTCAAAATTCGTGGGTGTGGATGTACATCCATGAGGTTTGCACCCTTAATCTCAAAATCTGATAAAATACTGGATATTTGTGATATTTGAGTGTTGCTTGTGTTCTTGTGAAATTTGTGGCTTAATCTTGCTTAAATATACATATCTCATCTGTTATTGTGTTGATTTGGGCTTGGGTAACCTTGGAATACACTTTTGATTTGAAAATTGTGATTTGAAAAGTTAAAAGGGTGTTTGGGATTACCTGTTTTGAATCATTGAGTGTTATTGTGTTGTTGAAAAGTGTTGTTTATGCTTGTTATTTGATTTTGGCTTGGTTGAGTGCTATTTGCTGCAAGTTTTTGGGTTTAAACCCTTGAATCAAAGATTGTGCTATAACTATTTGAGTTTGACTGTTTTTACCAAAAATCTTGGTAATATTTAGAGTATATGCATGTTTAGGGATATAAGCTGTTAAATCAAAGTTATCATAACATATCTTAGAGATCTGAGTGTTTGAATTTGGCTTGTTGGTCAATTACATTAGCAAAGTAAAAATCTGCTTGTGTTAGTGTTCATCAGTAACTTTTAGTGCTTGAATCTTGACCTATACTTTGAATTAGTGCATGAAACCTATTTAGACTTGTTCATTTAAGTTTATTATTGCTTGTGTATGCATTTGGTGAAGTTTGGTAGGCTGAATTGTGCTATAAGTGCTTATTGAACCATAACTGCTTATTGTTCAAAGTCTGGTGCATGTCTGGTGATTAATTGAATTAACTGTACAAATTGGTTGATTGTGATTGTGATTGCTTTGTTTTTATTGACTCCTTATGATCCACTGATCGTTTGGGTGCCTTTGTGTAACTTGAATCTCCAAAAAAGTCACTAAAGACAAATAGTCAAACAAGTCAAGCAGTGGAAACTTTTCCCACTGCTCACACACCAAAACTAGCCCCTGCTAGTGCAATTTTTAAGTTAGCTTATTAATAAGCCATATTAGCATATTTAGACCTGCAACAACTTATTTTTTGTGATCAATCTTCCTCATTTGACCCATTTGTTTGAACTGGAGCTTTAGACTTTGACTTTGACTTTTTGCTAGAAAACTCTTAAAGTTGACTTTTAAAGAAGTGCTATTTGCTTATTTCAGCTTATTGAGTGAACTTATTTGAAAACTTTTTGTTGATTAAGCTTAGTTAAGTCATTTAAAAGCTTTTGAAACTTGAATCAGCTCTTGGGGTGGCCTAGAACTCGAAAACGACTATTTTGTCGTTTTGTGAAAACTCAAGTGCCATTGTTGTTTACTGCTTGTTATAGTTCTTTGTTTGTTAATCTTGAATCCTAAAACCTGTTTTCAAGGAGTGTGCAAAAGTTTGCACATTTTCCTTCAAGCTTGATATTTTGCTAAGTTTCTTGGTACACCTTGGAATTCTTGGGCTATAAAACTGATCGTAGCATCCTGATATTGAGTTATCAAGGTGTGGTGAAGCCTATAACTTAGGGATAATCAAGTGTGGGGTACAAGAGTTGCATTAATCAAGGATTTTTCACCTTTCTGTTTTTTGATATTTTGCTTCAAACCTTGTTGAATCTTAGCAGGCTTTATTGTGTAAGCTTGTGCTTGTTCTTGCTAGCACATAAGCTCAAAATTCGTGGGTGTGGATGTACATCCATGAGGTTTGCACCCTTAATCTCAAAATCTGATAAAATATTGGATATTTGTGATATTTGAGTGTTGCTTGTGTTCTTGTGAAATTTGTGGCTTAATCTTGCTTAAATTTGCATATCTCATCTGTTATTGTGTTGATTTGGGCTTGGGTAACCTTGGAATACACTTTTGATTTAAAAATAGTGATTTGAAAAGTTAAAAGGGTGTTTGGGATTACCTGTTTTGAATCACTGAGTGTTATTGTGTTGTTGAAAAGTGTTGTTTATGCTTGTTATATGATTTTGGCTTGGTTGAGTGCTATTTGCTGCAAGTTTTTGGGTTTAAACCCTTGAATCAAAGATTGTGCTATAACTATTTGAGTTTGACTGTTTTTACCTAAAATCTTAGTAATACTTATAGTATATGCATGTTTAGGGATATAAGCTGTTAAATCAAAGTTATCATAGCATATCTTAGAGATCTGAGTGTTTGAATTTGGCTTGTTGGTCAATTGCATCATCAAAGTAAAAATCTGCTTGTGTTAGTGTTCATCAGTAACTTTTAGTGCTTGAATCTTGACATATACTGTGCATCAGTGCATGAAACATGTTTAGATTTGTTCATTTAAGTTTATTATTTCTTGTGTATGCATTTGGTGAAGTTTGGTTGGCTGAATTGTGCTATAAGTGCTTATTGAACCATAACTGCTTATTGTTCAAAGTCTGGTGCATGTCTGGTGATTAATTGAATTAACTGTACAAATTGGCTGATTGTGATTGTGATTTCTATGTTGTTATTGACTCCTTATGATCCACTGATTGTTTGGGTGCCTTTGTGTAACTTGAATCTCCAAAAAACTCACTAAAGACAAATAGTCAAACAAGTCAAGCAGTGGAAACTTTTCCCACTGCTCACACACCAAAACTAGCCCCTGCTAGTGCAATTTTTAAGTTAGCTTATTAATAAGCCATATTAGCTTATTTAGACCTGCAACAACTTATTTTTTGTGATCAATCTTCCTCATTTGACCCATTTGTTTGAACTGGAGCTTTAGACTTTGACTTTGACTTTTTGTTAGAAAACTCTTAAAGTTGACTTTTAAAGAAGTGCTTATTTGCTTATTTCAGCTTATTGAGTGAACTTATTTGAAAACTTTTTGTTGATTAAGTTTAGTTAAGTCATTTAAAAGTTTTTGAAACTTGAATCAGCTCTTGGGGTGGCCTAGAACTCGAAAACGACTATTTTGTCGTTTTGTGAAGATTTTTTATTGCATTTTCAGGCTTATTCCTTGGACTTTTTTCAAATTTCTTTTTACAAAAGTCTTAAGTAACTCAAAAGAAGCTTGTGTGTCTAATTTCAGCTTATGGCATCATCTTATAGCTTAATGGGCCAAAAAGCCCATTAAGAATAAGTTGTTTGATATAAGCCAGCTTATTTCATATTTTCAGCTTTTGGGCCTTTGAAAATTGTGTTCAGAATCAAATTTTGAGTCAGGTAGGAGCTTTTGGGCCATTTTTATAAACATTTTTCTTATTGGGCTTATTTTGGCCCAATAAGGGTCTGTTTTGGACTTTGGCCCATTTGAAGGCCCATTAGGGGTATTTTGTAATTTCAACTTCATTTCTGTGTTAATTAGGTTAAATTAAGCTAGGTTGCAAGTTTTTAGAATTTTTTATAAATTTTGGATTTTTAATATTATTTTATTATTATTTTATTATTAAAAATTAAAATTTAGATTTTTCAAGTTTTTTTGTTTTTCTTAGGTTAAATACATTATGTTAGGAATTTTACAACTTTTAGAATATTTTTATTGTCATTAGATTAATTTTATAATTATTTTAAGTTTTAATAGTTTTTAATTGTTTTTAAATAGTTTTAATTAATTTTAAAATTTTCAAAAATAGTTTTAAATTAAGTTAGGTCATTTTAGAGGTTTTCAATTGAAAAAATCCCATTTTGGGCTTTTTGTTAATTAAACTGATTTTTTGGGCTTTAATTAGCATTAAAAAAATTATTATTTAATTAAATAAAAGTTTTGAGTGATTTCTGATTTTTTGTAAACTCTATTTACATTTTTTAGGATTTATTGCAATTTTCTAGGATTTTTTTGGATAAATTTTTAATTTTGCTACTTTTTTACGGTTTTACGTGTACGACTAATCGTCTTAGTGTAATTCGTCATCGTAACCGTCATTCTATTTTTATCTCATTTCTATTTTCTTTTCTCATAATCAATATAATCACAAAGTTAATCATCTCTCTACACAACACACTAGCCTCCTTGAGAACGATCCCCACTTTGGGTCATAACTTGTGGTTTTCTTAAATCACTTATTAACACTTTACCCTAATTACCTTGTTTTCCTAAACAAGTGTAAAATTTACAACTATCAGTGGCCAACTCTCACATATGTAAAAGTCACATACCTTACTGTATATCAAATTATCCAAGTCATTTTAACAAGTTATCATATGGTTCTTTACTGTTTTATACAGCCTACTATTTTAGACATGATTTTAACATCTTTTCATGTAGCTTTAAATCTTTTTAACCAAATTTATCAACACAAGATCCCCACATAATACTTTGACCATCATATACATATACATTAAGAAAGAAAATACAAATTTACATTTACAAAATAACAAGGAAATAGAAGAGATGATCTTGTTACCAACCAAGATAGTGAAAGTTTATGATCAAGGCTTGACTTTTGATGACAAAACTTGTGGTAAACCAAAATCAACTTCAAGATCACCAAACTTTATAAACTCCTTGTGGAAAATCAGCCCCAAGACACCAAGGAAACTCCTTTGTAGATGTTATAATCACCTCCAATCAATAAAGCTTCAAAAGGACATCATCTTATGTATGAATAACATAGGATTTGTGGTTAAATTTAGATCAAAATGGGGTGTTTATGGTTGAGAGTGGACGACAAGGGTGGGAGAGAGTGAGAGAGATGTGTGTTTTTGCATGGGATGGAAATGAGCTAGTGGTTTAGCTTGTTAGTTGTTTTAAGTTAAAATGGTTTTGTAACAAGGCTAAGACAAGTGTCTTAGCTTGTTATAATAAGTTGACACCTCATAAGGGGTGTTAGCTAAGCTTGTCGTCCCATATGTGGGGGTGGGGCAAGTTTAATCTTGTCTCATCCCCATTTATTTACCGGTACTACTCGATTCTAGTTTCCTCGATTTGCGTGCCCTCGGGTCATTTTACGAAAAATGTTTTTATAAATTATGAATCAACGGCACAAAACGAATCTAATAAAATTTGTTTCATCAAAAACGGAGTTCAAAAACGTAAATACGTAACCCTAGGGTTTCCGGTTTAGTCGTAAAGGACGTTAATTTATGCACGTAAGCCCAAATTTAAATCCATAAATTGTGAATTTATCAACCAACACAAAAGTAAGTTTCAAAATAATATACGAGAAAATAATTTACTACCTGAAAATGTTAGATTGTCACACAAAGTAATGAGATTTAACTAAAATTTGTAGAAGTTATAAGGACTGACTCAAAGGAGTAAAACCAGAATTTCTTATAACCGATTTTAACTACTAAAAACTTTGTAACTGATTAAAACAGAACTCAAATGGATTTTAAACAAACTTTGAAAGCAGAATTAGAGATCAAGAAACTTTAAACTTCTATTTATGGCAGATTCGGTTATAAAAGCTAACTAAAATTGTAACCAAATTTACTAACTTTTTTAACAGATTTGACAAAAAGAAAGAGATCAGAAGCTTAGTATTCAAAACATTTAAATCAACAGAGTCAACACACGAGCTTGTTAAAGCTGATGAACAAAAGATTGATCAATTTAGAAAGAAGATAATTAAGGAAAACTCGAAATCTTTATTAATGGTAGAAAAGATATTCTTGTTGCAACTGAAAAGAGAATTAGTTATAAAGTGTAACAAGAAAAGATTAAGCTACACTACTCCTAATCCTACATAAACACTAAATTCTAACTGTATTGAAATTACACTACAGCTAACTGACTACAAGTGAGGTGATAGCTGATTGTTGTAAAATACGAGCTTTTAGGAAAAAGGCGTAAAAGCGGTAAGTATTAAACAAATGATTTAGGGAAATCAAGTGTTAATGACCCAAAGGTGAAATTTCGTTTCCCAAGGAGATATATGTGTGTGAATAATTCGTAACAAGACTTGAGATTAATATTTGAGAGAAGGGGTTGAGAAAATAGAATGACGAAGACGTGAAATTAATTACTACGACGACTAGACATAAAACCGTAAAAAGGGCTAAAATAAAAATTAATTCTAAAAATTCCAAAAAATTTACCAAAAATCAAAATAAATAAACTAAGAGTTTACCAATGATCAAAACTTTTTCAAGCCTTTTAATTAATTAAATATTAATTTTTAAATGCTAATTAAAGCCCTAAAAATCAAATTAATTATCAATAAGCCCAAATAAAGATTTTTCAATTGGTAAACCTTTATAATGACCTAAAAAGATTAAAAACTATTTTTATAAATATTTAAACTAAATAAAACTATTTGAAATGATTTAAAAACTATTAAAATTTAAAATAATTATAAAAAATAATCTAATTAGGATAAAAGTAATCTAAGAGTTGCAAAAATCCTAGTTTAATGTAGTAAACCTAAGAAAAATGTAAAAAGTGCAAAAATGTGAAATTTAAATAATAATAATAAAATAATATTAAAAATCCAAAAATTATAAAAAATCCAAAAACTTGCAAACTAGTTTATTTTACCCTAAATAATCAGAAAATGAAATTGAAATTACCAAATTACCCCTAATGGGCCCCCAAATAGGCTAAAAGCAAAAACAGTCAACACTAATGGGCTTTTGGGCCCAAAAAGTCAAACTAGGCCCAAATGACCTGAAAAAGCCCTATCTGACTCAAAATTTAATTCTAAACACAAAAGTTTGAAGGCCCAAAAGCTGATTTTGAGCTTATCACAGCTTAAATAGCAAACAGCTTATTCTTATTGGGCCAATAAGCCCATTAAGCAATAAGCCAATGCCATAAGCTCTGCTTAAACACACAACCTTCTTTTGAGATGCCTAAGAGATCTGTGAAAAGAAATTTTGAAAAAGCACACTTAATAAGCCAGAATTAAGCAAAATTGAAATCCACAAAACGACAAAATAGTCGGGTTAGAGTTCTAGGCTATTTCAGAAGCTCTGGTTTGTTGCAAAAGCTCACAAATAGCTTAACTAAGAATAATCAATCAAGAAAATCACAAAAAAGCCAAGTAGAATAAGCTGTGTGAACCAATAAGCTGGCTGAAAAAGCCAAATAAACTAGTTTTCTAGCAAAAGCTTAACCAAAAGACTTGTAACCTTCCAAATTTGTTATTAAGCTAAGAAAAGTGACATCTATTACAAAAACCAAGTTGTTGCATGTACCAATAAGCAGTTCTAAAAAATAAGCCAATTTGTGCTTATTTGACCAAAAGTCAAAGTACTCCAAAGTTTACCAAATGATCAGGGATGGTTTATAGGCTTGTTATAAGCAACTTTTGTGAAGAACTCAAGGAGGAGTCCTTGTGAATTAAGAGGTCAGTTGACCAATTGATGACAGATTTTGGCAAATAAGGCTTAATAATCCAATGAGCTTATAAGTCAGCAACAAAGCAAACCAAATAGCCAAATCTACTCACAAGCAGCACATAAACAAGATCCAAGCAATAAACAAGCAGGACAAACACTAGAATGACAAATGCAAGCACAAAATGAGGTGGTCACTTTGCTGATGCAAATGACCACTTCAGCCAACTTTGATAAGCTTTAGCACCTTCAATAAGCCACCAAATTTAACAAACAGATAATGCACAGATAGCTTATCACCTAAACTATTCCCAAACCTGATTTCAGACCTTAGATCCAACAAACAAAGAAGTTATTGGATCTGATGTGTTTGACCAATTCCAAAATACTTTTTATCAGATTTTTGTAAAACTTGAAATCCCTTTTCCAAACTTTCAGAAACTTAACCAATGACTAAAACTTGTTTAATATGACTTGTTTAGACCTACCAAACCCTAAGAACCAAGGGCACAAGGCCACAAGGCCTTATGAACCAGTAAACCCAAACAACCTTGTATAAGCCCTTTTTCAAAGCAACTTCTTAATTCTACAAACAACCTACTGATTTTAATGATCAAATAGCTACACTAGGTGACAACTAACAGATACCTACCATAAAACACCAAGCACAAACACAAAATCACCAAATCACATAGCAAAACACAAATCAAACAATATCATGTGATTTTTTAGAGGAATCTTAACAAGAGGATATACCTATCCTCCACAACATCCTAGGAGGATCAGCAATGCTCCTTGGACCTTGTTCAACAACTAGAACAAGACCAAGGTACTTCAAAAAAGGATATGAATGACTGCCTTGGTTGATGTTTCAAAGTAGAAACTCAAGGACTTGATTTCTTTAACACAAGCAACAAACAGCCTAACCAAAGGCTCCAATCCCTTCACAAGCTTGGTGTCAACAAGCTTGTAAGAGCTTATAGCTTTTGGTCAAGGATTAGTACAAGAAAAATAGAAAAATCAGATGACTGATTTCAAGTTATTTTCAAACTTGAAAACCTTACCAAACATAAATGTCCTTAAACCACAAGATTTAAGCACACTTATAACATCAAATGGAACTCAGAATTACCCTTAAACAACACCAGCTTTCAAAAACATAGAAAGGAATTACAATTTTCTCAAAATACCAACTTTTATAAAATTTTAAAAGGAATTACAATGTTTAAAAGGTAAAACTGGAACAAAGGCCTCACCACAGGTTGGGGGTCCTTTTATAGAGTACAGGGGATGATTCTAGAACTTAGAAATACATGAAACCCTAGCTAGGAATTCCTAAATTTGCCCTTGAGTGCATTGAGTTGTTTAGCTGTCCAAAATGATCTTGAGCGTTCCTTTTAGCTTTGTAAGCAAGCAAAGAGTGTCAGCTATTGATTTGGACACGTGGCATTCCTTGGAGGTTAAGTTGTGATGTGATAGGTGGACGTCTTGAATGGTGGGGTCACTTGGTGAGTGGGAATTTGGGTTTTGTGTGTGGGATGGGTTTCTGCATGTGTGAATCAAGCGTGGGTAGGGTTAATTGCAATTTACCCTTTGTTAAGTGGATGGTAAATCTGGGTGGGATGAATGGTTAATAGTGGTAAGTTTGATCCGATTTTTAGGGGTGGAGTTGTTTGGTGCGTGTTTGTGGGATTTGAACTTTCAGAATGGCAGGAAGGGTCCTTGTGTTAAGTGTTTAAACCACGTTTTTCAGCCAACAAATCTCATTTCCTTTGTTAATAAACTTTCCAAGTTTATAGTTTTGCCACAAAACTTTGAAATAAAGGTTTCAAGGGTTATTTTTGCCATGTTTGAATATTTGAGGGACTGATCTTGGACATTCTTGATCCTTAAAGGTCTTCATAGTATCTTTGACTTCATGAGGGACCATAATTGACAATTTAAAATAGATGAGGGACTAAACTTGCCAATTCTTCAAAGTTGAAGGGCCATTTTGTAATTTTGACAAACTTAAGGGACCAAACTTGTAATTATCAATATACAAGGGTTTTAAGTGTCATTTCTTCATATTTTGAGGATCAATATTGTACATCTTTAAGTCTTCAAGGGTTTTTCTTGGATAATTCATGAACTAGGGCTCGGTTCTTTGTACGGCTTCGTTTCTCGTGTCCGTTTTTCCTTGTTTCTTGTGATCTTTTGTCTTTTTCACGATATTCATACCTAAAACACACAAGTAAACAAATACAAGCATATATATGGTATTTTATGACATTTTAATGCATTTAAAGCCCGAAAAGAACGATGAGATCATGTACAAATGCCATCTCATCACTCCATCATACTAAGCCATTGCCGTGCCCTCACGCAATGCTAGAATAAAGTATCTAAGCATTACCAAAATTCAATTTTATTAACTTTTATTGAAAAGTAAAAGACTTGCAATAATACTACGAAGATGTGTAAAGACATAATGTATGATTTTCATCACGAATGTGACTTTTAGGGTCAATGAATAGAAACAAGTAAATGTCCCATAGAGTAAATTTCGTCATCCTTGATTGTCATACATTCCATGCTAAGTGCAAAAACGAGATCATTGTTGGTACAAGTCACAATGCTAGCACTACTCATACGTCCAAATTGTGTAATACTTTTTCTCCCCGCAATCCTAGTTATTATAAAAGGAAATGGGTTACTAGAATTTTTTTAACTATTTGTCATGGATCACAAGTGATTCATATTGACTTATTTGAGTATTTATTAGTCCGAAAGCAAAGTAGCATGATTTAGTTGATAGTTAGCCGAAGGACAAAATCTTTTAAAACGGCTTCTCGTGTATCTCCTTAAGTTCATATCTTGGCATAACTCGTTTCACGATTTGAGACCTTTCTCGGACCGATATTTGGCATTTACTTCATACTTCAAATCTTGGGAAGACGTTCTTGAAATTATGGTATTCTCTTCATATTTTGGAATTTCTTCACTTGACGTTTTTGAGAGATTCTTCATACTTGGACCACGACTTCATCATTTTTCATCAATCTTTATTTTGGACTTTGATATACAACGATCCGCCTCCTTTTCGGACATGGATATATTTATCCTCATACCTTGTAAGGGTCTTTTTGAATAGACTTTCTCCATGATCTTTAGGGGAGTAATTGCTTTTCGTCGTGTGTCTCGATCTTTCATATTGATTTAGGAATAATGATACTTCACATCATCTTGGATCTTTAGCAACAAAATAGAGCTCCTCATGCCTTGTTAGGGCCTTTTTGGATCTTCACCAATCTTCGCGTCCCACTTTAATAAGTTATGCCTTGGCTATGAACTCTATTCAACCACGAGCAACTTTTAAACGATCTTGTGCTAGAAGCTAAGTAACCTTTCAAATCGTACGACCTTACTTATTACAATTATTTTTATTCCTAATGCATTGATCTTATGGGAGAAAATGCCACAATTAAAAACATATGAGTTTTTGAAAGAACATTTTCATGTTCTACGTTTAGCATGATCACTTGTCTAACTCTATCATCTCTCATTCTTCAGTATATAAAGACTTCTAATTAAAGAGACTCGTAAATACTTAGCCATGCAAGTCAAAATTAAGCCAAATTTGGATTAGCTTTCATTAAGACTATATCAAATCAAAGTTTTGGGTTTTCAAGCCACCTATAGGATCTTGTACTTTCTTGGACTTTTTCAAGTTTAGAGAATGCATTTTATAGTTCCTTTGATAAGTAACTTTCTAGGATCAATTATAGGAACTTGCGAAAAGTTCTTGTTCTTATCCCGAATGAGCTAAGACTTTCGCGTTTTAAAGTTCCCTATATAAAAGTCTAGCAAAACTTGAATTGAGCGGGTTAAGGAATGTAAAGGGCTCCAAATGCCCATCAAGTCAAAAATTAGCTCTTATTCTGCCCATCGGAAAATCTACATTCGTGTCTTAAAAACACTTATTAAAACTAAGAAAAATTTTAAAATTTGGCCATTTTTAGCCTTATTAGCACCAAAACAAAACAAAACGTTGAAAGTTGGAAAACGTGAGGGCGTAGCAAAGCAAGTACCTATTCACCCCCCCCCCCCCCATACTAAAAGTAAACATTGTCCTCAATGTTTCGACTCTATGGGTGGAGCACCCCCATACTAGAGACGAATAGTTGAATGCTTAGGATCTAGCATGGAAAGGGTGATCAACAATATATCTAAAGCTGTTTATTAAGTATGCTAAGAGATAATTGTTAGAACAATAAAGGATATGTCATGGATTCGTGAAAAACTTCTTCAAGCAAATGATGGAGGCTCACGTAAACGAACACGAGAGTCTTCAATCGTTGATGATGATGATGATGATCTAGATAACACAATCACAAACAACCACGAGACAACGAGGTGGAAGGGAACAAATCCCCTCTCATTATTTATTAGAAAGCATAAAAAGATAAGCATGGGATCTCCCCACGAGGCACCTCGTTTTTTATTACCGAGTCATGAGCTCGACTCGATCCCCTCAATGCTAATTATCATTGGGGAAGGTGACTTGGTCGAGGTCATCCAATTAAGGAATTTCCCCACCAAAGTAGTGCTTAAGCCTATGTTCATTCACCTTAAAGTTAGGACCATCATTTTGAGCTAGCTCGATGGTCCCATAAGGAAACACTTGTGTAATGGTGAAAGGACCCGACCAACGAGATTTCAATTTCCCGGAAAATATCTTAAGTCTAGAGTTAAAAAGTAACACTTGATCACCAACGTTAAAAACCCGGTTTTTAATCTTTGCATCATGAAACTTTTTAGTCTTTTCTTTGAAAATCAATGAATTTTCATAAGCATTGTCTCTTAGTTCATCCAATTCATTCAATTGTATTTTCCGGTGATCTCCCGCGGTCTTCAAGTCAAAGTTTGCATGCTTAAGGGCCCAATATGCCTTGTGCTCCAATTCAATGGGCAAATGACAATTCTTCCCATAGACTAACTTATAAGGAGTACAACCGATAGGTGTCTTATAAGCGGTCCTAAAGGCCCATAAAGCGTCATCGAGTTTGTCGGACCATGAAGCACGGTTTTCTCCAATCGACCTCTCTAAAATCCTCTTCAAAGCTCGGTTCGAAACCTCGACTTGCCCACTCGTTTGCGGGTGATAAGCCGTAGAAAGACGATGAGTAACTCCATATTTCTTTAAGACCTTCTCGAATTGGTCATTACAAAAATGGGTTCCACGATCGCTTATAATAGCACGAGGGGTTCCGAACCGAGAGAATAGTTGCTTCAAAAACTTCACTACCACACGAGCATCATTAGTAGGTAAAGCCTTAGCTTCCACCCACTTAGAAAGGTAGTCGACCGCGACGAGGATATACTTGTTACCATGAGACGATGGGAACAGCCCCATAAAGTCTATGCCCCAAATGTCGAAAATCTCACACACTTGAATTATGTTTTGCGGCATTTCATCACGTTGAGACGATTTCCTTGGCGTTGGCACGAATCTCACGACTTCACAAGTGTGTGTGCATCACGATAGATAGAAGGCCAAAAGAAGCCGGCATCGAACACTTTCTTAGCCGTGAGATTAACACCATGGTGACCACCCGTGGGTCCCTCGTGAAAAGCTCTAAGAATGTTAGAAGCTCTGGCACAAAAAAACACAACGTCGAACGAGTTGATCCGCACAAACCCGAAAGAGATAAGGGTCGTCCCAAAAATAGAACTTGACGTCACGAAAGAATATTCGCTTTTGTTGTGTCGTCATACCCTTGATTATGAAATTGCCCGCATGGTAATTTGCAATGTCGGCAAACCATGGGGTGGTGTCTTTAAAATTCACTACACCGAGAGTCTCGAGAGGAAATGTTTCGGTAATTTCCTTGTTCTCGAAAACATCTTTGTGAGGATATTCTAGACGAGAGAGATGATCGGCCGCTAGATTCTCGGCTCCTTTTTTTGTCAAGCACGGTGACATCAAATTCTTAGAGGAGGAGCATCCAACGAAGCAATCTCGGCTTAGCATCTTGCTTAGCTAAGAGATACTTGATAGCCGAATGGTCGGTATACACGATGCTTTTAGTTAAGACGAGATAAGGTCGGAATTTCTCAAAAGCATAGACCACGGCAAGGAATTCCTTTTCCGTTGTGGTGTACTTTAATTGAGCCTCGGTCATCGTCTTACTATCATAATGGATAGGAAGGAAATGCTTTTCATAACGTTGCCCTAAGACGGCCCCTATAGCATAATCACTTGCATTGCACATGATTTCAAAGGGTAATTCCCAATTAGGAGCAACAAGAATGGGAGCTTCGGTAATTTTCCTTTTAAGAGTTTCGAAAGCTCTAACACAATCCTCATTGAAGTTAAAATGAGCATCCTTCTCGAGGAGGTGTATCATAGGTCGAGAGATTTTCGAAAAGTCTTTGATGAAACGACGATAAAAACCCGCGTGACCTAGGAAACTCCTAAATCCCTTAACAGTTTTGGGATGAGGTAACTTGGTGATGACGTCTACCTTAGCTTTATCGACCTCAATCCCCGCTTTTGAGACCTTATGTCCTAAGACGATTCCTTGTTTACACATAAAATGACATTTTTCCCAATTAAGCACAAGATTGGTTTCTTCACAACGTTTTAACATTTGCACGAGATTAGATAAACACGACGTGAACGAATTGCAAAACATCGAAAAGTCATCCATTAACACTTCCATCGACTTCTCGATCATATCGTGAAAAATAGCCATCATACACCGTTGAAACGTACCCGGTGCATTACAAAGTCCGAAAGGCATCCTACGATAAGCAAACGTTCCATAAGGACACGTAAACGTAGTCTTCTCTTGATCACGAGGGTCGATAGGGATTTGAAAGTAACCGGAAAAACCATCTAAAAAGCAATAGAATTCATTTCCCGCGAGTCGCTCCAACATTTGATCCATGAAGGGAAAAGGAAAGTGGTCTTTACGAGTGGCGTCATTTAACTTTCGGTAGTCAATACACACCCTCCAACCGGTCACAACACGAGTGGGAATTAACTCGTTGTTTTCGTTAGGCACAACGGTCATTCCTCCCTTTTTAGGGACACAATGGATTGGGCTCACCCATGGGCTATTAGAGATAGTATAAATCATTCCCGCGTCAAGGAGTTTTAAAACTTCCTTTTTTATGACATCGTGAATTTTGGGTTTACCCTTCTTTGACTTTGAATTGCGGGTTTGTAGTCCTCCTCCATTAAAATCTTGTGAGTACAGAATTTTGGGTCAATACCCTTAATGTCGGAAATTTTCCACGCAATTGCCCCTTTATGAGCTTTAAGAACTTTCAAGAGCTCGGTTTTTTCATCATTAGCAAGACCTTTTGCAATAATAACCGGCAACTTGTCATCACCTTCCAAGAATGCGTATTCAAGGTGAGATGGAAGATCTTTCAATTCAAGGATAGGTGGTTCCTCGATTGAAGATTTTTGCTCAACACTCATAACTTCCATCGGCGGAAGAAATGGTGGAATAGAAATATCATCACTAATAATCACCTCATCTTCATTTTCGATTTCATTTGAAGTAAAATCGCCTCTTTGGAATGGAGTGAGATTTGGTGTAGAATTAGCAAGAATCGGATCCAAAATAGTGGGACTGCCACTTGACGAGCTATCGGAAAAACCTAACACTTCTTGTGAAAACTCATCGCAAACCACATCAACTAAGTCAATGTGATTGATGGTAGCGATTGCATAAACATGAGAAGGTTTTGAGTTTTGAGTATCGTTTATAACAAGTTCCTCTTCGTTGAATCTCAAAGTGATAGTTCTTGCATGAACGTTGATAAGCGATCTCGAGGTGTCTAAAAAATGGACGACCTAAAATTAGAGGAACTTGAGGATCCGCGGGGATGTCAACTACTATAAAATCAACGGGATAGTAGAACTTCCCCACTTCACGAAAACATCCTCGGCTACTCCACATGCTAAAATCATAGAATGATCGGCCATCTCGATAGACATGTTCGAAGGAGTAAGAGGCTGAAGCAAAAGCGATTTCCAAATTGAAAATGGCATCAAATTAATGATCGCACCAAGATCGGCCAAGGCGAGACATTCTTTCATATCTTGTATGTCACAAGGAATGAGAAACTTTCCGGGGTCACCAACTTTTTCCGATATGCGGTTAAGATAAACCGAAGAACAATTAGCAAGCTTTGAAAGCTTTTCCTTATCGCTCATCATACTTTTAAAAGTGGAAGCGAAACGAGGCATATATAACAACGCGTCGGCTAAACTTACATCAAAATGAACTTGTTGAAACATTTTTATAAAAAGCTAGATTTGTTGTTTGTTACGTTCTTGCAATTTCTCTTTGTTTCGTCTCGAAGGATAAGGTAAGGGTGGTGTGGGTTGGACATTAGGCAATGGCCTTGGAAACTCGGGTTCCATGATTGGTATTGGTTCAAACGTAAGTGTGGTTTGAGCGGTACTTCGTGGGCTTGTGATATGCTCCTTTTCGACCATCACCTCGGGCTCTTTCTTGACTTCCTTCTCCGTAGAAGTACTTGAACGAGAGATTGGTTCCTTGAAAGTTTTACCACTTCGTGTAGTAATAACCTTCATTTCTCCCTTCGGGTTTGCAATGGTATCACTAGGAAGACCACCCGAGGAAGAAGGTTTACCAATGATTGCTTCAAACATTTTTTCCATTCGGTCTTCAAATTTTGATTGCCTTAAATCCGCTTTTAACAATTCTTGCTTAATCTCATTTTGTCCTTGTTCCATCTTTTGTTGATTTTGTTGAAGACGTTGGACATTTCCTTCCATTTTATTAGCATGAGTCTTAAGTTCATTAGCAAGTTCATTTTTAAGCTCGTTTTTCAACTCGGATCTTAAACTAATCATCTCACGTTGCATGTTATCAAATTTAGCATCATTTGCTTTAGCATAATCCAAAAATTCTCCTTGAAGATTTTTAGTGTGAGCATTTTGAAAACCTTGGGTAGTGTTTTGAAAATCACGGTTTTTGTTTTGATTTGCAACTTGTCCATTCCCACTTTGATAATTCCCTTTGTTGTAGTTACGTGAATTGCCTTGATAACCACCATTTTGTTTGTTGTTTCGATAGTTATTAACATTTTGATTTGGTGGAGCTTGATTTGGGCGGAAACCTTGGCCGTTTTGGTTGTAAGTTCCCGTTGCTACGTAAGCACTCGAAGTGTTACCACCGGCGGTAATGCACTCGGAAAGATCATGAGCTTCACCACAAGAGAAACAACTCTTTTCAACCGCTTTAACCGAAGTGGAATTCAAAGCATCTTGTGCTTTCCAATGAGTCATAATTTGAAAACCTATCGAAAAACCGATTTTCCTCATTAGCTTCATCATGTAAGGCATTAATGCTACGAGACGATGACGACGATGACGAACCCATATTGGCAACACTCGGTGTGTTACGAGGGTTGTAAACCTTAGATCTATTTTCGATAATCTTTAAAGCTTCATCGGTCGTTTTGCACAAAAAATTACCACCCGCGGCGGCATTCAAATAATCTCGTTCATGATCATTAAGCCCATTATAAAAAGTATCAACTTGATGCAATTCCGAAAAATCATGGTGTGGACATTCATGTAACATTTCCTTAAATCGTTCCCATGCCATTGAAAAACTCTCATTATTACGTTGTACAAATCTTGAAATCTCATTTTTTAAATGTGTTGTTTTAGATGGTGGAAAAAATTTGTTCACAAACTTAGAAACGAGATCACCCCATGTCAAAATTGAATTTGGCGGTTCTTTCTCGAGCCAAATTTTAGCGGGTCCATCTAACGAGGATGGAAACAACATCATCTTAATGGCGTCATGTGGAACATCCTTAAACTTGCTAGTAGCGGTGAGACGATTAAAATTCCTTATGTGGTAATGCGGGTTGTCTTTCTCATGACCTCTAAACTTATTTGCTTGCAACATCGACATTAAACCCGTCTTAATCTCGAAATTCTCCGCAAGGATAGCGAGAATCACAATAGCTTCTCCAAAACCCTCGGTGGGTGCTTAAAGCAACTCCATCATAGTACGATTAGCCATGACGACTTCTTGTTCTACAATAGGTTCAACAATTGGAGTTTCTTCTTCAATCAACGTCTCTTGATTTTCTTGATTTTGACGACGTTTACGAGCTTGTTTTGCTTGACTACGAGTTAGCATAAACTTCACGTAGAATGGGAGGTGAGCAAAGAAGATTCTTTTTGGGTGTTTTGTGAATTTTCAATTTTTTTTGTTTGTTTTTTATTGTTTTTAATTTTTTTTGGATTTTGGTGTATCTTCGTAGACAACAATCTACCAAATCTCTCCTCGAATCAAACTCTTGATTAAAGAAGCCTCAAAAGAAGGAAAACGATCACGTGGAGTGAACGCCTTCGAATGACTTTAGAACTTTGGTGAAAACCAAATTGTTCAAGAGGGTTTAATCACAAAGAAAACCAAGCAAATATATATGATACGTAATAATACTTTGGGCGGCAAAAACCCTCGATTAGCCTTCAATCTCAAAATACTCACAAGCAAGCGGGGAAACGAGGCGGCGCGAAGCACTTAAGAGCCTTTTTCCTTAGGGTATATTTTATAATACCCGCCTTATACCCACCTTATAGTTTGTATTTTTCAAAATCGAGCTTCACGAAAGTAATTATCTATTTTTGCCTTTTTCTTTTGTTTGAGATTCGAATACAATAATTAGGAGATCAAATCCCAATTAAGGTTGTGTTTTCACAGTTTTGGATATATTTTGTATTGATTGTGATACTTAATACAATATAGTAATAATAATTTCACAAGAAAACGAAAAAAAAAAACCGATAATACGTATTAGTAGATTTCTACTAATACAAATACTATTTATGGTTAATATTAAAAACAACAAGACAGATTAATCACGACACACCTCCCCGGCAGCGGCGCCAAAATGATTGTTGTAAAATACGACCTTTTAGGAAAAAGGCGTAAAAGCGGTAAGTATTAAACAAATGATTTAGGGAAATCAAGTGTTAATGACCCAAACGTGAAATTTCGTTTCCCAATGAGGTATATGTGTGTGAATAATTTGTAACAATACTTGAGATTAGTATTTGAGAGAAGGGGATGAGAAAATAGAATGACGAAGACGTGAAATTAATTACTACGACGACTAAACGTAAAACCGTAAAAAGGGCTAAAATAAAAATTAATTCTAAAAATTCCCAAAAATTTATCAAAAATCAAAATAAATAAACTAAGAGTTTACCAGTGATCAAAACTTTTTCAAACCTTTTAATTAATTAAATATTAATTTTTAAATGCTAATTAAAGCCCTAAAAATCAAATTAATTATCAAAAAGCCCAAATAAAGATTTTTCAATTGGTAAACCTCTAAAATGACCTAAAAAGATTAAAAACTATTTTTATAAATTTTTAAACTAAATAAAACTATTTGAAATGATTTAAAAACTATTAAAACTTAAAATAATTATAAAAAATAATCTAATGGTGATTAAATTAATCTAAGAGTTGCAAAAATCCTATTTTGATGTATTAAACTTAAGAAAAATGTAAAAAGTGCAAAAATGTGAAATTTCAAAAATAATAATAAAATAATATTAAAATAATATTAAAAATCCAAAAATTATAAAAAAATTCTAAAAACTTGTAAACTAGTTTATTTTACCCTAAATAATCAGAAAATGAAATTGAAATTACCAAATTACCCCTAATGGGCCCCCAAATGGGCTAAAAGCAAAAACAGTCAACACTAATGGGCTTTTGGGCCCAAAAAGTCAAACTAGGCCCAAATGACCTGAAAAAGCCCTATCTGACTCAAAATTTAATTCTAAACACAAAAGTCTGAAGGCCCAAAAGTTGATTTTGAGCTTATCACAACTAAAATAGCAAACAACTTATTCTTATTGGGCCAATAAGCCCATTAAGCAATAAGCCAATGCCATAAGCTCTACTTAAACACACAACCTTCTTTTGAGATGCCTAAGAGATCTGTGAAAAGAAATTTTGAAAAAGCACACTTAATAAGCCAGAAATAAGCAAAATAAAAATCCACAAAACGACAAAATAGTCGGGTTAGAGTTCTAGGCTATTTCAGAAGCTCTGGTGTGTGGCAAAAGCTCACAAATAGCTTAACTAAGAATAATCAATCTAGAAAATCACAAAAAGCCAAGTAGAATAAGCTGTGTGAACCAATAAGCTGGCTGAAAAAGCCAAATAAGCTAGTTTTCTAGCAAAATCTTAACCAAAAGACTTGTAACCTTCTAGATTTGTTATTAAGCTAAGAAAAATGACATTTATTAAAAAAACCAAGTTGTTGCATGTAGCAATAAGCAGTTCTCAAAAATAAGCCAATTTGTGCTTATTTGACCAAAAGTCAAAGTACTCCAAAGTTTACCAAATGATTAGGGATGGTTTATAGGCTTGTTATAAGAAACTTTTATGAATAACTCAAGGAGGAGTCCTTGTGAATCAAGAGGTTAGTTGACCAATTGATGACAGATTTTGGCAAATAAGGCTTAATAAGCCAGTGAGCTTATAAGCCAGCAACAAAGCAAACCAAATAGCCAAATCTACTCACAAGCAGCACATAAACAAGATCCAAGCAATAAACAAGCAGGGCAAACACTAGAATGACAAATGCAAGCACAAAATGAGGTGGTCACTTTGCTGATGCAAATGACAACTTCAGCCAACTTTGATAAGCTCTAGCACCTTCAATAAGCCACCAAATTTAACAAACAGATAATGCATAGATAGCTTATCACCTAAACTATTCCCAAACCTGATTTCAGACCTTAGATCCAACAAACAAAGAAGTTATTGGATCTGATGTGTTTGACCAATTCCAAAACACTTTTTATCAGATTTTTGTAAAACTTGAAATCCCTTTTCCAAACATTCAGAAACTTAACCAATGACTAAAACTTGTTTAATATGACTTGTTTAGACCTCCCAAACCCTAAGAACCAAGGGCACAATGCCACAAGGCCTTATGAACCAGTAAACCTAAACAGCCTTGTATAAGCCCCTTTTTCAAAGCAACTTTTTAATTCTACAAACAACCTACTGATTTTAATGATCAAATAGCTACACTAGGTGACAACTAACAGATACCTACCATAAAACACCAAGCACAAACACAAAATCACCAAATAACATAGCAAAACACAAATCAGACAATATCATGTGATTTTTAGAGGAATCTTAACAAGAGGATATACCTATCCTCCACAACATCCTAGGAGGATCAGCAATGCTCCTTGGACCTTGTTTAACAACTAGAACAAGACCAAGGTACTTCAACAAAGGAGATGAATGACTGCCTTGGTTGATGTTTCAAAGTAGAAACTCAAGGACTTGATTTCTTCAACACAAGCAACAAACAGCCCAACCAAAGGCTCCAATCCCTTCACAAGCTTGGTGTCAACAAGCTTGTAAGAGCTTATAGCTTTTGGTCAAGGATTAGTACAAGAAAAATAGCAAAATCAGATGACTGATTTTAAGTTATTTTCAAACTTGAAAACCTTACCCAACATAAACGTCCTTAAACCACAAGATTTAAGCACACTTATAACATCAAATGGAACTCAGAATTACCCTTAAACAACACCAACTTACAAAAACATATAAAGGAATTACAATTTTCTCAAAATACCAACTTTTATAAAATTTAAAAAGGAATTACAATGTTTAAAAGGTAAAACTGGAACAAAGACCTCACCACAGGTTGGGGGTCCTTTTATAGAGTATAAGGGATGATTCTAGAACTTAGAAATACATGAAACCCTAGCTAGGAATTCCCAGATTTGCCCTTGAGTGCATTGAGTTGTTTAGCTGTCCAAAATGATCTTGAGTGTTCCTTTTAGCTTTGTAACCAAGCAAAGAGTGTCAGCTGTTGATTTGGACACGTGGCATTCCTTGGAGGTTAAGTTGTGATGTGATAGGTGGACGTCTTGAATGGTGGGGTCACTCGGTGAGTGGGAATTGGGGTTTTCTGTGTGGGACGGGTTTCTGCATGTGTGAATCAAGCGTGGGTAGGGTTAATTGCAATTTACCCTTTGTTAAGTGGATGGTAAATCTGGGTGGGATGAATGGTGAATAGTGGTAAGTTTGATCCGATTTTTGGGGGTAGAGTTGTTTGGCGCGTGTTTGTGGGATTTGAACTTTCAGAATAGCAGGAAGGGTCCTTGTGTTAAGTGTTTAAAACACGTTTTTCAGCCAACAAATCTCATTTCCTTTGTTAATAAACTTTCCAAGTTTATGGTTTTGCCACAAAACTTTGAAATAAAGGTTTCAAGGGTTATTTTTGCCATGTTTGAATATTTGAGGGACTGATCTTGGACTTTCTTGATATTCAAAGGTCTTCATAGTATCTTTGACTTCATGAGGGACCATAATTGACAATTTAGAATAGATGAGGGACTAAACTTACCAATTCTTCAAAGTTGAAGAACCATTTTGTAATTTTGACAAACTTAAGGGACCAAACTTGTAATTATGAATATACAAGGGTTTTAAGTGTAATTTCTTCATATTTTTAGGATCAATCTTGTACATCTTCAAGTCTTCAAGGGTTTTTCTTGGATAATTCATGAACTAGGGCCCGGTTCTTTGTACGGCTTCGTTTCTCGTGTCCGTTTTTCCTTGTTTCTTGTGATCTTTTGTCTTTTTCACGATATCCATACCTAAAACACACAAGTAAACAAATACAAGCATATATATAGTATTTTATGACATTTTAATGCATTTAAAACCCGAAAAGAACGATGAGATCATGTACAAATGCCATATCATCAATAGCTGGGTTTTTATAGAGAGTGAGAGGTGGTTAAGAGGTGTCGTCGACGTGTTATGATCAATCAGCTTCTGCCACGTGGCCTAGGGTTCATCCCCATTTCCCATAATTAGGGTTTTCTAATTTGATTAATTTTATAGCAATTGAAGATTATAGTGATGTAGAGCTCGCTTGGGAGATCAATTTTGCTTCATAAACCATCTTCTGAAACAGACTCCTGCTCCTTCAATTCGTTCTTGATGGAATGAGTGATGTGGCGCTTCCTTATTTGTTGAAGTGTAAGATTCTGGATCACCATCTCATTCCTTGATCTTTTATCCAAATCCAATGGTTGTAACTTGCTGACTTTGCAATCCATTTAACACCATCCGACTCTTCTTATTGGTCCATGTCGATAAGCAATATAAAACTTCCAAGACTTGGCAGAATTGGTCCCTAGCTCTTGCAACTTTGATCTTTTCACTTTAAATCCTTTGATCTTGTAATTATCAACACGTTAGGCCCTTGAAACTTCATGTCATTTTTAACTCTAGTCCTTATGAGCTTCTTTCGTCCTTTTCTTCGTCTTTTCTTTGAATAAAACCCGTGAAAGCTCGTTATTATTCCATTTGTATCCGTTTTTCCTGAAACACACATATACACCATACACGCGTAATTCTAAAAATTTAAAGTATAATATAATGTATTTATGCGTGTTTTAAGTGGTTTTAAGGTTATAAATGATGAGTGTTTTCACACTTATCAACTCCCCTCCACTTGACCATTGCCATGGCCTCATGCAATGCAGTATTTTAAAGCTCTAAAGTACATTTTTCGTATAACTAATCCACATTGGCCATTTTATGATTTAATATACTATACTATGCTACATGATGCATGATTTTTAATTTTCAAGAATGCAATGCAATAGAAACAATTCTATTTATTTATATTTGGCTTTTCATAAAATGGTTAGATGGAAATAACTCATAAAGAAATCAATGACTTGAATTAGGGCTTTGGTACCATGAATACTTATCATCCTCAAGTTTCACTTTCCTATACCAAGCTTAAAATCGAGATCATTGTTATTCATAAGTGAAAGTGCATCGACTTATTCATAAAAATTAATTGTGTTACCATTATACCCCCACCTATTTTTCCACTATCTAATTTTATTTGATCAAATTGCTTTTGAGCGAATTTATCTTTATTTGGCGTGAAATATAAGAAATGCAAAATCTGAAAATAAGGAAGCACGTTTTAATCTTAAATAACCATCTCATCGATTACTCCAAAAATCGCCCACAATTGATATAAGTCCAACCTAAAATAGTAAGTCATTCGCCTTATGTGTAAGAAACTTATGTCATGCATTAATAAGTAGCTACTCACTCGCTAAGAAAAGAAAAATAAAACCCACGCAATAATTTATATTCGCCGCCTTTTTGAGACCTTGGATCTTCAATCCCGTAACCCGTCTAGGTAATATTGGATTGGAGCAACTATTAAATCCCCATAACCCTTGTGAGAGTAATATTGGAATTTAATAGCTACTATAATTAATACCACACTGCCCCTCTTAGGAGTCTTGTATAATTATATTTTTCTTTTTCTTTTTCTTCTTTTTTTTCTTGCCACTCACTTTTTTTATAAGCCGCTCTTATTTTTCATAATTCCTCACAAAGAATAAAAAATAATTAAAAGAAAACACCCGCTAAGTATTAAGCATGACATAAGTCTAGTACACATAAAACGTTCTAACTGAGAACTTTAAGACGTACTTATACCAACCACGAATGATTAGTCAAAAATGCATAAGAGACTACAAACCGATTAAAACCGTTCTTGATTATTTATTAACAATATATACATGCGTTGACGAGAAAGTAAAGGTTACGAAAGGGGATATAATAGCCACAAGTAATTAATATGAGGTTTATCTAGCCCTTTACACTTACTTCAAACTCTATAATTTCTCATTCACCATAATTTAAAATCTCAAATAATGACACTCGTGGATGCTTAGCCTAATAAACCAATAAAGGTCTACATGGTTAAGGATACTAGCTAGAGTAAGCTTGGATAAGCAAAATCGGGTTGAGCCAAAATATCCATGGCGGGTCTAATATGTCAAAGACGTCGAAACAAGCAAAAACCATATCCTTTATTATATATTTTTTTTCTTTTTATTTATATTTTTGAAGAAGCAAAAATAAAGGAAAAATGCAAGGTGTATGCAAATGTAAATTATATGCAAAAATGATGAATGCAATATTTTTGGGGCCAAAGTAGATCAAAAGTTTGAAAAGCTTTTGAAAAATAATTTTCCCAATTATCATGAAGGCAAGGCAATGGTCTAGGCAAGGTCACGTCTATAGAAGTCTCCCCTACACTTAAGATAAACATTGTTCCCAATGTTTAAGAGTATTGGAGTGTAAACTCCCCTACACTTATGACATTGATTACTTAGTTTAACTCGAGCTAAGGAAAAGAAAACTAAAGTGAATTCTTTTTTAGACAAGGTTGAGTATCACAATAGCAAAAACTAATCGAAATGAACCGGATACACGGGCCTCCTCCATAAGCTCCATGAATGAATTGAGAGAGTGAAACCATAGAAACAAACACCAAAAGACGAAGAAATGCCACCCCTCCACTTAAACTCTACTATAACACCCTTTTATTAAGCATAACGTACCAAAATCTAGTCTAGATGATCTAACCTACTTATTCGATGCTTGATTTTATGCCCAAAGTCTCTAGCTCGACTCAGACCCGAATTAGGTTGTCCTTAGGGAAACCATCATGGATAAATAAAGGATATCCACTTTGAAGCACATCTCAGATGATACACTCAAACTTAGCACGTTACCATTTACAATGAGATTTACAATATCCGCCTCGATAAATGGACGGGTCCAATGTCTCAAGTTTGTCTAACATAGAAAAGCTCTCATATAGGAAGCACACAGGATCAAATATATAATTTCCATCTCTACACTCTAAAAACTCCAAAGTAGGTAGCATCAACAAAGTAAACTCATACGAGAATCCCATATAAATAGAAATCACACTCTTAAGTGGAGTATATAAAAAACAAGATTTCCCAAACATACGAATCCCAGAGTCAAAAACCTTTCCCATTCATGGGAAAATAAGAAGATGAGCTTGTTTCAACCATAGAAGATTCTCCCTTAGATATCAAAACATCATGAGACAATGAGGGTGTAGGAATTAAAACATTCATAACGATTATGTCCATGTTGTGCTCCTCCTCATCATCAAAAGGTGGATAATCTTCCATAGAAGGCATAGTGAAAGGAGGATCAAGAGTAATAGTTTCTTGTGGAGGAGGTGTAGGCTCTATGTTCCCAAAAAGCAATGTTGTAATAAGACGAACCTCCTCTTCCAAATTAGAAACTCTATCATCGACCTCTATATCAAAATTTGCAAGAGTAGCCTCTATGGTGGCATCAATCTCCATAAGAGAGTCTATATCAACGGTTTTTGGTTCTAAATTTTCCTTAGGTGAAATGTTATCAATCTCTAAGGGGATAAGATCTTCATCAATAACCAACTCCATGGGTGAAAAGGCTCAAAAGTAGGTATATCAATGAGAGAATCACTCTTAGGGATGATATGATCATGAAAATCAATAGGTGTATCCTTAAAAACCGTGAAGAATGATCAATCAAGGGTTCTTTTTCTATAGACTTATTATTAGGTTCTTCACACTCCTCAAAAATTAGGTTATCAAAACATGTCTCAAAAAGAGGGGTTGAATGCATCATAAAATCATTTGGAGGAATAGGTAAAGGAGTCATAGAAGAAAGGGATTCATCCTCAGAAGTAAAGAACTCGTCACTATCATAATGATCATCAAAGGGCTCATAACAAAAATCATCAATCATGGTATCAAGCTCATAAGGTGTGTATGACTTAAGTATAGTCTCAGGGATTTCCATAGAAGGTGAGAGATGAGGAGAGCTAAATTTATATGTGGGTGTCAACACCTGAGGTGGAGTAGAACTCATTATAGTCTCAGGGCCTTGTCTCTCCTTTATTGGCGGAGAGATGGAAGGGTCCCCAGTAGGAACATCACTAATTGTGTCATCCTCAACATCTACTCTCAAAGAAGGCTCATTATCATAAGGTAAAGCATCTTCAGGTCTAATGTTTTGCAAGATTTGTGTTCACATGCTAGAGATGCTTATATCAATTGCCTCTTTCATTTGCTCAAGTGCTTGCATTGTAAGTTGAAAAACAACTGGACTATAGCTTTGATAAATTCCTTGATTCTGAAAGTCTTTTTTATTATGACCTTCAAATTTTCCTTCATTTTTAAAATCGTCTTGATTTAAAAATCCTTGATTTTGACAGTCCTCATGAAACCCTTGATCATAATGTGGTGGGTTAATAGGTGTAGGAAAACTAGGATACCCAAAATAAGTATCAATGTTATGTTTCAAAAAAGGTTGGTCTATATCCTCATAATTGCTCGCGGGCGGATCACAATTATAGTCATCATGCGGTCCTCCACAAATCACACAAGGCCCAATAACAGCTCGATAATGCTACTCTTGTAATATCTCCAAAAATAAGACGATTATCCATGTCCGGAAATATACACGTGAACAAAATGGTCTAATTTATATACAAGTGAACGACGTTTAACACTTCCTCGTGGGAGGAAGTAATACACCAAATGGTATGTTTATACTTGTGCGAGTACACGTGTAAGTAAACTCGAGGAGTAAGGGAGGAGCCCTAGGTCGACTTTGAAAGAGAATAGATTATCTCTCTTGAGGTGCAATAATTAAAATCCATAAGAAAATATATACGTAATACTAATTTGGTGGCACACCACGCACTACTATCACTTTCGAAAGACCCACAAGGAAGCGGAGAAACGAGGCGGCGCGTAGCACTTAAGAGCCTGCTTCTTTAAAATGTTAAATACACTCGCCTTGTACCCCCCACACAGTGACCTCTTTCTCAAGTTCAAGTAGATTGTAGTAATTATCTATTGTGCCTTAATTAACTTTGATCGATACACGTATTTGGAACCGGAACGCCGCCAAATACGGTGTATTGCTAGGCCATACTATGATTTTTTAAGAAAATATAATATGTACGTAAAAACGATTTATATACAATATATTTTTGGTGTAATATTTTAGGAAAAAGATTACTTTTGTATTTTTATTTTTTGGTTCAATTCTTAGGAAAGAATTGATTTTTGTGATTATATATATATTTTTATATTTTTATATATTTATCTTTTTGAATTTTTTTATGTTTTTGATTAGTAACAAAAAATAACGTCCACAAAGTGAACGGATCCCAAAATCCAATATGTCTCACTAGAAACCGTCAATCTTCACGAAAAGAACTGGCAGCGGCGTTATTTAATATTTTGTTTTTAGTATAATCGTTTGTCTCGGTATCTTATCGAATTGAAATCGGATTTCAAGTTAGACTTAATTATTTTTGGTAATAATAGCTTGATTGGTATTTAAGCTACTTGGTACAAAGCAAGTAAAAATATAAAATAATATCTATCTACATATACGTACTAAGCTATAAACATATTGCAATTACCACATTTAAAGCAGAAGAAGTAAAATGTAAAATACAATTTTATACTACAATTACAAAACTTGATAAAAAAAGGGTAAAAGTTATAAAATACCATCTTACTTATTGATTTGTGCCGACTTTAAACACTTACTAATTAATCTCGTGACTTTAACATTGTACTTTCAAATTTGTTCTGACTACACCAATATAAGCTTGAAATGACTATATCACCCTTGTCTTCTTCAAATAATTACATTTATTGCCACAACTATCACATTCACTTGCAGGTAAGTTTAAAGGCCTAAAAGTGAAGGATTTATACAAGGCTACAAGAAACCTTTATGCTATGATGTGATTTATGCAACAAGCTACATATAAATTCTCAAAAGGAAGTACAACCGATACCAACTGTATGCTACACAACAAGCATTTGTCGGCAAATTTCCTCATCACGTGACCATGAAAATGTGTCCCTTACAATTAGAGTTTTGATCATTTAATATAGATAAAACTTCAACTAACATGGTGCAAAACAAAAACTGCTTACTCTCAATGGTTTCAAGGGTCTCAAATCTGATGAGAGTATTTGTAATATCAACAACCTATTTAACAAGTCTAGAATTCCGCCATCAGAGGCACGAACCTTAACACCTTCATTGTAAAGAAACTTTATACTTATGAACAAAGGAAACTCCTCTTCTGTGTTTGTTCCAGTCGAGTCTAAACTCAGTACAAGTGAATGAAGCACAGAGTACAAAGTCTTTGCTCCAAATCGTATCCTCTTTATCTCTGAAAAATCTTCGTCAATCGATACATAGAAAGGATCCTCAGTTATGCTCTCCGCCTGTGGATCTGTAAATTACCATGCTTCCCAAATTTTAGTCAATATGGAATTAAGTTCTATTTAAAATCATCGAGTTACTTTTATAGACGTTACCCGATTGGTACTCGTACATAAGCAGAGATGGAGAATAATATCATGAAAGAGTAGATAAGGATGGCCCAGTCTGAGTGTAAATTTGAACTGATCACTAAGGGTAATATAGTCATTTAGAAGGGTAGTATGGTCATTTTAAGCTTAAATTGGTGTAGTCGGAACAAATTTGAAAGTACAATGGTAATGTCACGAGATTAATTAGTAAGTGTTTAAAGTCGGCACAAATCAATAAGTAAGATGGTATTTTATAACTTTTACCCTAAAAAACACTAAATTCAATTCTTATGAAAACTAAATCAATTACAACTGCTACTTGCTTCTAATTCCATCGATCCAATTCTAAATCCAACGGCCCAACAGGAAATTAAACATCAATCCTATACGAATTCAACAGGCCCAATACAAATGCAGTGAGTCCAACAACCTTTTGTAAAAGACTTGACGAAAGGACTGAATATGCGACTAATCAAACTGAACTACTAATAGAACGGACTGTAATTGAAAATAGACTATACGAAATTAGGGACTAAAGCTGTAAATTGGCGAAACTTCTGCAAGTTTTTCTACACAGCAGACTATACGTTTAAATCCATCTAATATCACTTATTTTGAATATCCTTTCACAGCTTTTGTACATGGCAACTCTATTTGAAGAACTTATTTAGCAAACACCACTACTGCATAAAAAACTAATACAGTAGGAATCTTAACAGCTGCTACCTTTTTAAACTATCTATATTTTTTTCATATTTATTTTGGAAACACTTCTTTGAACAGATAATATGCAATTACTTATTCTAAGTGTAAGTATCTATAACCAATCACTAAGTTTGTACCTAAAGTAATTGAAATTAGCCTAAGGTTCGATTCTCATCGTCAGCTTTAAATCTCCTTACAGTCAACAAATGACTAACCAATACTAGCTTGATTTACTTATTTCTATAGTATCTAAAAATGGTTCCAACTTCCTAACTTAATAAAGCAACTAAGCCTTATAACTACACTTACTGATTCAATCAAAATTCAGTGGAATCCTACTATTCCAAACACTATATAACAGAATGTTTGAGAAGTACGAAGGAGCTAAAACAAGTATTACCAATCATGAAACAAAGAAATTTAAGCAGGTATAGTATACAAACAAGTGACAAAATCAATCCAGCAAAGCAATTCAAACAATTTCATTCTTCAAACCTACAGCTAGCTTTAACTAAGAATTTGTAGAAATAAAAATAGAGCTTAACATGTTGTCATCCAAAGTTAGTCCGTTGAGTCGAAGGTTAACGTTGAGCTACCTTTTCTATCTGCTACTATTGAACTGATATCCAGGCTAGACTAAACCGTGGCTGGGAGTCAACAGAAATAGACTAGTCATCCTCCTTCAACAAGGTTAACAGCTTCAAAACCAGTCCGTTATAATGATGCGTTCTATCTGCAACATCTAGGCCAGACCATTGACATATGCTATATGCTAATCTTGAATCAATGCTCTGAATTTGAACTGCTCATCCTCATCTATTCTACTACTCTATCAAAACTTAAAAACTTATGGAATATAGAGAAGAGACCGATTGCTTGCACAAAGTAATGAGATTTAACAAAAATTTGTAGAAGCTATAAGGACTGATTCAAAGGAGTAAAACCAGAATTTCTCATAATCAATTTTAACTACTAACAACTTTGTAACTAATTAAAACAGAACTCAAATGGATTTTAAACAAACTTTGAAAGCAGAATTAGAGATTAAGAAACTTCAAACTTCCATTTATGGCAGATTCGGTTATAAAAGCTAACTAAAATTATAACCAAATTTACTAACTTTTTAAACAGATTTGACAAAGAGAAAGAGATCAAAAGCTTAGTATTCAAAATGTTTAAATCAACAGAGTCAACACACGAGCTTGTTAAAGCTGATGAACAAAAGATTGATCAATTTAGAAGGAAGAGAATTAAGGAAAACTCGAAATCTTTATTAATGGCAGAAAAGAGATTCTTGTTACAACTGAAAAGAGAATTAGTTATAAAGTGTAACAAGAAAAGATTAAGCTACACTACTCCTAATCCTACACATACACTAAATTTTAACTGTGTGAAAATTACACTACAGCTAACTGACTACAAGTGAGGTGATAGCTGGGTTTTTATAGAGAGTGAGAGGTGGTTGAGAGGTGTTGTTGACGTGTTATGATCAATCAGCTTCTGCCACGTGGCCTAGGGTTCATCCCCATTTCCCAGAACTGGGGTTTTCTGATTTGATTAATTTTATAGCAATTGAAGATTATAGTGATGTAGAGCTGGCTTGGGAGATTACTTTTTCTTCACAAACCATATTCTGAAACAGACTCCTGCTCCTTCAATTCGTTCTTGATGGAATGAGTGATGTGGCGCTTCCTTATTTTTTGAAGTGTAAGATTCTGGATCACCATCTTAGCCCTTGATATTTTATCCAAATCCAATGGTTGTAACTTGCTGACTGCGCAATCCATTTAACACCATCCAACTCTTCTTATTGGTCCATGTGGATAAGCAATATAAAACTTCCAAGACTTGGCAGAATTGGTCCCTAGCTCTTGCAACTTTTATCTTTTCACTTTAAATCCTTTGATCTTGTAATTATCAACACGTTAGGCCCTTGAAACTTCATGTCATTTGCAAATCTAGTCTTTATGAGCTTCTTTCGTCCTTTTCTTCGTCTTTTTTTTAATTAAACCCGTGAAAGCTCGTGATTGTTCCATTTGTATCCGTTTTGCCTGAAACACACATATACACAATACACGCGTAATTCTGACAATTTAAAGTATAATATAATGTATTTATCTGTGTTTTATGTGGTTTTTTGGTTATAAATGATTTGTGTTTTCACACTTATCAAACCACTAACCAATGACAAAAAGACCAACCACCACGCTGTTTAATCTCCAAGATACACAAAGACTCAGGCAGGATCTTGGCTTCAGTATACAAGGAACGATCCAGCCGCGGGCAAGAGCAAATCCAAAAGCCGCGAACATACCGATACGTTGACCCGTACACGTCCCGGATAAGGAACTTCACCTCGTAAATAAAAACATGAAAACCAACACAGATTGCAAAATACGGCGGCTCCAGAGACCCGAAAGAACACTTAATGATCTTCTAAGCACGAGCCTCAGTAGAAAGATGGGCCATGCCAACATGGTGTCACATGTTTAAGGGAACACTGATTGGAAATGCCAGATTATGGTTCAAAAGCCTCTACCCCGAAACAATAGACAACTACGAGGAACTAAGAACCAATTTCTTAGCCACCTTCCGGAACGACGCCAAAGGTAATTCAAAATACCATCATGTCGAACAGAAAGAAAGAGACCCAATTGGGGACTTCGTCGAAAGATTCAGGAGAAGGAACGTGCATGCCGAACCTGTCCCTACGCTATTTTAACTCAAGGTTCATGAAAGCAATAAAACATCGGGGACTAATGAAACATATAGCCGACAACAACCCTAAGACAATGAGCAAAACAATGAAAGTAACAGAGGACTTCCTGAGAGGGGAAGCCACAATAGCAGCAAGAGACCAAAGAGAACTAAACTCCAAAAGGAAGAAAAATCATGGGCAATTGCTAGACAAGAGACCCAGTATCCGAAACATAAAAAAGTTGCGACACACAACAAGCCGACTAAAAAAACTGAAAACACCCACAAAGATCCTGTACCTGGAAAGAAAAAGACTCAAAACGCCGCACCTATGACAAACCTACTAGAGGAAAGAAAAGGAAACCGGTTTTGTGAGTTCCATCATGAAATCGGGCACAACATCGACGAGTGCACACACCTGAAAAGGGAAATTATTGAACTAGCCAGAAGCAGGAGACCCCTATCATGGGTAAGTGAAAGCAGGGAATCTTATGAAGATAACCCTAATGTATTCATTAATAGATCAAATGGCGAGATAAGGAGACAAACAAAGGGAAAAAGCTTCTCACCAGGCCCAGAAATATCCTTCCCTTTATTAGACAAATCAGAGGCCAAAGAAGACCTAGTGATAATCGAGGCAGAAATAGAAGGACACCAGGTACACATAATATACATAGATGGAGGGTCAGCCTCCGAAATAATGTACGAACACCACTTCAACCACCCCTGGCCCGAAATAAAGTAGAAAATGATCCCTGCTACAACTTCCCTGATAGGGTTTAATGGTGAAACCATGTGGCCAATGAGGCAAATAGAACTACAACTAACAATCGGAGATGAAAATCATTCATTGACAACACAAATGAACTTCATGATAGAGAAATCATATTCACCATACAACATTATCATCGGAAGTCCAGGAATTCGTCAAACAAAAGCAATACCATCAACTACACACGAAATGATCAAATTCCCAATAGATGGAGGTGGACTCACACTTCACAACAAGACAAAGACACCAAACGAGTGCGCAATGGTGGAAAAATGAAATAAACAGCAGATCCCACCCAGAGAAAGACGACAAAAATGCCAATACACCCAGGACATCCGGAGTAGGTAATAACGATAGGAGAAACCCTATCGGAAAAAAACAAAAAGTGACTTATGTAATCTGCTCAGAAAAAACCTTGATATGTTTGCATGGGAACCAAAAGATATAACGGGCGTCCCAAGAAGCGTAACAAAGCATCACATTAAAATCATGGAGGGATACCCCCCATTAAGACAAAAGAAGAAAGGCCAGGCCTCAGAAAGAAACGAAGCAATCAATAAGGAAGTAGCAACGCTACTAGAAGCAGGATTCATAAGAGAAGTACACTATCACGACTGGCTATCAAACCCGATAATGATAAAGGAAAGCGATGACAGTTGGAGAATGTACATTGATTTCACAAATCTCAACAAAGCATCTTCAAGAGAATGCTACAAGATACCAGAAGACAACCAAAAAATAGAATCCCTATGCGGGTACCCCTTCAAGTGCTTTCTAGACACCCAAGAATGGCACCACCAATACCGATAGCAAAAGAAGATGAAGAAAAAACAGCATTTATGACAAGCCAGTGTATCTTTTGTTATAGATGGCTGCCCCTTAGACTAAAAAAATGCTAGAATCACATACCAAAAAAATGATAGAAAGAGTTTTTAGAAACAAAAAGGACGCAACCTAGAAGTCTACACAGATGATGTAATCATTAAAAGCAAGACAGAGGAGGAAATCCTCAGAGATGTCGAAGAAACATTCCAAACTTTGAGGAGTGGAAGCATAAAACTTAACCCAGGAAAATGCACCTTCAGAGTAGAAGAAGGAGAATTCCTAGGTCCCATGATCAATACGGAAGGCATAAAACCATCCCTAGAGAGAATATAGGCAGTGATAAACTTAACCTTACCCCAAAACAAAAAATAGGTTCAAGAGCTAAACAAAAAACTCACGGCCCTAAGCAGATTCATGTCAAGAGCAACAGAAAAATCTTTACCACTATTTAAAGCCTTCAAAGGATGCATAAAGGAAAACGATTCTGCTGGGCAGAGGAGGCCGACACAACATTCCAAAATATTAAAAGACATATTGCAGCGCTACCAACATTAGCTACCCCAACCCAAGGGGAGGAGTTAATAGTATACCTATCCGCTTAAAAAACGCGGTAAGTACAGTACTACAAACAGAAAGAAATTCAAAGCAACTACCAATCACTTCATAAATAAAACCCTGATAAGGCCAGAGAAAAACTACTCCCCCGTCAAGAAAGTGATCCTAGACCTAATCCATACAACTTAAAAGCTTAAATGATACTTCCAAGCACATCCTATAACGGTGGTTACAGACCAACCAATCAAACAGGTGCTGTCAAACCCAGACACAGCTAGACGAATGCAGATGTGGAGAGTCGCCCTTGACATATAGGGAATCAACTACAAACCAAGGAATGCAATAAAAGGGAAAATACCAGTGGACTTCATAGATGAAATACAAGACGAAGACACCCATATGAAAGAAGCCATAATCCAAAAACCAGAGACGTGGACACTGTTCACAGACGGTTCCTCATGCATAGAAGGTTCGGGAGCATGACTCATACTAATTCATCAAGAGGGAACAAAGTTCATTTATGCGTTAAGATTCGAATTTGAAGCTTTAAAAAACGAAGCAGAATGCGAGGCATTAATTGCCGGACTAAGAATAGCTAAAGAAATGGGGGTGAAAAACCTACAAGCAAACGTGGACTCCAGGTTAGTAGCTAACCAAATAAACTGATCATACATAGCTAAAGAAGAAAGCATGAAAAAATACTTAGAAAAAACAAAAGCGATAATCAACGATTTCGAAGCATTCAACATCAAACAGATACCCCGAAGTGAGAACAAAAAAGCCGATGCGCTTAGGAAAATTGCCTCGACAACCTGGTAGAAACGCTCGAAGTCAACGGAAGAAACATAAATCCTAGTGGTAGTAGAAGAAACAAAGTATAATTTGATGACGCCAATATACGACTTCTTATCAAACGGGACACTACCAGCAGAAAGGAGACAAGCAAGAAAGGTAAAAACCAAAGCAAAAAGGTACGAAATCATAAAAGGAACGATGTACAAGATATCATTCCTGGAACCATGGCGACGGTGCGTGGGACAAAGGTAAGCCAAGTACATCATACACAAAATCCACGAAGGAACATGTAGCATGCACTCCGGACCCAGGTCCATAGTAGCAAAAGCTATGAGGATAGGATACTACTGGCCAACAATGCACGAAGATGGCAAAGAAATAATAAACAACTTCCAAAGCTGCCAGGTACACAGGCCAGTCCCAAAGTACCCCTAATAGAGCCTTACACCGATAACCGCACCTTGGCGATTCCACAAATGGGGAATAGACCTAGCTGGACCCTTCCCAGAAGGACGAGGCAAAGTCAAAGTCCTAATTGTTGCAATCGACTACTTCACAAAATGGATATAAGCAAAACTAGTGGCAATAATAACAGGCACGCGGATAAAAAAATTCGTATGGGAAAACATCGTCTACAGATTTGGACTACCTGGAGAAATAGTATCCGACAATGGGAAGCAATTACGAGATAACCCATTCAAAGATTGGTGCAGAGAAAAAGGCATCATGCAACATTTCACTTTTGTCAAACACCCACAAACAAACGGACTCGTCAAAAGAGCAAACAGAAGTCTAGGGGAAGGAATAAAATCAAGACTTGAAGGAAGCAAAAACTGGGTAGAGGAAGTCCCACATGTCCTATGGGCACACAGAATAATGCCAAAGACGAGTAATGGGGAAACTCCATTCTCCCTCACATACGGCACATAGGCTGTAATACCGTCAGAAATAGGAATTCCAGCGATCCGCACAATGGAAATTGATGAGGCAACAAATGAAGAAAAGTTATGAATGAACCTAGAACTTCTAGAAGAAAAAAGAATACAGGCCGCACTTGAAGAAGCAAGAAGCATATCAAGAATGAAAAAAATACTACGACTTAAGAGTCCGTGGAAAAACATTTAAACTCGGAGAATTTGTTTACAGGAGTAACGATGCAAGCCACGCAAAAGACATAGGCATACTAGGCCCAAAATGGGAAGGACCATATGAGGTCATAGAAGCCTTCGGAAACGGAACATACTCAGGAATAAAGAAGGAAGCACATTGCAAAGGACATGGAACATTTGCAACCTAAAGAAATGCTACACCTAACTCCATGTTTCCTTCAAAAACTCATGAGGTTAACGCAAGACCTTGGATAAAATTCACGGACGAGCTATCGACCACTAACTGGAGGAAATACTTTCTTTCTTTTTGAAAGAATCATTATCATGTAAACAACCCTTTATGTATTAAAGTCTCTATTTCTTTTTGTATATATAAAAACATGAGGAGCTTACCTACCTCCGCATCCTTTACTTTTTAAATGACAACCACTATAAATTGTACAAAAAAGAGAGGGAACAAAAGATATGCGCATCCATGATAAAAAAGAATAATTGAGTAATCTAAGCGAACAAACTCAAAGAGAAAGCATATAAGAGGCATTCGATGTCCAATGCTAGGGGGATAACCCCGCAACAATAATATCTCTGTGATAAGTAATTACGGACTCTGAACCGAAATCCAACAAAGTACATAAAAGGCATTGGAAGTCTAGTACCAGGGGCTTCCCCTAAAAGACTATCAATGGAGTACATAAACACCACGAACGATAGCATAAATAACAAGCCACACCCACTAAGTAGTGTGCAAAATAGGTGACAAAAAGCATTTGCAAAATAAGTCGCACCCACTAAGAAATGCGTAAAATAAAAGCCACAAGAGCCAGCATAACAAAGGTTAAATAACAAGATAAATACAATCAAAGATAGAAGGAAGAACACAAGCCTCACCCACGAAGAAGTTTGCAAACAAAAAGCCAAAAGTAGGCTTCCCAATGGGATAAGATAAAAAGTCTTGCATCAGCGAAAAAACATACAGGGCAAATATGGAACAACAAAAAATACCCCCAAAAACAAAAGCTAGCAACAACAAAAAATGATAAAAGGAGAACATACTCCCCTTCAGTCTCTACAAACAACTGCTACCAAAAGGAAAACCCTCACCATCCCCAAAAATGCTAGCAGAATAGCCAAGAACCAAAGGCAGAGTAGATGACAATGAAGGAGCACCCCAAGAAAACCATGGTTCAATAGAACCTAAAACAACAAATTCACCTGAATGGGGAACATCAAGATCACCAAGAAGAAGAAAAATGTCGTCATCGGAAACAACACTGTCTTCCCCTAAGTCCAAAAATGCAAACGCTCTAGACGAGCCAATCGAACCAACCTCCGTATATCCCAAACGAAAAGACTGAGCATCTGGCACATAATCAGCAAGCTGTCCAGACAAAGAGGAGGAAAGCACTGGCAGGGGAGGATCCAAATCAATCCCAAAATTGGGATCTAAGAGGCACAGATCATCCAGCGGACCAGCATCGGATAAAGATGGGGCAACTGAGAAGCAAAAAACGAACCTAAAAAAGAAGATAACAAATATCAAAAAGAAAGGAAAAAAACGTGAACATCATAACTAGCCAAAAATAAAAAAAAAATCACAAACCATTCTCAACACCAACAACAAAAGCAGAAACGACAACCATAGGATAACGATGCACACATAAAGTGAGTGAATCACCACGAATCCCCTCTCATTAACAGGGGTAGGAGGCAACGAGCCAACACCCAAACTAGTTGTCAAGTCAGTCGGATCGACAAAACCTAACAAAGGTGCAGTCAAACCACGAGTACGCACAAGAAGAGGAAGCTCACCAACACCCACACGTTGTGCACGAAAACTCACACGGTGAGGTTTCATATATGCTGCCAACTCAAAAAGGGAAATATCTGCAAAAGAAAAAAAAAAGAAGAGAGAGAATAAGGTACATACACAAGTATAAAAACAATGACGAAAGGGGCACATATACATTTTCCAGCGGAGTCAACGAACACACGATAAAAATCCCTCCCAAGAGAATGATAACGGCTGATTCCTTATAAGTGTGTAAAACACTTATCCGTTTACCACTTAAAACAAGGAAAAATCAAACCAAAACGTGTATTTAATATCTAAAAGTCGGAATTACGCGTGGTTTTGTATTTTTGTGTGAAATAGGCACAAAAGATCATAAATGAATAAAACACGGGATTTCAAGGGCATTTATCGAAGACAAAGTCAAAGATAAAGTCAAAAGACCAAAAGTGTCAAAAGAATGAAGTTTGGAGGGCTAAGGATGAAGACTTAATGAAGTTTTAACAACGAGGACTATTTTTGCCATTCTCCAAAGTCATCCACTAACATACCACATAGAAGAGCACAAAATTACGAAGCCAATGGTCCTGACCTCGCGTCGTAACTCCTTACGGTTTGCTTTCTATGAATTTTTAAGTTTAATAAGCTTTTAAATTAAATAAATAGTTTTTGATAAATAAATAATATAAATAAAAAATTATATTTTCGAAATTAATAAAAATAAAAAAAGTTTTTATAAAAATAAAAATAATTTCCGTATTATTATTATTATTATTATTAATATTATTATTATTAATATTATTATTATTATTATTATTATTATTATTATTATTATTATAAACTAGTTCAAAAATAAGGGGGTTTATAATTTCTGCCAGGCCAAAAACAAGGAAG
This sequence comes from Glebionis coronaria, assembly GCA_025667525.1. Taxonomy (NCBI): domain Eukaryota; kingdom Viridiplantae; phylum Streptophyta; class Magnoliopsida; order Asterales; family Asteraceae; genus Glebionis; species Glebionis coronaria. The sequence continues at coordinate 345,108,414 of CM046876.1, forward strand.
GGGTAAATATAAAATTTTGCATATACAAACCTAAAGGTATGCTCAGCTCAGCTGGCAACCTTTGGGCGCCTAAGGTTTGACTAAAATGGGGCAAGTTCGATCCTTGGCGCTGACTTATGGCTGGGATTATTACCCAGCTGTCACGTGGCACTCCTTGAGTGGTCCACGTGGCGATCCGAACCGATCCAGACCCGTTGACCAACCCATTGACCGCTGACGTCATGTTGATGTCAACATAACACGTGGCGATGGCTAGACAATGCCAGCGCGCGACGTGGCACTAACAGGTTACTATTGATTGCAGGTATGAGGTTCAGACAATGGCGGTGCTGTCAGTGGCAGCGATGACACGTCAGTGGCGGCTGACCAATCAAATTATGACACGTGGTAGGTACGAGGTGGCAGTGATGACGCTGACACGTCCATCTGACGTGTCAGTACGAGGTGGCAAATGTTGCAGATGTGGCAGGGCGCCTGGCCAATCAGATATTGACACATGGCAGGCGGCAGTGAGTCAGTACGAGGTGGCAGACGTGGCAGAGCCGGCTGACGAATCGCAAGTTGACATGTGGCACTGCGTGCTTGTCAGTACAAGGTTCTGAGTATGCAGGCTCATGATTAGCGCATGTTAGTACAAGGTTCAGAGATGGCAGCATGTCCAGGCACTAAATGGGCACATGATTGGCGTGTGTTTATTAGCTGTCATGCATGGGCGTAGAGAACAAGAGAAAAAAGGATGAGAAAAGACAAAACTACCCATGTGTCATCACAGCTTATATATACCCCATTTTCATTATAATAGAGTAGTAGTTTAATTTTCTCTAGGTGTAATTTTATTTTTTGCTTCAATGTTTTTGTATTTCCTTCAACTTTTGTACTAGCTTATTATTAAGCTCTTTTTATTAATAAAAGTTTATGTTTTAGCTTATTCTCTTTTAGCTTATTCTCATTCTACCTTTCTTAATCGTTTCTTATAATCTAGCTTATTATTTTAGGATTAGTTTTTTATAACTTTTTCCAAATAAGTTAAGATTTATATATAAGTTTGAAATAAGTTTTCTTATTTCAAGCTTATTGTGGGATTACTTTTCTAGGTCTAGCTTATTGTGGGTGATTTGTTCATTTAGCTTTTAAGTTTTTTGAATCACATAAGTTTTAAGCTTAGGCTTACAACTCATTAATAAGCTAGCTTTTTAATTATTTACTTTTAGTTTAGATCTATTAGTTTTTTTATAAAAATAGTTTAGATCTATTAGTTTTAAGTAATTGAAGGTCTACGTGATTAATGGCCTATTCTATATCATGGATTTGGTGGATTAGGTTGGTTGATTTAGATGATAATCATAAGGAAAATTAATATTCCGTTTTTAGTGTAGTTGTCTTCTCAGCTCGATTCGAATTGATCTAACAATTTTAAGCTCAACTTGATTGTTTTTGGTTGTACAAACTTGATTGGTATTCTATGTCTAATTAGCACAAAGCAATTAAAAAATGTAAAAATATTATCTAGCTACGTATACGTACTATTCTACAAACATATTGCACATACGACAATTAAATGCACAAATTATAAAATGTAAAAAAAATGTAAACTTATTCTATGAATGTAAAATGCAAATACAAGATATTTAAACTAACTCTATTTTTTATATAAAACTAAAAACCAATTTTAACAAAATGTGAAAATCAATTTTTCTTATAAAATCTGAATTAGAACTTGCATTAACAAAAGTGAAATGAAACAATCGTCCAATAATTCGTAAAACAGACTGGCCCAAACTCTAACTAGCCCAAAAAAAACTCAAATGGCCCATGAGACTTAACTGTCCACTAACAGTGACTAACGAAATAGCACTAATTGATGTTTAAACGTGGACTGTGGGTGTAATACTATCATTCAAAGTGAAGGACTAAAACTGTTTAATGGTTAAACTTGATTAGAATGAGATATCTATGCTCTCTTCACTGCTTCCATCTACCTACAATACTACACACTCTACAGATCAAATAAAAAAAACGAATAAAAGAAAACTTTTTCAAAACAAAGAATGTAAACTGCTCAAAAAAATCAAAACCAAAAGTCGTATTAGAAATCTGTAAATCAAAATACCAATTACTACTTATGGCAGTATATTTCGCATCTAGAGCTATAAACCAAACTCTAATCCTAATTGTCAAACTTACATGAACTATTAACGCAAAGATCAAATATCCTAACTGACTTAATGAGGTTGCCAAACAACTAACACAATTCGACTAACGGATCAAATGAAAAACTTGACTGAAACTGAATTCCAAACACAGATTAACTAAGATGAACTCCAAACATTGACAAGTCAACAGACTCGAATCCAACTACTAAACAAAAACAGATAACTGGTCATCTAATAGCAAGCGTTACAAGAACAATGCAATCAAATTTACACTACAGCTTGAAACTACTGATTACACTAGCAATATTACAGAAAAACGAAATGTGCTTAACCCGAACATCCGTCGTTTAGACCTTTGAGACGAGAAACGCGGCGCTGAGCCGGTTTAAAAACAAAACACCACCAAACTGAATCCAAAACTACGCTACACTTTGATCTTCATTCAGAAAATCTGAAACCTGCAAGATTGAAACAAAACAAAGCAAACTGGACGAAATCTTTCGATTCTGAAACTAAATGAATTGATCTAAATTGATCAATTTCTTCGAACTGTTAACCGAAACTCTAGCTGATAACAAAAAAGCTGGAACAAACTAAATTCTATGTAAACTATACTTTTATGCTATGAAACTCTGAGATTTAATACTAATTATTTGAGAGTAAAAATGCTGAAAACTTATCAGTTCTACAAACTGATTTGAACAAGCTTATAACGAAAAATTCTATTTAAAACTGATTCTATTTTCAACTGATTAAACTGAAAAAAACTTTTTAAGCTATAAAACCAAATCAAACTGTAAAATCTGATTAGTCTATATATCTTTTACTAAATCTCGACGTAATCAAATTCACTTGAACTCTAATTATCAAACTAAGATCAACTGAAATAACTGATTTAACAGACTTCGTAACCGAAAGTTAAACACACTCAATCATTGATGGCAGAAAAACTGATAACAAACAAGATTAACTGAATTATCTGATTCGAGAATCTGAATTCCAACTGATGACGAAAAGTTAAGAAAACTAAACGGTAAAGAAAACTTGAACAGATTAACTAACTTTTGAGCTGATTAGAAGGAAAGAATGAGAAAGCTTTATTATTTCATTAATGGCGAAAACGGTTACAAGATTAACAGAAAGTGAAACAAACTTTTAACTAATTGATTAACTGAAAACCATAACAAAATTTGTGAGAGAAAACTTAACTAACTACTCTAATTTTACACTAACTATGTGTAAACTACACCTAAGCTAACCGAATGCAAATGATGCTCTCGTCTTCAATTTATAGCCGTCTGGAGAGGGTGGGTGACGTGGTTGATCCAATCATTGAATGACACGTGGAAAATACGAGGTTACTCGTTCTTCATCTTCAATCTTGAATTTGGGGCTTTCTTTATTCTTTGCTCTTGATCTAATTAAACCATATCATCGTGTAGAGGAGAATGAGATGAACATCTTCTCTTCTTTAATCTTTGGCTGATACTCTCTTGATTGTTCTTGAATATAAGTTGCAGGTTTGGAGATGAAAAAGGGATAACCGTCTTTCACTTTCTCTCTCTTGAAGATGGAGAAGACGCGTCTGTGTGTTTATTGAGAGTTTGACCGGTCTTGGTCTTTGACCAAGTTAATAACTTTAACTTTTCTTTTATTTTCTCTTTGGTCCTTCATTTTTTCATCTCTTGTCAAATGGTTATAAAACTCTTTTAAGTAGATTCCCTTTCATCCTTTGTCTTGTAAGAAATTGCAAGTCTAGTCCTCCATCTTTGAAGTAGTGGCAAGATTGGTCCTTGAAAGCATCTTTCGTCTTTTTCTTCGTCTTTTCTTCAAATAAATCCTTGAAAGCTCGTGTTTTGTCTCACATGTACCTATATACCTGAAAATACACAAACACAAAATACACACGTAATTCTGATAATTTACAGTTTAATATAAGGTATTTGACTGTGTTTGTAGTGGTTTTTGGATCATAATTGATGAGTGTTTTCACACTTATCAACTCCCCTCCACTTGACCATTGCCATGTCCTCATGCAATGCAGCATTTTAAAGCACCAAGTTACACTTTTCTCATAATTAACCAACCTTGGCCATTTTATGATTTAATAAACTATGCTATGCTACATGATGAATGGTTTTGAATATTTACAATGCAATGCAAAGAAAACAATTCTATTTATATATTTTTGATTTTTATTGAAATGGTTTTGATGGAAATAACTCATAAAGAAATCAATGACTTAGATTAGGGCTTGGGTACCATGGACACTTATCACCCTCAAGTTTCACTTTCCCCATACCAAGCTAGTAAATGGGATCATTGCATTCACAAGTAAAAAGTGCATCAACTTATTCATGACAATTAAATGTGGAACCGGTTATTAATTGAGCAAATTGCTTGTGGGCAAATTTGTCATTATTCAAGCGTGAAATATAAGAAGTGTAAAATCCAAAAATAAGGAAGCACGGTTTTAATCCTAAGTAATCTTCTCATCCATTACTTAAAAAACCGCTCACAATTAATACAAGTCCGTATTAAGAGTAATAAGTCATTCGCCTTATGTGTAAAATCCTCATGTCATGCTTTCATAAGTAACTACACACTCGCTAAGGAAAGAAAAATAAAACTCACGCAATAATTTACATCCGCATCTTTTTGAGATTTTGGATCTTCAACCCCGCAACCCGCCAAGGTAATATTGGATTGGAGCAATCTATTGAATCCCCGCAACCCGTCAAGGTAATATTGGAACTCAATAGTCACTATAATTAACACCACACAGCCCCTCTTGGGAGTCTTGCATTATTTTTTCTTTTTCTTTTTTTTTTCTAGCCACTCATTTTTTTTTCATAAGCCGCTCTTATTTTTCTTTATTCCTCACAAAGAAATTTGAAAAGAAGAAAAGGAAAAACACCCGCTAAATATGGAGCATGACATAAGTCTAGTACACATAAAACGTGCTAACTTAGAATCTTAAGACGTACTCATATCAACCATGAATGATTAGCCAAAAATGCATAAGAGATTACAAACCAATTAAAACCGTACTTGATTATTTATTAACAATTATATACAAGCGAAGAAAATAGAGGCAAAGAAGAGAAGGGTTTAGCCACAAGTAATTGCCATGAAGTCTATCTAGCCCTTTTACACTTGCTTCAACTCTATCATTTCCCATTCTCCACAAATTTAAAATTTCAAAGAATGAAATTGGTGGAAGCTTAGCCTAATAGACCAATGAAGGACTACATGGTTAAGGATACTAGCTAGAGAGTGCTAAAATAAGCAAACTCGGGTTGAGTCAAAATATCCATGGCGGGCCTAATATGTCAAAGAAGTCTAAACTTGTTAAAACCATGTTTTATTTTATTTTTCTCTTTTTATATATTTTTGATGAAGAATAAAAGAAGAGATATATACAATGCAAATGTGTTATGCAAAATGAAAAATGATTGATGCAAAAATTATGAATGCATATTTTTGTTGGCCAAAGTAGATCAAAAATTTGAAAAATGTTTGAAAAATTAATTTTCCCAATTATCATGAAGTTAAGGCAATGGTCTAGGTAAGGTCACTTCGATAGAAGTCTCCCCTACACTTAAGATAAACATTGTCCTCAATGTTTAAGAGCATGGGAGTGAACTCCCCTACACTTATGACATTGATAACTTTGCTTAACCCAAGTTAAGGAAGAGACAACTAAAGGGTATTCATTTTAAGCACAAATGTTGAATATTACGATAGCAAAAACTAATCGAAGTGAACCAGATACACGGGCCTCCTCCATAAGCTCCAAGCATGAAATGTGAGAGAGCAACCCTTGAAACAAACACCAAAAGACGAAGAAAAGCACCCCTCCACTTCAAGTCTACTATAACATCCTTTTAATTAAACCTAACCTATTGAAAATCTACTCTACGTTTTCTAACCTAGTTATTCAATGCTTGAGTTTTTTTAACCCTAAGTCGCTAGCTCGACTCGGCCCCGAATTAAGTTGTCCTTGGGGAAAGCATCATGGAGAGTAAAAGATTTACCCTCTTAGGAAAAACTCTCCATGATAAGGTAAAACAAGTTCATAAGTACACAAAAACCCATAAATATCCACCAGGATCAAATACATAATTGCCCTCCCAAGAATAGCACATCCCAAAAGTGGACTTCTTAATCAATGGTGAGGTGGATGAGGTTTCTTTGTTTATGATTCTTTCCCTTAAGTGTCCCATAAGATGATAAGGTGATTCTTTAAAGTTTCCCACAAGTTTCCCTTTTAATGCATCAAGCGGATACTGAGTTGGCTCAACATTCTCTATACTAGGATCAAAAATCTTTTGCTTCATGGGAAAATAACAGGTGGTGGGAGCCTTTGAAGATTCTTCTTGATACTTCACATCATGAGAGAAAAAGTATGGAGTAGTAAGGGTCATCACACTTGTAGAGGAAACCACCATTTCTTTCTTGTTCTTAGAAAACTCCTCATCAAAAACATCCTCATATGGTGACATAAAGAATCTCTCCAATTCAACATCCAAATGATACAAGTCACTATCATCTTGAAACTTCTCAAACATTGGTTTATCAAGTGAAGGCTCAAAGAGATTGTGTGAATTGGTTTGTAAGAAAGGTGGTGAAATTAGTGAAGCATTTTGGTTTTGAGGTGTTTCACAAGGTGTGTAAGAAGGAGTAATAAGTGAAGGTTCATGAGAAGGTTGAGTAGGAATGGAATCTCCATAAAGCAATCTTTCTATTTCACGAATATCCTCATCCCAATTAGAAGAAAATGTATCAACCACAATATCATCCCTCTTAAGATAAGCTTCAATCTCCTCATTAATCAACTCATCTTCACTAAGCATTCTCTCAATCTTTAAAACATCATCTTCCAAATTTGGACTAGAGTTATCAATCTCAATATCATCTCTCTTAAGACCATCTTCAATTTGTTTATCTATCAATTCAGCCTCACTAAGCAATCTTTCAATCTCTAGAACATCCTCTTCCCAATTTGAACTAGAGTGATCAATCTCAATATCATCTCTCTTAAGATAATCTTCAATTTGTTTATCTATCAATTCATCCTCACTAAGCAATCTTTCAATCTCAAAAACCTTATCACTCTCATCAATGATAGAACCCTCCTCATCATGATAATCATCATAGATTGGCATATCAAGTATTGGTATTTCAAAAGGTATCTCCTCAAAACTCAAGGTAGTATGATCATCAAATAATGGAGGCTCAAAAATGGAGAACTCATCATCACTATATTCATCATAAATTGGTGTATCAAAAAGAGGTGGTTCATCATAACTAGAATCCTCATTTGCTTCCTCATTTGTATTGAAAATATGACTCAAATCTCCAAAATGAAATTGTTGGGGTTCATGAATATACAATGAAGAAGTAATGGAGGCTATTGTCTCAACATAAGGAAGATCATATTCACCACTCTTACAAGCTTCATGAAAGTATTCATTACACACTTCATCAAGAATATCAACGTGATTCACCTCTTTATCAAGAATATCAACATGCTTAACCGTCTCAGGCTCATCGGATTTCTTAGACAATTTTCCCATGTTAAACACAATCTTTTGATCTTCCACCCTCATAATAAGTTCCCCCTCCGCCACATCAATAAGAGTACGACCCGTTCTCAAAAATGGTCTACCAACAATTAGAGGAACTCTTGGGTCCATATCATAATCAACCACTACAAAATCTGCGGGAAAGGTAAACTTATCAACCCCTACAAACACATCCTCCGCTATGCCTACCGGATAAGCTATGGTACGGTTAGCTAACTCAAGTGTCATCCTAGTAGGTGTGAGCTCGGGAAGTGAAAGTCTTTTCCAAAGCGATAATGGCATGAGATTGATACTTGCCCCAAGATCCGCTAGTACCATGCAATTTTCCACCCCAGGAAAATTACAAGGTATCAAGAAGCGCCCAGGATCTCCAAGTTTTGTTGGTAAGGTTTTAAGTAACACGGCGGAACAATTTTTATTAAGGAATGTGTTAGGCAAATCAACCAATTTTTCCTTGTTTGAGAGTAGATCCTTGAACATCTTAGCAAACTTTAGCATATAAGCAAGAGCTTCCACAAAGGATATGTTGATGTTGAGTTGCTTAAACATCCTTAAGAAATTTGAGACTTGGATGTCATCCTTGTTCTTTAACTTGCCCTTTTTCAACCTTGAAGGGTAAGGAAGGTTTGGTTTTGGTGTAGGTGGAATAGGTGTTGTGGTCGAAGATTTGTCTTTGTTAGCTTCTTCATTTGGAGGTGTGAAAGGTAAAGGAGAAGTGGGAATAGGTTGAGAAGGTATGTTTGATTGGATAGGAGCATTTGGAGATGGTGAAGTAGATGTAAAAGGCTTGTCACAAGTAGGAACACAAGTGGGTTGAACAATAGGAGGTTTAGGAGGTGAAGGATCCTTTGTTGTCTTTCCACTTCTTGTTGTAATAGCATTGACATTCGCCCTTGGATTTGTTTGTGTGTTGGAAGGTAAAGCCCCTTGTGGTCTTTGATTTAATGCCATTAAAAGCCTATTGGTTTGGTCATTCATGTTCTTCTCCATAGCTTGGAACTTCCTTTCATTCTCTTGATTCATTTTTTGTAAGAAATCCAATGTGTGATAATCTTGTGGCACATAACCTTGAAAACATTGAGGTTAGAAAGGTGGAGGTTGAGCATTAAATCCTTGATTTGGTGGATAAAAGTTATTTGCTTGAGGTTGAAATTGATTTGGTGCCTTGTAGTTATTTCCTTGATAAGCATAACACTCCCTTTGATAGCCTTGAACTTTATCACATTGTTGGTAAGAATGGGAACCTCCACAAATCTCACATGAAAGAGCAATAGCATTCACATCATTGGTGGAATTCTTGTTCAAAAAGAGTTCACAAAATTTCATGAGTGTGTTGGTCATAGTATCAAGCTTTTGAGAGATCATAATTTCTATTTGAGGAGTAACACTCTCTTGCACCACATGGACTCTCTCATCAATTTGTGTGTTAGCTTGCACCATCGATTTGTTCTCAATAATGTCCCAAGCTTCTTGAAAGGATTTAGAGAAAAGATTTCCACCCGCGGAAGAGTTGAGTGAATCTTGGTGGTGTGGTCTTAATCCATTATAGAAAGTGTTGAGTTGGTAAACCTCATCGAATCCATGATTTGGACATTTCCTCAATAACTCCTTGAAATTTTCCCAAGCCTCACTAAATGTTTGATCATTCCTTTGTTGAAAACCAATAATTAACTTTCTCAAAGCCGTAGTTCTTGATAGAGGAAAGAACTGGTTCAAAAACTTTTTCTTTAAATCCTCCCAAGTGAAAATGCTCTTAGATGGTTGCCTATCATACCAATTTCTAGCAAGACCCTCTAAGGAGAATGGGAATAGGATCATCTTAATAGCATCAGGAGGGACCCCATCATACTTAAGTGTATTGCAAAGTAACAAGAACCTCTTAATATGGTCGTGGGGGTCATCTATGGATCTCCCTAAGAAGGGGCTAGACGAAACCAAAGTGATCATGTGGGCATTAAGCTCAAAAGTCTGTGCGGTTATTTCAGGTATAACGATGGCGTCGGCATTTCCCTCTACTCTCGATTGGAGAATCTCCATAAGAGAACGTTGATCCATGGCTACAAAATGGTCGAATGTATATACAAGTGAAATGACGTCTAAAAGCTTCCTCAGGGAAGGAAGTAATACACCAAAGGTGGTATGTTTACACGCGTGCGAGTACACGTGTAAGTAAACACGAGGAATGAGGGAGTAGCCCTCGGTCGACTTTTGAAAGAGAAGAGATTATCTCCCTCGAGGTTCGATATGAAATATCCACAAGAAAGTATATATATAATTACTACTTGGGTGCAAGACCTCCAATTAAGCCTTCCTTCTTAGAATACGCACTAGTGAACGGGGGGTTAGGTGGCGCGAAGCACTTAAGTACCTATTAACCCTTAGACGGCATTTTATAGCACGTCGCCTATCTATTCACTTTAGTAGTTTGTATTCTTCGAATTATTGCCAATTGGAAGTATTTATCTATTCTTGCTTAATTAAATTGGATCGATACGCGTGTCAAGGACCGGAACGCCCCTCAACACGGTGTATTGCCTCGGCAATACTTATGGAGATAGGTAACTTGGTTGTTTTTATACGTATACTTATTTACATATAATAATATATCAAAAATATTTTTGTATTTATTTGTTTTTTACGAAAAATACTATATGTACATAAAAAGCGATGAAAACCAATAATATATATTTTTGGTTGTAATCTTTTAGGAAAAAGATTACTTTTTGGATTTTTATTTTTTTTGATTCAATTCTTTAGGAAAAGAATTGATTTTGTGATTTTTTTTTATTTTTTTGTATTTTTATCTTTTTGATTTTTTTTATCTTTTTGATTATAATACGTAAAAATAACGTTCACAAAGTGAACGGATCCCAAAATCCAATCGTCTCACTCGAAATCGTTAATCTTCACGAAAAGAACCGGCAGCGGCGCCATTTAATATTCCGTTTTTAGTGTAGTTGTCTTCTCAGCTCGATTCGAATTGATCTAACAATTTTAAGCTCAACTTGATTGTTTTTGGTTGTACAAACTTGATTGGTATTCTATGTCTAATTAGCACAAAGCAATTAAAAAATGTAAAAATATTATCTAGCTACGTATACGTACTATTCTACAAACATATTGCACATACGACAATTAAATGCACAAATTATAAAATGTAAAAAAAAATGTAAACTTATTCTATGAATGTAAAATGCAAATACAAGATATTTAAACTAACTCTATTTTTTATATAAAACTAAAAACCAATTTTAACAAAATGTGAAAATCAATTTTTCTTATAAAATCTGAATTAGAACTTGCATTAACAAAAGTGAAATGAAACAATCGTCCAATAATTCGTAAAACAGACTGGCCCAAACTCTAACTAGCCCAAAAAAAACTCAAATGGCCCATGAGACTTAACTGTCCACTAACAGTGACTAACGAAATAGCACTAATTGATGTTTAAACGTGGACTGTGGGTGTAATACTATCATTCAAAGTGAAGGACTAAAACTGTTTAATGGTTAAACTTGATTAGAATGAGATATCTATGCTCTCTTCACTGCTTCCATCTACCTACAATACTACACACTCTACAGATCAAATAAAAAAAACGAATAAAAGAAAACTTTTTCAAAACAAAGAATGTAAACTGCTCAAAAAAATCAAAACCAAAAGTCGTATTAGAAATCTGTAAATCAAAATACCAATTACTACTTATGGCAGTATATTTCGCATCTAGAGCTATAAACCAAACTCTAATCCTAATTGTCAAACTTACATGAACTATTAACGCAAAGATCAAATATCCTAACTGACTTAATGAGGTTGCCAAACAACTAACACAATTCGACTAACGGATCAAATGAAAAACTTGACTGAAACTGAATTCCAAACACAGATTAACTAAGATGAACTCCAAACATTGACAAGTCAACAGACTCGAATCCAACTACTAAACAAAAACAGATAACTGGTCATCTAATAGCAAGCGTTACAAGAACAATGCAATCAAATTTACACTACAGCTTGAAACTACTGATTACACTAGCAATATTACAGAAAAACGAAATGTGCTTAACCCGAACATCCGTCGTTTAGACCTTTGAGACGAGAAACGCGGCGCTGAGCCGGTTTAAAAACAAAACACCACCAAACTGAATCCAAAACTACGCTACACTTTGATCTTCATTCAGAAAATCTGAAACCTGCAAGATTGAAACAAAACAAAGCAAACTGGACGAAATCTTTCGATTCTGAAACTAAATGAATTGATCTAAATTGATCAATTTCTTCGAACTGTTAACCGAAACTCTAGCTGATAACAAAAAAGCTGGAACAAACTAAATTCTATGTAAACTATACTTTTATGCTATGAAACTCTGAGATTTAATACTAATTATTTGAGAGTAAAAATGCTGAAAACTTATCAGTTCTACAAACTGATTTGAACAAGCTTATAACGAAAAATTCTATTTAAAACTGATTCTATTTTCAACTGATTAAACTGAAAAAAACTTTTTAAGCTATAAAACCAAATCAAACTGTAAAATCTGATTAGTCTATATATCTTTTACTAAATCTCGACGTAATCAAATTCACTTGAACTCTAATTATCAAACTAAGATCAACTGAAATAACTGATTTAACAGACTTCGTAACCGAAAGTTAAACACACTCAATCATTGATGGCAGAAAAACTGATAACAAACAAGATTAACTGAATTATCTGATTCGAGAATCTGAATTCCAACTGATGACGAAAAGTTAAGAAAACTAAACGGTAAAGAAAACTTGAACAGATTAACTAACTTTTGAGCTGATTAGAAGGAAAGAATGAGAAAGCTTTATTATTTCATTAATGGCGAAAACGGTTACAAGATTAACAGAAAGTGAAACAAACTTTTAACTAATTGATTAACTGAAAACCATAACAAAATTTGTGAGAGAAAACTTAACTAACTACTCTAATTTTACACTAACTATGTGTAAACTACACCTAAGCTAACCGAATGCAAATGATGCTCTCGTCTTCAATTTATAGCCGTCTGGAGAGGGTGGGTGACGTGGTTGATCCAATCATTGAATGACACGTGGAAAATACGAGGTTACTCGTTCTTCATCTTCAATCTTGAATTTGGGGCTTTCTTTATTCTTTGCTCTTGATCTAATTAAACCATATCATCGTGTAGAGGAGAATGAGATGAACATCTTCTCTTCTTTAATCTTTGGCTGATACTCTCTTGATTGTTCTTGAATATAAGTTGCAGGTTTGGAGATGAAAAAGGGATAATCGTCTTTCACTTTCTCTCTCTTGAAGATGGAGAAGACGCGTCTGTGTGTTTATTGAGAGTTTGACCGGTCTTGGTCTTTGACCAAGTTAATAACTTTAACTTTTCTTTTATTTTCTCTTTGGTCCTTCATTTTTTCATCTCTTGTCAAATGGTTATAAAACTCTTTTAAGTAGATTCCCTTTCATCCTTTGTCTTGTAAGAAATTGCAAGTCTAGTCCTCCATCTTTGAAGTAGTGGCAAGATTGGTCCTTGAAAGCATCTTTCGTCTTTTTCTTCGTCTTTTCTTCAAATAAATCCTTGAAAGCTCGTGTTTTGTCTCACATGTACCTATATACCTGAAAATACACAAACACAAAATACACACGTAATTCTGATAATTTACAGTTTAATATAAGGTATTTGACTGTGTTTGTAGTGGTTTTTGGATCATAATTGATGAGTGTTTTCACACTTATCAAAAATGAAGGAAAGAGATGAGGGATTAGAGAGAGAAAGGAGAGAAAAGGGGAAATGTAGAGAGAGAAAGAAAAGATGGAAATATGATTCAGTCAAAATGGTAATCAACAACCCCTCCTAACATGCTAGGAGGGGATATATATAGCCCACCCTACATGTGGGCTATATGGACTATACATAAAGTAAATAGATCACGAGCCCGTTACATAATTATCGTTGGAGCGACCGATCCTTCATAAATACGTAAAAACGTATTTCTAACAATCTCCCCCTAAGGGAGGTCGCTCCAAGAAACAAAGTTCTAAATAGTCTATAACTCGTGATCTATGCTAACTAAGATGTGACCGAGACTTTATTGGAAAAAACGTATTTCCAACAATCTCCCCCTAAGGGAGGTCACATCTTTTTACAAAATCTTAAACCTAGCATCTATGCTTGAGTCTTCGATCTTGTTCTTGTGAATATGCTTGATGTGATCTTTGACTTTAGTCTTGAGCATGTTTCCTTGCCTTGACCTTGTGCATTCTTCACTTGTGATATTTGCCTCTTTGTGACTTCATGTTCCACATACTTATACTTTTAAATTCTTGAAAGCTTCAGAGTTTGATACAGCGGAAGACTTGACCTTCAGGCTTTCTTGAATTTGTTGAAGTACTAATTGTATGTAGTATAAGCATGTGGTGACGACTTCTTCTGGATTGTACACCGCAATGCCACCTTCTTGTTACGCTGCATAAGACAGTTAGCAACAAACAATATACACGGATGAAATGGCTTTGAACATTTTATTCTAATTCGGTAGCATTTTACCTCCGGTCGGTGAAGACCGTTGGACGATATTAAATATCGTACTTGTGGCAGGTAGTTTCAATAAAGAACCTCCTTGACAAGATTTCGCGGGTAAACCCGTTCTCTTTACTCGACCGTCCAAAGCAGACTGCGAACGTAAAGAGTGAATCATTTGGATAATATTATCCGCATGATTTGAAGCCGTCAATTCATGTTCCTGGAACAAGTGAAGTTCAATTAAGAACCGCACCATCGTTGCTTTCCAGTTGTCACTAGCTTGATTCATATAGAATCTTGCAAGTTACCTACCAAGTGCTGTTTGATGTTAACACTAGAAGGATTTCCATTCGTCACTGTAAATACTTAATAGTATTACTCTGAATGTTCTGGCAAGATCACTAAGATATTGCGTAGAGGCCTGGAACGTGTTTAAATTCATTTAAGAATTAAACCACTGTTGCTTTCCAGTTATCACAAGTTTGATTCATAAAGAATCGCACAAGTCACCTACCATGAGCTTTTTGATATTCGCTCAAGAAGGATTTCCATCTTCATTGTAAATACTTTCGTATTACTCGGATGTTCAGGCAAGATCATGAAGATTTTGCGTAGGACTCTTAAGATCTTTCTTACTTTTCACAGTGTGTGAAGAAGCAAGGAATATGAAAGTGTGTCCTAATGAGACATTTGATGATCTCAAATGGCTCTAGACTCGATCGTGCATTTTGGATTTTTAGTGATCGGAGGCTGGAGAGGAGTGCCACCTTTCAATACCAGTCTATTCGGAGTGAATAAACCAATAGATAACGTGTTGATCTCCGTGTGATTAAAACAAATACCTTTTGAGAGATATTTGAGTTAGCTGGGAAGGGTTGTGCATTGCATCACTGGGTCCATGACGTCTTTCTTCAATATCGAGAATCATTAGCAAAAATGACCTCAATAGCATATGTATTGACCCGGTTTCTGCCTAAAGTTGTAAGGAGGGCTTCTATCTTTACACCCTTTATCTTTACATTTCTTTTTCATTCTTCAACCCCTTCAATGCTTACCAATACGTCATCACTAGCACCTTGTTGTGATTGTTCTAGTGCTAACTTAAGTACTTGGTCGGCATTCAGCTACGTTCACAATCTTTCTCCATCTTTCCTAAGGACTACTATTTCTAGCTATGGAATGTCCTTGGGAAGATTCCTCCGGTTCTAGAGAAATCATTGGACTTTAACCTATCCTACCATCCTTATGTCACCACAATCTTCACCGTCGTGAATAGAGATGTTTTGGGTAAGTGTATGTCACCATGAAATCCATTTTGAAGTGCAAATCCATTTTGCTCCCCCTTAACATATGCCACGATATCCGAAAACATTTTGCATATGTCGGGATGAGCTATCACGTTAAGTCAAACCATTCATGATTGATCATATCCCATATTAAATCACATTTTCTCCCCCATATTAAAAATATTAACCCAATCGATGTTTTTAATATCAATTGATTTAATAGCATTTTAAGAAAATTTGGGAAGAAAAATGCAAGTCCAATTATCTTCATGAATTACACAAGCTCCCCCTCAAATTAATGAGGGTGTGCTGAAACGTAAATTAAATACCTTTAAACACAAGTGTAAGGTATTTATTACGTGCAAAGATCATATATGATAATGAATTCACAAGATTAGCAATTTACGAGGTTGGACCTGAATGATGGAGAACATCATATGAGAGATTCACATGGTTCTTGTTCACGAATGTTGGTCACCTCGTCACGTCCCCGAGAAAATTAATTCCCGTTGTTGAGTCAAAGCTTTCCGGTGAAATGCTTGACTTGATTATGAAAAGCGGGTTGCTATCTGAAATAATAGCAAACCATTTTGAGCATGTTTTAAAATCATTTGAACTTCTGCTCGAACTTTATTTACAACCCCGTGTCATTATTGAATGACATTTCTAGGTTCGTAAATATTATCGATTCCAGAAGACATGCTCGTTTTATCAAAACATTTTTGAACACACAATTTTGAAAGATTTAGAAAAACCTTTTGAGAAATTCTCGAAAAATTGTGTTCAAAGTTTTGAAAAACAATTACTTGAGCTTAAGATGTTGAATATCTTAAAAGCGAGCTCAAGTCCGAGAAGTTGTAAACTTCCCGTTGTTAAGGATAAGTTTATCATCGGCGATAAACTTTCCTTTTATCTGAAGGACGAGTCCTAAGCTGACATTTACTTAGAAGTCGTTTTCATGAGCTTGAAAACTTTGACTGTTTTAACGGAAAGCTCATGACCGAGAAAGGTTAATTTCTCGTTACGAGGAAAAGTTCTCTTATTTAAAAGATACACTTTCCTTTCTGAGCTTAAAACTTCGAATGTTTTAATACAAGCTCATGACCGAGAAAGGTGAATTTCTCGTTAAGAGGATAAGTTATCATAAAAGATAATCTTTCCTTTATTTTAAGTTCGAGTTACAGTCTGACATTTAACTGTAAGTCATTGTGCATGAGCTTAAAAACTTCGAATGTTTTTAATTTTAGCTCATGCCCGAGAAAACTTAATTTCTCGTTGTTAGGATAAGTTTATCATCGGCGATAAACTTTCCTTTCTTTGCACGGGTTACCATCTGATATTTAATGATAAACCATAATGCATGAGCTTAAAAATTTGGAATGTTTTTGATATAAGCTCATGCCCGAGAAAAATGAATTTCTCGTTTTTAGGATAAGTCATCATCGGGATGAACTTTCCTGTCTTTGGAGATCGAGTTACAGTCTGTTATGTGACTGTAAGTCCTTGTTTGCAGCTTAACCATGAATCCCCTGAGACATTTGTTTCTCTGATATCTGCTTCTTCAGCAACCAAACTCTAAGAGTGTCCTTAGTTGAACGGTACACAACGATTGGACCGCTTCGTTCTTTTGGAACATCAACTTTGGTACCTGCAATCTCATTAGGAATTTGCATGCTTTGACGTGGGTTAGCAATATCAATTATAGAATCACATGGGGGTTCACAGTTGGCTTTACTTGTTTCAGAGGCGACCTGAGTAGATGATTCACTAGTCTTGGCTGAAAAACGTTTACTTTTATAGAAAACCTTAAGTTTAGGCGTAAGTGAAGTATCATCTTTATCAGTTTCCTCCCTAGTAGACTTAGTAGAATCGGAGACTATCCTAGTTAAAGGGCACTCGTTTCCTACAAGAGTGAAAGTTCTACCAGTGGGGCGCCACATTTTACCAACGGGTTTGATTTTAGCGACCCACTGGGATTTAAGTCTAGCACGGGAGTTCACCTCATTAAGTAATTTCTTGATACAGGAGTCATGATTTGCCGTAAAGACACATTTTCTACATGTTTTACAAGTAGCATATTTAATGTCCGAGTAATTCCTAGATGATTGATCGACGCTCCTAGGAGATGACATGCTACGGTTAGCAGTGTTGAGTAATCTAGAAGGCATCTGACTAGGTTGGACATTGCTATCTCTTACATGTGTCTTTTGAATAGCTTCCATTTGACCAAAATCATGGCGTACATCAGTTGAACTAGTTCTAGACGTGTTCATTGAACTATTCTTAGGGAAATTAGAGGCAATCATGTGATTAGGTCTTGCTAAAACTGATTTAGTCACATTGGGCCTAGTTGCTGGAGTGACTGGTCTAGAAAACTGAACCAAATCAACTTGGGAGGCAAACCGCGGTCTCGAGGATTGTGGTCGCTCGGATCTAAATGCAATAGGTTGTCTGACAATCGGTTGTCTGACGAACTAATTTGTAGGCGGTTTCCCCAAGATTGATGGTTTTTCAAGCTTAGTGTCCACACTAGGTCCTTTACTTTTCCTTAACTCGTTTTTCAACGCAGCTATAGCAAAAACCTTTTCCTGTACTTGGGCCTTTAAAGTCTCATTCTCTTTGAGCAAGTTATCTTGGGATGCCAACTTAGATTCAAGCAGTTGAATTTGTTTCAAAAAATTATCCTTTTCAGCTTTAGAATCTAGAACAGTAACGTTTGACTTTTCAAGTTTTTCAAAGTATGTTTCAAATTTATCCGTTTTCTTAGAAAATTCAAGTTTGGCATCCTCAAGATCTTTTGATTGCCGAGCTACGATCGTTTCGAGCTCTTTAATCTTGGAATCAGAATCAGTTAACGAGGCAGTTATAAAGCATTTATCATGATGAACTATAGCATTTTGAACACTTTCTCCCCCATTATGACTCACATCGGATGAATCATAAGTGGTATTTCTATCACTCTTGTCCATCCCATGTTTGTCATAATTAGGTTCAGAATGCTCAATATGCGGCATGTCGTCAGCATATACATCATAACCAACATCACATTGTACCATGTTTGCAGGCTCTTCGTCATAAATGGGTAAGGTGTCATCCAGAGAAATCTCGTGAACATTCCCTGACGTGCCACTGGCATTATGTTGTCCTCCTGATTCTGTGCTCTTGGCATCGTTAGGCTCCAAGTTGTCAACCGTATGACCATTATCCTCTTGCATCTGCGTCATTGATTCTTGCACTCCATTAACATACACTTGCTGAAGTTGTGATCTTTGATATATCGAAGACGAGACCGATGACATGAGTTTCAAAATCGTATCACGGAAACTCGAAGCTCGGTATGTGTATCTCGAAGAAACGATTGGCAAATCATTGAACTTTCAGGCTTGATGATATTAAATTGGAGGAAAGGCGTGAGGTGTGTCACAAGAGCCTTATATGCAAGTGCCGATGCAGAGTGATTAAAGTTGTTATGGTTGAGTTGCTCGGCGAGTTGGGTCAAAGTGGTGAAGATTGAGTCGATGAATATATGACGATCTTGTCCAAAGATTGTCACAAATTCGCTCCCTCCTTGAATCCCCGAAAGAGTGACAAGATGAGACTGGAGCATTTGAAATGAATTTATACCACTTTCTCGAGCTTTGTGATGCAAGTCTCCCTCTTGAAGTATCGAATTGAACGAATCCATTTAAAATCGAGGAAAGATAAAGAAAAATGATGTGGATGTTGGTGTTGTCGGGTTTTTACACTTCAATTCGGCTCAAAAGATGTTGACGGCTCAAACGATTATGAATTAAACCCGATCAAAAATCCGTATTTGCTAAGTATAAATCCCGTCACTTTCACTTGTCAGTTTTGGCTTTACAACCGGCCACAATAACTTTTAATCCGGCAAATGTTTTTCCACAGTAACTTTTAAAAATACCCGCCTCGACACGATTTGCCAAAAATTAATAAACAAAATATACGAAACTAAAAATATAAAAGAGACAAAAAGACAAAAATTTAAGTCAACTAAAAATAAGTAAAAAAAAATAAAATGTGATGTTTTAAGATAAAATGTGATATTTGAGAAATAAAATAAAATCTAAAATAACTTGAAAAGAAAAAAATAAAAGTAAGTTAACTTAGAATTAGAAAAGAAAAAAATAAAAGTAAAAAAAAAAATCTGATATATATATTTTTTGAAAGGTTTGTTGACTATGATACGTGTCCCAAGATGCCTCCACCTAAAAAACTGATTCTTGTTTCCTCCGTCTAAAAAACGTGGCGTGTATATAATTACACCACACGTGGCCCAATAAAATGAGTCCACCGCCCCCACTTGCTTTCTTGTTTAATCCGCCCAGTCAAATAAGTCTGTCTCCTCAGTTTTGATGAAATCACATAACCAAAAACATTTTTCTTTCTCTCACCAAAATAAGACTCGTCTAAACCTAATCTCTCTCTCTCCTCACAAAACCCAGTCACCAATCTCACAATCTAACAAAAAATCAACAACCGATGCGATGAAATAGGCTTCAAGATCCTAAAATGGGTCTCGGGTAGGTTTTCTTTAAATTAATTGCATGCGTGTGTTAATCTTGATTTGAGTCTCTCTCTTCTACTGTAGTGTCTTTCTGTTGTGGTTTGGTAGGTTGAGAGTTGTTGTTAGACGAGGGTGGGTGGTGAATTAGAGTCAGATAAGATTTGTTTGTTGGAGGGTGTCGGTGAGAGTGTGATGGTGTGTTGGTGTGGAGGGTTTTGTGTGAGTCTTGTTTGGTCTGAGGGAGTCCAGTGAGATGTGTGGAGTCGAGGTGTATTTGTGTCGATGGGTTTACGAGAGAGGGTGTGAGGTTGTGTTGTGTGGGTTTGTTTTGGTTTTGAATCGAGTCTCAGAAAGGGGTGAGAGATGAGAGTCGAGGATGTGTGAGTCTATTGGGGTTGTTTCGGGGTTGGGGTATTTGAGTAAAAGATGATTCGAAAGTAAAAAATGGTTTTCGAGGGGGTGTTTGAGTTTGAGTTGTGGTCGCGTCGGGTGTCTGAGAGAGTCTAGATGTCAGTCGAAAGAACACATGGAAACTTTAATCGTTATTTTGAGTGAGACGAAATGGGTGTGTTTGTGTCAGTTTCGAGGGAATGAGTCTATTCAAAAGACGATGATTTGCCCGTTGAGTTTGAATATGGTTGCTTCATTCGGAAGAGTTCCGAATCGGAACTTTTTTCTTGATCCGGAAGTTCTTGGTTCGGAAGTTCTTGATCCGGAACTTCTTGATCCGGAACTTTTGGCTTGATCCGGAAGTTCTTGGTTCGGAAGTTCTTGGTTCGGAAGTTTGCTTGATCCGGAACTTCTTGATCCGGAACTTCTTGGTTCGGAATTTCTTGGTTCGGAAGTTCTTGATTCGGATGTTTGTTGATTCGGAACTTTTGGCTCACTCGAAAAAATTCTTCACCCGGAACTTTTGTATCAGTTATTGTTGGACAAAATTTGGACAGTTTTGATGGACCAAGATGGACAGAAAGCTTTGACAGATTAGGTAGTTTGACCAAAAAAATTAAGAAAGATCCAAAAATAAAAAAAACGGATAAACGAAAATAAGGATAACAGGCAACGGATTAAAAAAATTTAAATAAAAAACTGATTAAAAAAATTAAAAAATAAAAAGGATAAAAATTGATAAAAAATTTAGAAAACTAATAATAGAATACCAATTAAAGTGGCAAAAATTGATTAAAGAAATAAAAAAAAAAGGACAAAATTAAAGGTTCAATTTAATAAATTTAAACAAAAAGGCAATCAAAATAGAAGGATTTAAACAAAAAAAAAATACAAAATTAAAAAGAGAAAAACACAAACTTTTATAAAAAAACACCAACTTTTTATAAAAACACAAACTTTTTAAGATTTTATAAAGAAATTTTTGATTTTTATATAAAAATTTGTGATGTTTATCTAAAAAGTAAATAAATTTGAAGATTTGATATGATTTAACACATAAAAACACAAACTTTTTATAAAAAAATACAAACTTTTTAAAGTTTAAGCATGATTAAATCAAAACCCACCAAAATCAAAAAGAAATAAAACAAGAATAAACCAAACTAACCATGGCTCTTGATACCAATTGAAGGTCTACGTGATTAATGGCCTATTCTATATCATGGATTTGGTGGATTAGGTTGGTTGATTTAGATGATAATCATAAGGAAAATGAAGGAAAGAGATGAGGGATTAGAGAGAGAAAGGAGAGAAAAGGGGAAATGTAGAGAGAGAAAGAAAAGATGGAAATATGATTCAGTCAAAATGGTAATCAACAACCCCTCCTAACATGCTAGGAGGGGATATATATAGCCCACCCTACATGTGGGCTATATGGACTATACATAAAGTAAATAGATCACGAGCCCGTTACATAATTATCGTTGGAGCGACCGATCCTTCATAAATACGTAAAAACGTATTTCTAACAATAAAAATTAAAGTATTTTTATAAAACCTAAAAAATTGTTTAGATCTATTAGTTTTTTTAATAAATTAGTGTAGATCTATTAGTTTTAAGTTTAAAAATTAAAGTATTTTTATAAAACAAAAAAAATTAGTTTAGATCTATTAGGTATTAGATAAAATAGTGTAGATCGATTAATTTTTTGTTTAAAAATTAAACTATTTTTATAAAATATAAACAATAGTCTAGATCTATTAGTTTTGTTTGAATCTCTTTATCAAATATTAATTGTAGCTTATTATCCTAAACTCCTGTGTTCTTTTGATCTCGGCGAATCGATTCATCATTATTGGTGAGGAGCTTATGGTTTTAATAGATTTGGTTTATAGTTTGATTTGAGAGGCCGAGTACTTTACGGGCCGGGTTACGCTTTTGATTAATTTTGATTTGGGAGGCCGTGTACTTTACGGGCCATATTTTGTTGATTATGTTGATTGTGTTTAGAGCGTTTTCTTCGGTGTTGGAAATACGTTTTACGTATAAAGAAAGTCTCGGTCACTCCAACAATATAGTTATAGGCTCGTAGTAGTGTTTAAGTTACATTTATTAAATAGCCCGACCCATGAGCATGTTCATGGGCCGGAGGCCCAAGTCCATTAAGGACTTGGGTATATAAGCCTCTTTCCACCATGGAAAGAGGTATTGGTTGTTTCATTTCTCACTTTTATAACACATAGTTTCTTTCACTTCTCTCTAAGTTTCTCTCTCTAGAAAACATCAACCCTCTTGAAATACAAATATTATCATTGTTCGACAATTGGTATCAAGAGCATGGGATGAAATATAGGTTGGTATTTGTGTTGTTTATGCTTTCTTAAGCATAACATGTGTTTTTGATTGTTTATTGCCAAATCATCAAAAACATTTCATGTTTGTTAGTGTTTGTTAAGTCGTATACCTTCTTTAATCGTGTCGTAGTGATTTGGATATCTTGGTTTTGGTTAAAACACAAGTCTTTTGGATCAAAAGTTACAAACTTTCTTGTTTTTCAACTTTCCGAAATTCTAGCAAGTGTTACCATTGGAAAGTACAAAGTGTGAGGCTCGATCGCAATAATCCAAGGATTCTACTTTGCGATCACCCGGATTTGGATACCTTATTCCGATGAGACATTCCGATCGTTCATTGCGATCGTGAATTCCGACGGTTTCAAGGGATATTGAGTCGTTACTCTGTCCAATTTGTTTTAGCCATATTGCGATCTAAACATTCCGACAGGTAAACATTCCGATAGTGCAACATTCCGAAAGATCCAATATTCAGATAGAAGGACATTCCGATAGAGTGACATTCCGACAGGACAACATTCCGATAGAACCAACATTCTGATAGAATCAACATTCCGATACCAGCAACATTCCGACAAAAAGGGTATTCCGACAGAAAGCAACATTCCGACACTTGCACATTCCGATAGAATTTGTTTTCGGATACTTAGAGGATTTTTCTATCTTGCATTAATTTGGTAATTTGGAAAATTTCAAAAAACAAACACAACAAAAAGATAACAACATCTTTCATTTAACAACACAAAAACACATAACCTTATTTCATTGTTCAATCGTTTTTGATGATCTTTATTCAAGGGATCATAAAATGAATTCACATTCATATATGCCAACAATGACTTCGCTTACCGATATCTCAATCATCTCGGGTACCGACACTCGCCCACCTTTTCTCATCAAAGATTTATTTGAAGCATGGCAAGGTCGCATGAAAACGTACATCATGGGCAAACCCAATGGTCGACTTATGCTTCAATCAATTGAAAAAGGTCCATTAGATTGGGGAGAAGTTACCGTCAACAATGTGACGAGGGAAAGTTTGTATCATGAGTTGACTGATGCTAACAAAATCATTGCCGATGCAGATGAAAGGGCCGTTCAGACAATTCTTCAAGCCCTTCCACCCGATATCTTTATAATGGTAAGTGAACATAAAGTGGCAAAGGATCTTTGGGATCGATTAGCTGTTTTGTTACAAGGGACCTCTCTAACTAAGCAAGCACGAGAATGTCAATTGTATGAATTGTTTGATAGGTTTACATACATTCCAGGGGAGACTCTTCACGATTACTACTGGCGTTTCACTACTTTGATGAATGACATGAACGTGTATAATCTAAGGATTGAACAGTTTCAATTAAACACAAAGTTCTTGAACATGTTACCCCAAGAATGGAGTCAGTATGTCACCGATGTTAAGATGATTCGAGATTTGCACAAGTCAAATTTAGATCAACTCTATGCCTTCTTGCAACAACACGAGAAGTACATGATCCAAAAACGCATCTCTCATGGATCTTATCAAGAACCATTGGCATTAATGGAAACCATCCTACAATGCCATATCACAACTCTCAGTTTGCTTTGGGACACCAATCTTCCTATCAACCAGTGTATCAAACACCAAGCTTCCCACAATACTCGATCTTGCCACAACCGCCTACATCTTATCACCAACAATACAAGCAACCAACAACATCATCACAAGGAAATTCACATCCATTACCTTATGCTTCACACCAGTATTCACCTTATCAACCTCCATCAAACCCTGCTCTTACCTATAAACAACTTGAGGCTCCTCAACCCCATTACTCACAACAAGTTAGTGTTCCATCAAATCAACTTGTAGCTCAATCAGCACCATCATTCTATTGTTATGATGAGATCCCTGTCCCTGAGTTTAGACAAGGGGATAGTCCTACTGATATACTTGCTCAAATGTCTGCTTATCTCACTTAAACATTGAACAAACGAGGCTACAGAGGTCCAGCAACAACTAAAAATCAGTTAAGGAACTCTTCCAACTCTCGACAATAGGCTACAATTCAAGATGGCAGAATCATGGTGCAACCAATTTAGGGGAGACCCAATTCATCTACTGCTGGTGCACGTTCATCTAACACTGCTGCTACAAGAGGTAATAGCACTGGCAAAACGAAGGTGATTATATGCTACAACTACAAAGGGGAAGGGCACATGGCCCGAGAGTGTAAGTAGCCCAAGAGGAAAAGGGACAGTGTTGAATCCAAGATCTTTAGACTCAAACCGTAAAAACCGTTTTATCTAGGATGATAATTGTACATGTGATGAACATAGCGGAATTGCACAATTAACATGAATAAGATGTTTAACAAGATGAATAATTACCAAAAGGATTTGTATTAATCATTAACACAAACCACTCTATGTGTGTATACATTGAATCCTACACCTAGAGATTATAACAGCAGTAGGTTACATTTTGTGTGTTGGAACTGATGAATAAAACATACGTCTGGTGGTTCCTTTTATAGATTAAGGTAACCAGGAATACATGGAAACTAAATAAGATAATAATGACTAAATCAAAACAGAAATATTTATTCTTATCACTAATTTGACCAAATCTCCATCTTTTATCATATATGGCAGGGGGAACTCCAACAGGGGAATCTTCAAGCAGTGGGATCTTGTACTAGCAGGGGTAACTCTCTTGTATTTCCTCCACCAGCTTGAACTCTTTCCTAATTCCATATTTGGTCCTTCTAGTTTCCATGGTGATTTGACTCATCAACTTTTGACCCAACAATCTTCCCCTAGTTGATGATGTTAAAACACTTCCCCTTAAGCATATAACATCAAAGATCAACAGGCTGAACATTCTTTGTAGACAACTTCCCCTTTTTGACATGATCAAATAGGGGTCTTCTATGTGAACAACCTTGATTTTCAACTACTACTAACCAATATCATACATCAAACCCAAGTATTCTACTTTTCAAAATAGCCTCAATGAAGCACATAGGCAACTCCTCCTTGACGTCATATGTGAATGACTAACACTTTATCAAATGAGTTTCCCCTAAAATTGTGCTAGTCATTGATGAATCCTCAATTCTGTAGGCTTTATGTAATGATTACATATGAACACAACTGATTATAACTTACTTGATGATGAAGAAGAATAACCCAAACTTGCGTTTTATATCTTGCACTAACCACATGACAAAGCATTCCCCATACAAAACCCTCATTTACATTTGAAATGAGACACTGAGCACAATAATGTAACTCCTTCAAGTGATAGAAAATATGTGCATAAAGTACTATAAGAAAAATCACACATTCCTAGATCTTGTACCACTTCGTCACTAAGCGTTTAAGCATAAAACACATACCCGCGAAAATCTACTTCGTCTTCAAATAAATAATAGAAACTTTTCTTCGTAATAAATAAAATTAAAACGAGCCTTTATACCTTTAAGACCAGTTGCTGTGAATAACCAAACTCCAAACAATTGTTGTCCCAAAAACCAATACTGACAGCAGGGGGAACTTTCTGACGACAGGGGGATTAAAGAAGGCAGGGGGATCATGGCAGGGGGAACTTTTTTTCAAAAACAGGGGAAACTTTTAATGCCACTGTTTTTGTTATTAACTGTGTCAAACCCACACAAAGTGGGAATGAATTTATAACAGTGTTTTAAATAACAAAAACAAAGGAAACTAAAGATCACCTGCTGTTACTACTCCCTTTTTATGCTACACTTTCAGATCAACAGTAGCCTTTGGTCAAAGCCGCATATACTAAAGATATTGTGTCTCACCTGTCCATGGCTGCCATAAAAAAAACCAACTGTTGCTTTGTCTTCTGCCTGGGACCACCATACGCATTAAGTCCCTTGTTTATTTCTTTGGACCGTGAATTGGAATAAAGCAAACAATCCAAATCCCACACGTCACATTTATGAGATTACAAACAGTTCCACCTTTGTGTCCATATCAAATTGTGATGCACAATAAATGTGCCATGATGTCCACATCAAATACTGCTTCCAGTCCCACGTGATCATTGATTACATTTTTCTTTATAACACATGTCATGAATTGTATTATGGGACCATAGTTAAATACGATGCAATTCACTCATGTCCTTATCATCACACACCTCCTTTATACCAAAAGTCACTATCACCCACGTGATAAGACTCGTAAACTTTGCAAATAAGAACATGAGCACACGATCTGCTTTCTATCTTTCACAAACGTCTAGTGGCTATACACGACAACGCCCTTTATTACAACCCTGCTGTTCTTTAATTTCGTCAGGAAACAGAAGAATATATCACAGCCACAAATAAACATCAATATTTTTAGGGCTTGAGGAATCAAACCTCTCAGTAAACCCTAAAATCACAACCATCTTTTCAGCAACAAAATTAATTACTAATTCTAGGGTTTATTAATCAAACCCTAAAAAGAAAAAATACATATTCAACTCTTCCTTTTACTTCTTCTTTTTCTGAATTTATGCCTAGAATACAACCAACTGCATCTCAACTAGGGTTCATCATTGATCCCGGACCAACTCCCCCTAATCAGTCGAAACAACAATAACAATCGATTGGTCCCGGACCAATGCTCGTCATTATTGTCAGATGCAATCAATAGCTTTGTAAACACAAATTAAATTAAGAAAAAATAAGAACAAGAATTAAACCTTATCTTTTTCATGATTAGGGGTTTCTTGCAAAAACCTAAATCAGAACCTTTAGCGACACTTAATTCTGTCATAAAACTGTCACAGACTTGGCAAACCGTCGCTAATTTGTCGCTAAAACCGTCACGAATTCTGGACAGCAACTCCACAGCAACATGAACACGAAAAACATCTTGATCTCCTAGATATCGGGAGCCCCCATCTCTGATATCACTTGTTGAATCCAAGATCTTTAGACTCAAATAGTAAAAACCGTTTTATCTAGGATGATAATTGTACATGTGATGAACATAGCGGAATTGCACAATTAACATGAATAAGATGTTTAACAAGATGAATAATTCCCAAAAGGATTTGTATTAATCATTAACAC
Organism: Glebionis coronaria; assembly: GCA_025667525.1. Classification (NCBI taxonomy): domain Eukaryota; kingdom Viridiplantae; phylum Streptophyta; class Magnoliopsida; order Asterales; family Asteraceae; genus Glebionis; species Glebionis coronaria. Next base: position 345,136,307 of record CM046876.1, read on the forward strand.
AAACCACTTTTGGTGTGTATACATTGAATCCCACACCTGGAGATTATAACAGCAGTAGGTTACATTTTGTGTGTTAGAACTGATGAATAAAACCTACGTCTGGTGGTTCCTTTTATAGATTAAGGTAACCAGGAATACATGGAAACTAAATAAGATAATAATGACTAAATCAAAACAGAAATATTCATTCTTATCACTACTTTAATCAAATCTCCATCTTTTATCATATATGGCAGGGGAACTCCAGTAGTGGGAACTCCAGCAGGGGAATCTTCACGCAGTAGGATCTTGTACTAGCAGGGGTAACTCTCTTATATTTCCTCCACCAACTTGAACTCTTTCCTAATTCCATATTTGGTCCTTCTAGTTTCCATGGTGATTTGACTCATCAACTTTTGACCCAACAAACAGCACATGGTTTCAGGAGAAGATCTACTTAGTGAATGCTCAAGCCCAGAGACGTGAGCTCGATGAAGAAGAGTTGGCATTTCTCGCAGATCCGGGAGTCGCGGACACTGACGGTCTCACAGCAGCTGTAACACCCCCAATTTTCGGTCAAAACAGCGGAAGGGTCATTGGGTGTTACTATCATGGTTCAATCTCATAATCATAGAAAATGGCTCAAAACAAGACGTTTTAATAAACATCCATTCAATTTCATTTAATCATGATAAAATTTCATACATGGTCCCGGATGATTCAAAAGTTTACAAACTATTATAAATGATAAAAGTTATTTGAATGGATATGTTTTAGAAAAGCGGGCCAAAACATTTCAAATATGCAAGCTTCACGAAACCGCCTTCCTCGAGTGCCTTCTAAATGGACCTGAGATAAAACATGCTAAAAAGTCAGCAAAATTTGCCGAGTGAATCTATAGAGTTTTAATTTAAATAAAGTGAACACAAGTATGAAAATAACCTTCCATGGTTAATAATTTATTAAAAGACAATTATGTTGTACGGACATAATTATCGTTGTTATTTCTATTTGCCTCGTGACATTGAACGTTAACATATATATTTCAGCCCAACACACCTAGCCAAGTGCGTATATTTCTCTTATACAATGCATCCGATGTTTCATTACTGGTGCATCACAACACCACGCGAGAGCTAATCGCGACCGGACTGGGCGTCACCCCGATAGATCTATCCATGGCATTAGCGTTACTTCGATTAACAATTCACGATTCATGGGTCTTTTAAGGCTAAAACAAACTTATATAACAACTTTCATCTAAGCATACAATAAAGTTCCTTGTGTTCAATTTTAAAACAAAGAGGGTTTACCACAACTTCTCGTTGCTCCCATCATTTATAATAAATACTTTTCCAATAATAAGGGTTTCCACAACTTCTCGTTGCACTCATACTTTTCCAATAAGTAGAGTTTCCACAACTTGTTGTTGTACCCTTTAATTTCAATAATTACTTTTCAAGTAAAATAGGGTTTCCACAACTTCTCGTTGCCCCCATTATTTTAGTAAAACAAGCATGTTATCCCCCTCGCGGGTTTTATAAAACAAGTAAACATGTTAAGAGCGAGGCTATAGACTCACTTTAGCCATTAGTGGTAATGAGACGATCGCCGACGATTAGTGATGCCCGTTAAAACATGAAAACCGCAACCTACCGAATAAGGCGCGTTCGTTAATAATCGACTTAAGTATAAATCATACTTACGTAATATAAAAATCAAAATTACAAAACCAAGACAAATCCCGAAAAATTTAACGATACAAGTGTTATTCTATACCCTTTTATTCAACACTTAACCATTTAAAAACTTGCACTCTACATTGACCCGTCATGAGACGCCAAGTCAACGCAAGTCAACTTATCATTTTACTTCCCTCGGACCAGTAGCTAAGTCATTTATATAATGACTTAACACTTGAGTAAATTACCATGTCCAATGGCGAATACTCAACTCACGCCACATAATTATTGAACTACGTGTCCAAAATACCATTCAGCATGTACACTCCAAATGTACACACCAATCTACCCTATCTACACTTGTCCGATTTCGACGAAACTTGGTGACAAACTCACACATAATATGAATAAGACTCAGTAAAAGTTTCATTCAAAAATATTACTTCTAAGACCTTCTGCCCGACACATCTTCGTGTTATAAAAACGGGACAGATTTACGTCTTTGAATTGTAAAACCATTTCGACTTATCTAAACAATTCCGTTTATAAAACCGATACTCGGGTTTGAAAATAGACTCATGACCTGAGGTTTAGCAACTTACATCAGTCCTTGAACATTTTTAAAACTCATTCTATAGTCCCCGAGATTCGATCCAAATATCGACAACAATTTTCGGATTGTGCCGATACCCGTCTCCCGGTACACGAATACTAAAAGTAGCATAACTTTTCGCTCGAAATGAGTTAGAAGCTCATTCAAGCGGCAAATCGAAGCTAAAAGAATCCTCTACAAGCCTATCCTATTAGTTTCATCATTTTCAAACAGTAAGATTTCCAAAATTTACGTTTTACCTACTGGTCTAAAATACCTTTCTAAAAATCATACTAAAACAATTTTTCAACCCATTTTAACAATTTTTATACTTCTAATATCATCTATCAATCATCTATATCAAGCCATCTAACCTCTAACACCCTTGAATAATCATACAAAAATTTACCCACTTAAAATAATAAACATGCAACACCTCCCACTATGAATATAATATTATTAACACTAATATACAACATAAAAATGGATCAAACACTACTAGTTCATCAAGAAAAATAAAATTTTTGAAAAGTTAATGCATGTGGATGAAAATTATACCAACATGATCCTTGTTGAATTTGCAAAGTGGGTCTTCTTTTAGTTTCTCTTGATTCAAAGTTAAAAATCAAGAATCAAAGGGTTTTGGGGGAGGTTTTTGAACCGTGGGTTAGAGAGAGAGAGTAAGGGGAGGATGAAAAAAATTTTAAATGAATAAAATGAGATTTTGTGTTAGTGGGGAGTTTTTATATAGTGGGGTGAGGGTAGTTTTTGCCAATAAGGTATAGTTTTGGTCCAAAAAGTAATTAAATAGTTATAAGGGTAGAAAATGTAAATATTAAAATTTAAAAATATTTACGGGGCTCGGGTTCCGTAAAAATACTTTTCGAAAGCTAAAACGCTTCAAAAATAAATTAATATAACTTCGACACGACTTAAAACGTAATTAAATCGAAAACGTCGAAAACATTAAATATCGAGACAATCGATAATAAAACGTAAATTTTTGGGCATCTGTCGGTATCGCGATCATTCGTAGTTCTCGTCATTCGTTAAAACGTAAAATACGAGAAATAAAAATAAATATAATAAAATCATTCATATGATAAATTTGAGAATATATTATCGATACTTAATGTTTTTCTTGTCGGTCTTCATCGAAACGACATTCTTATATTAAGTTTCAAGCCATAACCTTCTCGGTTAATCGATAATTTAAAATTCTCATTAAAGTAAACATATAATATTTAATAGTCGAGATTAAAATAACGACCTGAAATTGACGGATTGTCACATTAGCCTACAATGTATTCTGGAATAAGAGAGGTAAATAAGCCTTTAAGTGATTACGATTGTGTTATTCGTTATCATTCGTGAGGTAGGAGCAAATTACAATGGATTCATTGTTAAGCTCTCGAAAACTCAGTTTGATTGATTGACTCTGCTCATTTTATTTTGATAAATAAATCGATCGTGCTAATTAAGGATCGTTTGTGAACCACTCGTAGTAGACATAGAAGTTATGATAATGTGAAGCGAAAACCTTTGAAATTCGAGGTAGGTGGAAAAGTTATGCCAAGTTATCACCATGAAGAAGGTGTTATGTATTTTGGAAAACGTGGGAAGATTAAGTCCCCGTTAGTTTGGACCATTCGAGATGATATCGATGGAAGGTCCGACGGCATGAAAACTTAAATTACCTCGAGATCCGCAAGGAATTCACGATACTTTTCATATGTCGAACCTAAAGAAATTTCTTCTCGACGAAGATCTTATCATCCCTCTTGATGAAGTATGAATCGACAGTAAGTTGCATTTCATCAAAGTACTTGTTAATATTATCGATAAGGAAGTTAGGCAACAGAAACGAAGTCGAATTTTTATTGTCATGTGTGATGGAACTCTAAACGAGGACCAAAATACGTTTAACTCTTTGATTTCAACGAGCGATCGAGGAAGAACGCAAGATGCTCTTCGGGACGAAGATCCCAATTTGGTGGGGATAATGTGACAATCCGTCAATTTCAGGTCGTTATTTTAATCTCGACTATTAAATATTATATGTTTACTTTAATGAGAATTTTAAATTTTCGATTAACCGAGAAGGTTATGGCTTGAAACTTAATATAAGAATGTCGTTTCGATGAAGACCGACAAGAAAAACATTAAGTATCGATAATATATTCTCAAATTTATCATATGAATGATTTTATTATATTTATTTTTATTTCTCGTATTTTACGTTTTAACGAATGACGAGAACTACGAATGATCGCGATACCGACGGATGCCCAAAAATTTACGTTTTATTATCGATTGTCTCGATATTTAATGTTTTCGACGTTTTCGATTTAATTACATTTTAAGTCGTGTCGAAGTTATATTAATTTATTTTTGAAGCGTTTTAGCTTTCGAAAAGTATTTTTACGGAACCCGAGCCCCGTAAATATTTTTAAATTTTAATATTTACATTTTCTACCCTTATAACTATTTAATTACTTTTTGGACCAAAACTATACCTTATTGGCAAAAAACTACCCTCACCCCACTATATAAAAACTCCCCACTAACACAAAATCTCATTTTATTCATTTAAAATTTTTTTCATCCTCCCCCACTCTCTCTCTAACCCACGGCTCAAACACCACCACCAAAACCCATTGATTTTCAAAATCAAGCTTGAATCCAAGAAAACTAAAACAAGACCCACTTTGAAAATTCAACAAGGATCATTTTGGTATAATTTTTATCCACATGCATTAACTTTTCAAAAATTTTATTTTTCTTGATGAACTAGTAGTGTTTGATCCATTTTTATGTTGTATATTAGTGTTAATATTATTATATTTGAGTGGGTTGTTGTTGCATGTTTATTATTTTAAGTGGGTAAATTTTTGGATGATCATCCAAAGGTGTTAGAGGTTAGATGGCTTGATGTAGATGATTGATAGATGATATTAGAAGTATAAAAATTGTTAAAATGGGTTGAAAAATTGTTTTAGTATGATTTTTAGAAAGGTATTTTAGACCAGTAGGTAAAACGTAATTTTTGAAATTCTTACTGTTTGAAAATGATGAAACTAATAGGATAGGCTTGTAGAGGATTCTTTTAGCTTCGATTTGCCGCTTGAATGAGCTTCTAACTCATTTCGAGCGAAAAGTTATGCTACTTTTAGTATTCGTGTACTGGGAGACGGGTATCGGCACAATCCGAAAATTGTTGTCGATATTTGGATCGAATCTCGGGGACTATAGAATGAGTTTTAAAAATGTTCAAGTACTGATGTAAGTTGCTAAACCTCAGGTCATGAGTCTATTTTCAAACCCGAGTGTCGGTTTTATAAACGGAATTGTTTAGATAAGTCGAAATGGTTTTACAATTCAAAGACGTAAAACTGTCCGGTTTTTATAACACGAAGATGTGTCGGGCAGAAGGTCTTAGAAGTAATATTTTTGAATGAAACTTTTACTGAGTCTTATTCATATTATGTGTGAGTTTGTCACCAAGTTTCGTCGAAATCGGACATGTCTAGATAGGTTAGATTGGTGTGTACATTTGGAGTGTACATGCTGATTGGTATTTTGGACACGTAGTTCAATAATTATGTGGCGTGAGTTGAGTATTCGCCATTGGACATGGTAATTTACTCAAGTGTTAAGTCATTATATAAATGACTTGGCTACTGGTCTGAGGGAAGTAAAATGATAAGTTGACTTGCGTTGACTTGGCGTCTTATGACGGGTCAATATCGGAAGTGCAAGTGTTTAAAAGAATAGTGTTGAATAAAAAGGGTATAGTAATAACACTTGTATTATTAAAATTTTCGGGATTGTCTTGGTTTTTAAAATTTTGATTTTTATATTATTTAAGAATGATTTATACTTAAGTCGATTATTAACGAACGCGCCTTATTCGGTAGGTCGCGGTTTTCGTGTTTTAACGGGCATCACTAATCGTCGGCGATCGTCTCATTACCACTAATGGCTAAGGTGAGTCTATAGCCTCGCTCTTAACATGTTTACTTGTTTTATAAACCCGCGAGGGGGATAACATGCTTGTTTTACTAAAATAAAGGGGCAACGAGAAGTTGTGGAAATCCTATTTTACTTGAAAACTAATTATTGAAATTTAAGGGTACAACGATAAGTTGTGGAAACTCTACTTATTGGAAAAGTATGAGTGCAACAAGAAGTTGTGGAAACCCTTATTATTGGAAAAGTATTTATTATAAATGATGGGAGCAACGAGAAGTTGTGGTAAACCCTCTTTGTTTTAAAATTGAACACAAGGAACTTTATTGTATGCTTAGATGAAAGTTGTTATATAAGTTTGTTTTAGCCTTAAAAGACCCATGAATCGTAAATTGTTAATCGAAGTAACGCTAATGCCATGGATAGATCTATCGGGGTGACGCCCAGTCCGGTCGCGATTAGCTCTCGCGTGGTGTTGTGATGCACCAGTAATGAAACACCGGATGCATTGTATAAGAGAAATATACGCACTTGGCTAGGTGTGTTGGGCTGAAATATATATGTTAACGTTCAATGTCACGAGGCAAATAGAAATAACAACGATAATTATGTCCGTACAACATAATTGTCTTTTAATAAATTATTAACCATGGAAGGTTATTTTCATACTTGTGTTCACTTTATTTAAATTAAAACTCTATAGATTCACTCGGCAAATTTTGCTGACTTTTTAGCATGTTTTATCTCAGGTCCATTTAGAAGGCACTCGAGGAAGGCGGTTTCGTGAAGCTTGCATATTTGAAATGTTTTGGCCCGCTTTTCTAAAACATATCCATTCAAATAACTTTTATCATTTATAATAGTTTGTAAACTTTTGAATCATCCGGGACCATGTATGAAATTTTATCATGATTAAATGAAATTGAATGGATGTTTATTAAAACGTCTCGTTTTGAGCCATTTTCTATGATTATGAGATTGAACCATGATAGTAACACCCAATGACCCTTCCGCTGTTATGATCGAAATTGGGTGTGTTACATTAGATTTCAATAAAATAGTTTAAGAGTAATTTTAAATAAATTTAATTAATTTTTTAGATTTAAAAATAGTTTTTTTTAAATTAGCTTAAATATAGTTTTTAAATAACCTTATTAAATAGATTAAGATTTTAATTAATTTTAAATAGTGTAAATTTTAAATGGTTTTAAATAGTTTGATATTTTAAATAATTGTCATAAGATTAATTCGGGTTTACGATTCATGCATTTCAAGATAAAATTAGGTTTAAAAATTGTAGGAGTATTCTTAGATTTAAAAACCGAAAACCAATTCAAATCAATTGTCCAAATCAAAACAAAACGTCTCAAATTCACTCGATCTTCGTGTATAACGAACTTGGTTCATCACGTGTTTAATTGAATTCGTCATTGGTAATTTTAGTTTATTACTTTTTCCTAAAGGTAATTTTCTAATTTACCATATAACGTAATCTCAAATTATCACATATACTATTAACGACACATCAAGTACAAAAAGACTGCAAGGTAATTATGAAACACAAGGCTAGCAATATTCTTTCAATGCTGAAAAGGGATAGAAGGGAGTTGTACTACATTCTACTCAGATGTCATGGAACAGGATGGACCAATAAGAAATTGTTGGGATTATCCTTTAAAGAGTTTGAGTACAAGGCTTATCCCATTTGGGCAAGAGTGCAGGAAGAAAACACTCTAAGACTTCTTTCTGATGAAAGGAAAGAAGAACTTGTAGATGAGATGGAACTTAAGAAGGCAATGATTGTTCCAAGACCTTTGAAGAAGGGAGTCCCTCTTGAGTTTCCTAAAGATATGGATAGATTGAAGCCTAGTGAAGCTGTTATAAGAAGGATCATCAAGCTCTCACCATTGGAAGCTTCAGATATGGTACAAGTGTTACCTCTTGATTCCAGAAACCCTATTATAAGCTATGAAGAAGATGAAAGTGGGTTTTGGAAGATTGGCAGGTATGGGAAAGAGGTACACACATTTACCACTCTTATATCTTTGTTTGCAAGTGATGATAAAGAAGACTTGGTAGACCTTTGGAGGTTGTTGGATGCCAAGTATGAGACTGAAGCTCCTACTTCAGTCAATGCAATAAAACTTTGGTCAACATTCAAGAGAATGTGTGGACCAAGAGATGAAGATCCTGCTGTTTGGAAGGATCTTGAAGATGATCTCAGTGGTCTTCAATGGCGTTTGTATTCAGCTGCTGGTGTATATCATTTGAGTTCTACAAAGTTTGCTGAGTATCTTCTTGTAGATGGTCAGTATTCCATGTCCAAAGAAGTTTTGGAAAAGATGAAGACAACACAGCTGGAGATTGACTATTCAAGTGACATGGCTACTGTAAGATTCCTCCTAGTTCTTAATTTTTATTCAGAAACTGGATTACTAGAGTAGATATCAAGTTTAGGGGAGGATTGTTGGGAATAAAATGTAGCCAGTCCACTTGAGCGCTGACAAGAGGAAAACAAGCGTTGATAGGAAGAAAACAAAGGCTGACAGATCAAGCGTTGACAAGAAGAAGTCAAGCGTTGATAGATTGAAGACAAGCACTGATAGAAAGATATAGTCTACGCGTATTATGTTTCTAGTTTGTTTCTAGTAAATATAAGTTCAACATTGTATTTTCTATAATTATCTTTACCTAGAATAGTTGATACGTAGACTCTTGTACAAGGCTTCTTATGTCTATAAAAGAAGACCTTTAGGTTATGTTTCATAATAAGTTTTCATACGTTAAACACTTTCATTGTAAGCAAGTTTGTTATGATCAATCAAGTGAAAGTTTGTTTTACATCTTTGTGTGTTCTTGTTTAAGTGTTAATTCCGCATAACACTTAGATTACATTATACATAAACAAAGTTTCTCTACGTGTATAACTTGATCTAATCTCGTATACACAAAGCTAAATCGATCTAAGTTTGGGATCAATATAGGTTCGGTATATGACCGGTACGGCGCACGTTGGAAAATTGCCTTTTCATACCCATCTTAGTTAACTAGCACACTTTTGTGTGGTAAAGCCTCCCATAGTTCTTTCTCTTCCTTTGTCTTTTCAATTTTAGTGATGCTAGATTCGAATTCATCACTAAGTTCTCCCTCTAGCTCCTTTAGGTATGCGGATATTTAACATAGGGAATCCATGTCTTTAAAATAAAAATTAAATAAGAAAATTGACAAACGTTAGCGTTAGTCAATACTAATATACAAAACAAACAAACAAACAAGCATGCAATTTTATCCTAGAACAAGTTAAACGAACAATCAATCAAAAATAATTATTTTTTAACAGAGTGAAAATAGCGGCCGTACTACTTAGAGTAGCCGGCGGACTTGGTATCTCAGAATAAAGTGGCCGAATGGCTACTTATTGGTGCCAGACATGGCAAAGAAGCCGTCGGCTGCTTTTTCCTGCAGCAACACCCCTTTTTTTCTTTGATTTTCGATTTTTCTTAACCATAATTTTCTAATTTTTTATAAACACATATTTTTGGAGTTTTTCACTACACAAATAAGAACAAACCAACTATAAATACAAAACTTAAAAATTAATCAAGCAAGAGCTTAATCCAAACACTAGCTTATTGCTTTTAATTCTCTTTTTTTATGAAGGTTATGAACTCATGGAATTTTCAATGTAATAACATCAAATAAACACAAGAACATATTTCTATTCTAATATTATTCATAATTAAAAATTCCTAAACTCAATTCTTTATTCAATTTTATTTTGAAAAAAAAAATTAAATTTTACACCACCACTAATTTGTAATGATTATAACATGAAAAGTAAACAAATCCCCGGCAGCGAAGCCAAAAAATTGATGCGTGTCTTGCACTCCTAGTTTTAAATTTATAAACAAGACTTATTTATTCCTTAACTACACATATAAACAAGTATACTTGTTCAATTGTAGCAAAGTCAGGTAAGTCAAGATCGTCTCATGGGATTTGCGTATACTCATAACATGGTAATGGTGTTGGTAATAGGATTGTCACTACCGATATTACCGCTAGAACTAATGTTGTAAAAGAAAACATAATTAAACATAATACTTGTGTGAATTCTATTTCATTCGTAGGAGAGATAATTTGTGTGTGTTTAACAACTATGAATCACAAATCTAAACTACATGGACCCCATTCCATGGTGTCTTTCATAGAGTCCATATTAACAAATTGATTTAGACAAACCCTTTCGACCTTTTATTATCTATTCGAAATCATTATAATCACCATTTTCTAGAAAATATTAAGAGATAGGTTTGGTTTGAATGGGTCCTTTCGACCTATGCCCAAGACAAATCTTTTCACAAGTTTCTTTAACCAACTCGTCTTGGTGAGTGTCAACCACCAATAAACTAAATTGACTCATGCACAAATCATTTAGAACATAGTTTACCGAAAATCCTTTCGACCTTTAAATCCAATAAAAAGCTATATTTCATTGATTATCAAAACATGTTTCAAGAATTTATCAACCATACAAATCCGATTATATTTCCTCGATCATAAAATCAAACTCTCTTTTAGAATCCATTTTCATCACACAAGCATATCACACTACTCGTAAATCATACTCAAACACATTTCATAACAATTCATCATCATCACATTAAACATTCAATAATACTTAAATTAAGGAAATAAAACCAATTCAAGTACAAGAGTCTTTACCAAACGATTCTTCAAACACAAAATCACTAATACAAAAACTTATAACAACTCCAAAGCCAATGATAGATCAACAAACCTGTAACCGAATTTCCCCTATGCAAAATTCGTCCCCCTATGCGGATAAACAGGGTTTTGTTATCTTTTGGGTTATGTAGAATTTGTTTTCTAACCTTTGTCAAGGGTTAGAATGATTACAAGAATAAGCTCACCTAGAACCTTATTCATAGGGTCTAATTTACACATGATTAGCCTTGGGGAAGAGGCAAAAAACGACTAGGAGGTGTTATGGGAGGGAAATAATCAGCCTCTCATTGATGGTGATGAGTAATGAGGTTGATTAAAGTCATTTTACCAAAACCCGTTTTTGAAGTAGCTGGTGAAATATTGAAGTAGCCGACTGCCTTTTCAGATTGCTGGCGGCTCCTTTTTATTGTTTTGCTGGCAACCTTTTGAGTTTGCTGGTGGCTTCTTCTCATGATGCCTCCTTCTTTACCATCTTTCCCCTATTCCTTCTTTAGTCCTTGTTCTTTCTTCCTCCCTCTTTCTTTCTTCAGACTTCCCAAGATTCTTTATTCTTCTATTAGTATTCATACGAGAGCTTATATTTCCATGTCTCATTTATCTTTTCGCCTTTTATGCTTATCTTCGCGTTTCTTCTTCTATGCTAGCTACAAAACACAAGAACCGAACATTGCACAATATTAGCAATAAAAGTCCGTTTAGTACAACAAATACTATACTAATAGTGAAGATAACGCTTATGAATACATGTTGGATTTGAGCATTATCAGTGACTCAACTATCATGTTTCATAAAATCCTAAGCAAGTATAGGAATTAAGTAAGAATTCAAGAAACATATAGAAGCACAAACAAGAAGGAGTCAATTAGAGCAAGACGTATGCAAGGATGCATAGAAAGTAATGTGTATGTAGAGGAAATCTATTTAAGAATGTACTACTGCGTATCTTTTGAGAATTATCAAATTGAGGTTACTTACATTGATTGATCTTGTGAGTTAAAGAAAGAGTTAGAAAACCTTAAGTGATTAATTATACTAAACGGATCTATAATCATGTTTTCCACTAAATTTGAATCATACCAACGCAAGTTTCATCACTCAAAATTATTCATGATGTGTTTATGTAATATTTGTAAGTCAATGCCTATATCCAATGTAAGAACAAACACACAAACTTCATGCAAGGGACCTATCATAAATCTTATTAAGCATAGTCAAAAGACTAGTGATGAACAAGTACGACTCATGTTGCTTATGAAAACATTCATGTTATAAGTGGAGAGTGTATTCACACAAGGATTACAAAACCTATGTACTAATTGTACATGAGTTGATGTTGGTTCAAGTTATTTTAGAAAAACAACGGTTTGAAACTGTGTAGGTCACAAAACCTTCTCATAGGGCATAGACCCTTTCTGAAAGGGTCCATCAGGGTCCATGAACCTCTGAGAGAATTTCAGGAAAATGTAATTTTTTACCCCAATTTTGAAGATAACAACCATGTTCCACATGTGTATGCTATGATTTATACTAAGAATCAAGTTAATGTACCTTTGTAGCACGCATATTCATAACATATTGTTAGTACAACAATCGTTCGGGGTCGAGTATAGATCTAAGTTCTTGTTGAATGTGTCACACCCCCAATTTATCAGAGTAAGGAAACACAATGGGGTGCGACGGTCATGACTATCACAAGACATAAATACAAAGAACGACTATTTAAAAGCCGTTTTCATTTAATTAAAATCATAAACTTGTTCGGAAGCGAATTACACAAGATCATAATAAAACATAGTTGCAAAAGACTTTAACATTGATCCAAATATCCATACACTAGTCACGACCATTTTCATTTAAAAATCTCCCATGCATAACCACGTCACTCCTCCGTCTTGATACCTGAGAAAAACATTGCTAAAGCGTCAACATAAAGGTTGGTGAGCTCATAGGTTTAAGTTTAAATAGTGTGACACACCATAAGAATTTCAAGGCATCCGACATATAATCTTATAACAAATACAAGATTATAATCAAAAGTATTCGTTTCAACAACCTACGTCTAAGCTCATGAAACCGAAGCGTTAACCAACCAACAAGATATAATGAGAGCCCTAGCAAATGCCTATCCCAAAGCATTCGTAACGACTCAAATGTAAGTATATCTAATTTGGTCACACAACCAACATTAGATAGGGAGGTCAATCCAAATAGATCTATCCATAACATTCGCGCTTATACAAAGTAATTAACGGTTCACGATAGTGGGCTAAAGCATCTAGGGATATCGCTACTTAAACATCATGTAGGCAAACATATCAAGTTTTATGTTCATCCGTTTAAAACAAGCAATGTTCTCACCCTAAAATAGTTAAAACAATTAAAAGTGGGGCTAGGTGGGGCTATGAAACTCACTTCAATGAAATAGTGAATATGATCAATAAAGATAGCACGGAAAATCAAGGCACGTAAAACGATGCGCAAATGATCTACTCGTAACCTAAGTAAAATATCCGTACTTAAGTTAAATACAAGAAATGATAATGTAGAATGTAGTTGGTTGATAGTTTATACTTGCTATAGATTTATAAAATATTTTTATACATTTTTCATGTTCAACCATTTGAGTCACGGGCTCAACTTTGGGTCTCGATATATCGTTATTTAATAGTTCGAAAAATAAATGGGTTCTTGTTACAAAAACTAGGCCGCGAGGTCGTCGATATTTGATAAATATCGTATTTTTATGTAGCCTCTAAGTATATAAAATAATTAGACAAAGTAGTGCACTCGCAACCAAAAATAAACAAGTAAGGTTCAATTATTTATAAGTGGAAATCGATCATTTTTTTGGAATTTAATTGCGGCTTCGTTACTCAACATTAAGACAAATGGAAAGTTGTGTTATAAACTAGGCTATTTCAAGTTTAACAAGGTATTTTTAGATCTACGGGGAATGGACATTTGGTCGGTTAAAGTTAGGCGTGAAGAGTGGCCTATAGGTCGAAATTGTTTTTGTTATATGTACTATCCTAGTAAGTTTTGGAAATAAAGGGAAATGGTGGATTTGTGTTCACACACCCACTTGGTTTTTGAATTTTTATCATTCATACACATACTTGGTATATACATCATGGCAACACATACAGGCACTAAACATACATTTTTGTCCACTTGGAGATAATACTATCCTTGCCTTCTTGGTCCTTGCCTACACAGTTTACACGAAACATACATGGGTATGACCCTACTTGGCTATTATTTTTATCATACATGCATACATAACCTTTTCAACATCCTAGCAAGTCAAGAAAAAAAAGTATATGAGAGTTGTTTGCTTACTGTTCGACTGCCATAATCAGGAAAAGGGTCCCTATTTGTTTTATCATATCATCATACTACATTGGCCTTTTTGTTTTTCTATTTCCATACATAAACATATTATCATAGCATCACATAGTACATAGCATGCATCTCTAGCCAAATGAAGAAACTCTTTTGTTCTTGGACCACTGCCTACGCAAATAGCACTATAGAAAAGAATTGTCCCTTTTATTTTGGTTGCCTAACATACTCACATACATACATGAGCATAATTATAACTAGCAAAATGAAGTAGTCATTGTGTGTGTGCCCACTGTGCGCAGGCTTAGGACAAAACAAAAAGGTCCCTTTTTTCCTATACATAATACATACACACATGGTTTTACTTGTTTTATGCAAAGAGAATTCCTAGTCCTTTACACTCCAACAGTAAGTAGTACTTGGCCTATTTAAGTGGTGAGCTTAGCCATCATTCTCCTTTCCCTGTCTACGGCTGATGATACGCACCCCAAACAAACAATTTTATGCACGAGATATTCTCAACCCACACACATAAAATTAGTTAAGTTGGCAAGGGGCTGTTTTACATGCATGCACATAGATATTATAGTTTCCTTCGATTTCTTACTGGTAGCATTTACACATCCAAAGCACCACATAACTACTTGATTTCAAAACTTACTACACATTTGTTCATTGACATATAATCATTGTTTTCATACATAAGCAAACATGTATCCACATAGACACGCTTGTTTACTACATGATTTCTTACTGGTTTATAGCAAAGAATCACGTTCACACTTCATGTTGGGTTCAACAAATATTCATTCGTTTAGGTGTTTATTAATGGGTTTCCTTAGAGCACACAGTATGGTTGAGCCGTCGTGCTCGTGTCGTGGGCAAAAAGTGATGCCACATCACTTTTTACTCCCATGACACCAAAACTCCCCACGATGGCTCAACCCTCCTCCCTGGTTAATACGAGAATTCTCGTGTCGTCGTCACCCAACAATTTTTTTTTAACAATTAATTTTAAACTAAAAACACATTTCATTCATAAATAAAAATACAAATACAATTTTTTAAAAATAATACACGAAAAAAAAATTACATTTAAATAAAATAACAATAATTAAAAAAAACATCAATGATTAAGGTTCCATAAATGCTCAATGAGATCACGTCGAAGAGAATCGTGAACTTTCCTATCCCGAAGTTCCTTATTTTTCCTTCTAAATGTCTCACACCGTTCGACCCAATTTCGTTGGAGATTGGCTTCAGGCAGAGCATACATATGGTCATATTCACTAATGTCAAACTTTTGGTCTTCCAATATCATGTTATGTAGTATAATGCAACAATACATGATTCTTTTAAGCGTGCTGACTTGGAAACTTCGTGCGGGTTGCTGAATAATCGCCCACCGACCTTGTAATACCCCGAACGCTCTCTCTCAATATCTTTTCTAGCGCTTTCTTGAATCTTTTTAAATTTCATTTTCTTTTCGTCTGTTGCAATTGTATACGACTTAACAAAAGAAGCCCATTGAGGGTAAATTCCATCTGCTAAATAATACCCTTGCTTGTATGTTTTACCGTTACCAACAAATTCAGTATCTAGATCCTCGTCCAAAAGAAGGTTATCAAATAACGGTGAACCATATAAAACATTAAGGTCGTTATTTGCCCCCGGCACCCCAAAATAAGAATGCCATATCCATAACTGTTGATCAGCAACAGCTTCGAGCATAAGTGTTAGGTATTTTTTATCACGCCTTTTAAATTGACCATGTAACGCTTTAGGACAATTTTTCCATTCCCAATGCATACAATCTATGCTACCAAGCATACTCGGGAGATTATGTTTCCTATTGTGCAAATCATAAATATGCTGTACATCCTCAGGAGAAGGCGTTCTACGATATTTTTCAACATACAATACATAAATGCATTCGGTAAAGTTCCATAAGCATTCACGTGAACAACGCTCGGCTACTTGAAAATATTCATCTAGTAAATCGGGTGTTGTACCATACGCCAATTGGCGTATTGCCGATGTGCATTTCATAGTGGGGCTAAAACCTAAACGACCCGTTGCATCCTTACGTTGTTTAAAGAAATAGAAGTAGGGTGGTAGTGGATGAACGTTGTAACTACTTATATCATGAACTGTTTTTCTAAAAAGGGTAGAACTCATACGATACCTTCGTCGGAATCGATCCTCCGGATACTTTGGCGGAGTTTCAAGGTCACCAAAATAATCGGCCATAAGTCTTCTTTCCGCATCTTCTCGTTCACGTGGGATGTATGTTCTAACACGAGGACCGGCATTACTCCTAGTTTCTTGCTCTTCCTCATCTAACATCTCAATTTGTTCCAAATATTCAAGATATCGGGCATAATCTTCCATATCTTCTTGATCGTATTTTTCGTAAATAGAGGACAAATCGGAACTTCCGGGATTCATATTGATAAAATAGTGTGTGAATTTTAGAAAATAGTATGTGTTTGTGTGATATATAGTGAAATTATATGAAAAAGGGGTATTTAACCCTATAAAACTGTCAAAAACATGGAAAAAAAGTAGTCGTTACCCAACGGTCGTTTTTTTCAAATTTTCAAAAAAAAAATTAAAAAAAACCCATAACGCGACCCATGGCGCGAGCCACGGTGTGGTTGGTTGCGCCATGGGGTCGCGCCGTGCCATGGCGTCGGCTGGTAGTAGCCAGCCCAAACTCGACGACGTGAGCCACGGTGTGGTTGGCGCCGCCGTGGCCTCGCGCCGTCGTGGCCAGCCCACTGGCCAGCCACCATACCGTGTCCTCTTAGGTGGTGTTGGTCTTAAAGTAGTTAGCATACTAATCCTAGTCCTTCATTAGTCAATGCGCACATAAGATCATGCAAAATCACATTCAAACATACCACACATTCACGTTTTGAAAGATTGAAGCTTTGTGCATTTTCTTTTTGCCCTCACTGTGATACGCTTAACCATAGACATGTAAAACCAATATTTCATGCAAGCCAAAATCTCAACACACACATGTACACAACGACTTGTCTTTGAAGTGTAATACCCCATCCCGTGGCTAGTTTGTATTTAGTTTACAAAATGTTTTAGCAAGTATATATTTATCAACCAATTCGAGATGATCAAGGTTTAGGCACTTACAAATGGTCCTAAGATTATTGACGAATATGTGAAATGGAGCTAGAAACCTTAGACTTAAATCAACAAAACCCAAGCCTTAATACTTATAGCTTGTTTCTAAAATTAACCAGACTCCTAGCTCATATTATCTCTGCCGTGAATAAATTCACCAAGGGGTTTCAATGTTTTTATTTGATGGATTAGGTTTGGGTGTGTGTGAGTTTAGTGAGGAGGTATGGCTTGTATTTATAGGCAAGAGGGTGTGCTTTTAGGTTAAACAAACTTAGTTAGGGCTTAGTTGAAGGTCTTCTTAGTTTATAACTAGGATCTTTCCAAGTGAACTATCATAGGGAAATACATTATCTTGGGGAAGATAAAGGTGCTTGTACTTTCGTCTAGGGCAGAAATAAAGAGAGAAAGGTGGAGTACCTTGTTTGACTAACCATAATGAAGTTTGTTTTAGTTTAAATTTCAAGAAGGATTCCTGGGGAAAAAAGGGTATATCCGACGGGTATGGGAGGGGAGAGGAGACAAGAGTACACCCTCATTATGGAGTTGGTGATGTACACAATTTTTACAGTGGGTAGAAGTGAAAAAAGAGAAAAGTAACGTTGGTTTTGTATAAGTGAAGAGGGGGACCGGTGCTTGTTGTTGTTAGAAATACGTTTTAACGTATATTAGAAGTATCGGTCACTCCACAATATGATTTATGTTGTAATAGCTCGTAGTTAGCAATTAGTTAAAAGTTACTTATTAAGTTAAGTAAGAACCGGTCCATGGGCTTGTCATGGACCGGCCCAAGCCCAATGTTAGGCTTGGAGTATAAATACCCCTTTCCACCATGGAAAGGGGTTGGTTGTTGTTCCATTTGCACTTTCATATTAATAAAATCACACACATTTTCTCTCACTTTCTCTCTCTAGTTTCTCTCACTAGAAAACATCAACCCACTTCATAGATTCATAGGTTATCAATATTCTACATTTGGTATCAAGAGCTATGGGGTGATTGAAGGTAAGGATTGTGTTGCTTTTTTAGTTTTTGAATCTATTAGTGATCTTTAGAAAAAATCAATCTTGAATCTTGTTGTTTTTGGTGTTTTTGTTATTGGGATTGATTGATAAGGATTGGGTTTAGCTTATTTTGGTAAAAATCATAAAACTTTTTGTGGTTTTGGATCAAAAATCGGAGTTAAAAGCTGTTTTTAAGTCTCGGAAACATTTTTTCCAGAACATTCCGAATAGGGATTCCGAATAGGAAGATTTTCAGTATAGAAGGTTTATTCCGAATAGGGATTCCGAATAGGAGAAATATTCAGAATAGCAGAAGTTTCCAAATAGACTTTCCGAATAGAAGGGATTTTCCGAATAGCAGTTTTTTTTTCCGAATAGCAAATACATTCCGAATAGCCAATTTTTCCGCATAGTCAAAAACTTTCCGAATAGCCAAATTTTTTCCGAATAGCCAAAATTTTTCCGAATAGGGGAAATATTCCGAATAGCTTTCCGAATTGCCTAGTATTCCGAATAGCAAGTTTTCCGAATAGCCAGTTGCCAAAATATTCCGCATTGAAGAAATATTCCGCATAAGGGTTTTTCCGCATAAGGGTTATTCAGCATAGAGGTTATTCCGAATAGGGCATTTTCAGAATAGAGTTATTCCGCATAAGGGTTATTCAGAATAAGGGTTTTCAGCATAGGATTATTCCGAATAGGTATTATTCCGAATAGGGTTTATTCTGAGTTTGGGTTATTCCGTATAAGCAAGTTCAAGGGGTATTTGAGTTTTTTCGACGATCTTTAGTGGATTTAATCTTGATTACAACCAACACAACACAAATTCTCAACCTTTCTTCACTGCTCGATCAACCGATAATCTTTGAGTCTGTTAAGTGATCACAATGAATCCAAGTTCATTAATGCCTCAGATGACATCTCTTACGGATATCTCGATCATAACGGGGACTGATAGTCGTCCACCGATGCTTATTAAAGAGGTGTTTGAAGCATGGCAGGCCGTATGATGCAATACTTGAAGGGCAAACCAACATACGGAAGGCTTATGGTCAAATCGATTTTGAATGGTCCACTCGACTATGGTACCATTGTGGCAAATAACGTGTCTCGACCAAGAGAATATGAAGAACTCACACCGGCACAACAACTCATTGCTGATGCTGATGAAAAGGCTCTACAGACACTTCTCCAAGCTCTTCCGCATGATATTTATCGTATGGTTAGTCAATATACGGTTGCCAAAGATTTATGGGAACGTCTAAAGGTGTTGTTACAAGGTACGTCTCTCACCAAACAGGACAGGGAGTGTCAGCTGTATGATCTGTTTGATAGATTCACGTACAGCCCAGGGGAAACACTACACGATTATTACTTCAGATTCACTACTCTAATGAATGATCTGAATGTATACAATCTCGTGATTGCTCCATTCCAGGTTAACACCAAGTTCTTGAATACTTTACCTCAAGCTGAATGGGGTGAGTATATTACCGATGTGAAGTTAACCCGGGATTTGCATAAGTGCAACTTAGATCAAATCTATGCTTTTCTTCAGCAGCATGAGAAGCATGTGATTATGCACCGTTCTCCTCGCGGTATGTACCCAGATTCCTTAGCTTTGATGGCGAATCAACCAAGCTTGTCACACAACAACACACCTTATATCTTGGGACATCAAGCCTATCATCCATCACCTTACATGACACCAACCTTCCCACAATACTCGATTCTACCGCAACCACCCACCTCACATCAGCAACAATATCGGTTCAATGCACCTTCACCACAGTATGCTTCACAACTTCATCCAGCAAATGTTGCACCTTATGCTCAGCCTTCATATTCTTCTTATCAAGAGAATGCAGCATATCCAACAAGCTACCCTGATCAAATGAGTATTCCTTCTACTGATTATGCAGCTCATCCAGATCAAGCACTGTATTGTGATGATGAGGAAGTCCCCGTTCCTGTATTCCAACAAGGAGCTGACCCAGTTGAAGTGCTAACTACTATGTCTGCTTATCTCACACGAACTTTAAGCAAACGAGGATACAGAGGATCAGCTCCTACCAACAATCAGTTGAGGAATTCATCCAATTCTCGTCAACAAGCTACTATTGAGAATGGCAGGGTCATGGTTCAGCCTATTCAACCATATCAGGGGATACCTACCACATCAACCACCAATGCTCGCACGGTCAATCAGGCACCAATGGCCAATTCTGCTCCACGGGCTAATTCCACGGGCAAGTTGCGAATGATTACATGTTACAACTGCAAGGAAGAGGGTCACATGTCCAGGGATTGTAAGAAACCCAAGAGGAGAAGGGATGGACAATGGTTTGCAGAAAAGATCTATCTGGTAAATGCTCAAGCACAAGGAAGGGAACTTGATGAAGAGGAGCTTGCATTTCTTGCTGATCCAGGGATTGCTGAACAAGACGTTGTCACTACGCAGAATGCAGCTTACCAAGCCGATGATCTTGATGCGTATGACTCCGACTGTGATGACTTTCAATCTGCAAAGGCTGCTCTCATGGCAACTATCTCCAGCTTAGGGCCAGAAAAGAGATCTGAGGTACTTATTAATACCACCGATAATACCACTGATGCTAGTATTCAACCACATCAAGTTGTGCAAGAGAGTGCTGACTCGAATGAATCTTCGGTGGTGAGTCTTTCAAATGAGGAGACAAACAATGATAGCAATATCAATGTGAGTCCCCAGACTTTGAGTGAATCACAACCGGGACCCATTTCGCAAACGCCTACTCCTGCTCAACAAGATTTGGTCATGGTTCCTGCTACATTACTTAGCCAAATGAATGCTGCACTCTTAGAAACCTTAGCTAAGAATAAGAATTTGTCTGATGAGCTTACCTTAAGCAACGAGAAAGTTCAAACATTGGAATTAGTGCCTTCGTCTAGTGTTCTAACTAATCTCGAATATGATCATTTTAGAAACAAACAAATGGGTCACTTGCAAGAAATCGAAAACTTAAGAGCAAATTTGTCTAATGAACTTAAAGAAAAGGAGTTAGTGGTCACTAATTTTCAAAAACTTCAAACAGATTTTGAATCACTCGAGTCTAAGAAGAATGAAATGGAGATTAATGCTACTAATAAGATTAGAAGCCTAGATTATTTGCTTTTAAGACAATACGCTGCTTCTCAACTAGTTCACTTATTTGATGCTTCATTTAGAGAATTTAACTTATCACGTCTAAAAGGCCTTCCCCCTAATCCACGGTATGCAAAACAAGCTTTAAGACATAGTCCTAGACTTTATAATGCAACTCAATTAGGATTGGCTTTAGACCCGATTGTTTTTCCCAATGATCAAACAAGTAAGGATCTAGTTGATGAGGATCGGTCATACAATTCTGCAAAATATCCCGAGTGTGATTATTTTAAATTGAATAAGGAGCTTGCAAAAACAGATTTTAGAATTCGATTCCATATGGACAAAGATCTCATAACAGCACCAACCTACATATTAGATGAAGAAAACCCTAGTACTTTTCCTACACTTGTCAATATGGAAGGTCCTAAGGAAATTCCAAAGGATCTTCCACCAGTTAGCACTGTATGGTTAAACTTGCAAGAGATTAATCAATACATTACTAATTTTGACAAGGTCATTTTGGAACGTATGACTTCAAATGGCCTAAACGCCGGAGAATGGGCTTTAGAACATATGAACGAGGTGTTTAAAACTGAGATCAATCCGTTTGTCGAAAGTCTAAAAGGAATTTTTGCATCTCTTAAGGAAAATCTTGTGTTTGAAATTGGTGAAGTTCAAAAAGTGTTTTATGAAATGGACACCGCTTACGAACTACAACTAGTTGAAAAAGAAAAGATTTTAACCGAATATGACCGATTCTTGTCTGCAGTAATCTCGTGTGATGTGCTTACTACTGTAAATGTTAATTATTCGAATGAGCTTACATCCGCTATGATTAATTGTGATGCTGTGAATATTTGTAATGATATTTGTGATGATGTTTGTGCTCTCTCTGTAAATGTTGCTGATACTGTAAATGAGGTAGATAATCATTCTTGTCACGAATCTAACGCTGAGTTTTTAAAGCTACAAGATTCTTACAATTTACTTTCAAAACGCTTTAATCAACTAGAACAACATTGTATATCTTTAGAATTAAAACAACAAACTCAAAATGAGAATCTTTTGATATCAAATGTTTGTGAAAACGGTGTTGAGAATAGTGACAAGATGATTGCAATTGTTAAGACATTAGAGGAAGAGATAATGAGATTGAAGAGAGATGTGTCATCAAATGAAACACTCAAAATGGAACTAGAGGCTGCAGAGTCTAAAAACCAAGTCTTAGAAATTAGACTTTCGTCTGTTCTAGGGGAGATGGATCGGACAAGACAGGGACTATCCGCTCTTTATGGTTCACTAGAAGAACGCTTCGCTTTTAATACGGCACAGCAACAATCTTATGTTGAACAACTGAACCAAAAGTGCGAGGAAATCTCTGATTTGAACATCCTGCTCATAGACAAAAATATGGTTTTGGCTGAGTTAAAGGAGACACTTCTTCTCACCCGACAAGAAGTTGTTGATAACTTAGCTACCGACTCTGCATCGTCCACTAGTGCTCCAACAACCAAGTCAGTAGTGCTTTATAAGAATCCGCTTCATAAGAGAAACCCGGTTACCTATGATGATTATATGAGGAATGCCATTAAGCATGTCGATCTTCTTAGGGATATTTTAGACGATCTTTATGCCTTAGATCCCTCAAGTAGCGACTACTATTCGGCTCATGAATATATTAAGCGAGTTCAATATTGCTTGGCATACTTGCAATACATAGGTACACCAGGTTCTGCACTACTTAATAATAGGCCCATTGCTGTCACTCCATTTAATAAGACTCCAGGAGCGAAACCGTCATTGGCACAATCAAGTAAGACACCTTTAAAATCTGTTGCTAATGTTCCCACTTTGCCTTCTACAGGATTAAAAGAGACTACTAAGGCTAAAGGATCGCCACTCAAGAAAGCTAAGATCAAGCCCTCCACTAGTAGTGCCACAAAGAAGAAAGTAGAAGTTCACAATAGGAATGCTAGTTCAGTTTTAAATAAAAAGAATCATGTTAAGACTAAAAGCTCTGCGCCTGTGCAGCAGCCTAAACCATTCGTGAATTCTGATTTAAATTGTTGGAATTGTAATGAATGTATGTTTTCCCAGCGTCATGATTTGTGTCTGATTGATCACGTTAATGAAATGAATGCTATTAAGAATGGTCTTGAATGGAAGCCAACGGGTAGAACTCGTGCCCAAGTTGGCTGGCAATGGCGTCCCACTGGTAGGACCTTTACATTAGATGGAAAAATGTGCCCTTTAACTAGGAATGCATCCATTGAGGTTAGGTCTGAGCGTCCTTTAGTTAGGAACACTCGCACTCAAGTATGGAAACAGCGCCCTTTAATTAGGTCAGCCCCCACTATAGTGCCTATCAGTGAAGAAATACCTCAGGATTTGAGCCAACTAGAATCTACACCACCTATTAAGAAAAAGAAGGCTAGGAAATCTAAGAAACCTAGAGTTAGCAAATCTAAGATTATTAAATCTGTACCTGCTAATAACAAGGAACACTCAGATTCCGATACCTCTACATTGTCTTTGTGTGGTGATATTTTCAGGTGGTCCAAATCATCCTGTGGTATTTGGACTCCGGTTGTTCAAAACATATGACCGGAAATCGCTCGATGCTCCGAAATTTCGTCAGCAAGTTTCTTGGTACGGTTAAATTCGGGAATGATCATATAGCAAAGATTATAGGGTATGGTGAATATCAGATTGGAAACGTGACGATTTCTAGGGTATACTATGTAGAAGGTCTTGGTCATAACTTATTCTCAGTAGGACAGTTTTGTGATTCCAACCTTGAGGTTGCTTTTCGACAACACACTTGTTTCATCCGCAACTTGGAAGGAAAAGATTTGTTGAAGGGATCTCGTGGTGAAAATCTTTATACGTTGTCTCTACAAGATATGATGGCCGCCTCTCCAGTATGTCTTCTCTCTAAAGCATCTAAGACCAAGTCATGGTTATGGCATCGCAGATTATCTCATCTTAATTTTGATGCTATTACTCATCTGGCTAAAAACGAGTTAGTTCGTGGTCTTCCAAAGCTTAAATTTCACAAGGACCATTTATGTTCCGCGTGTTCAAGGGGGAAAAGCACCAAGAAATCTTACAAACCCAAAGCTGAAGACACTAATCAAGAAAAACTTCATCTTTTGCATATGGATCTTTGTGGACCAATGAGAACTGAAAGTGTGAGCGGTAAGAAATTCATTCTGGTAATTGTGGATGATTTCTCCAGGTTTACATGGGTTAGATTTCTACGTACAAAGGATGAAGCACCGAAGGCTATCATCACTTTTCTGAAATTCATTCAGGTACGTTTGAATACCACTGTCCGCCGTATTCGTACAGACAATGGTACAGAGTTCGTCAACCAGACTCTTCGTGATTATTATGAAGGAGTTGGTATATCACATGAAACATCCGCTGCACGCACTCCACAACAAAACGGTGTCGTTGAAAGACGGAATCGTACACTTATGGAAGCTGCTAGGACCATGCTTATTTATGCGAACGCTCCATTGTTCTTGTGGGCAGAGGCTATTTCTACTGCATGTTTCACCCAAAACCGTTCTATCCTTCGGAAACGCCATGGAAAAACACCTTGTTAGCCCTAAAATGTGAGCGACATTTACGGAATTACATTTTATTCAGATAGGCAAAACATGGAGGGACTACTATTGACATGTTGTCAAAGTGACCTCTTGTTTAGCCTATATATACCCCTCCATACTTCCATGGAGGGGTGAGGCTTTTCTCTTATTGTGTATTTCCCTTTCTCTCTCTAAATACACACACTACATTCAAGCTTTACTCTCTCTCTCTAAAAATGTCTAAACATTACTTTTATCCTCCCCGACCTCCGGATCACCCCTAATAGCTTTGAATCTTATAGTTAACAATTGGTATCAGAGCTAACCGGGGGTGTTTTGTGTTTTGTGTTTGCTGATTTGTGGCTTTTTCGGCTTATTTTTAAGCTGTTATAAGTTACGAATTTTCTGGTGTTGTTTATTGGTTTCTGTCCAAATGGTCACAAATATTGCTTAATCCTTTGTCCAAAAAGTTCAAAATGAGTATCTTTTCTTTGTCTCGATCCGATAACAGTCCAAAGGTCTCATTTTTTTAATGGTGTTGGTGGTTTTATCATTGGTTACGTGATCTCCATTTTTCTCTCTTTTATTCTATTATTTAACTTTGTCACTCCTGGAAATCACCAGATTCATTTTTTTTGGAAAAAGGACAAAAAGTTGGACCAGTTCCATTTTTTTCGGGGTTGCCAAAATGTGGGTCAAAACCCTTTGCGATGACTACTTTCCGATGCTACATTCCGATGGGATACTCAGATTCATTCCGATGGCTTCTTTTTCGGATTCATTCCGATGGGTTATTTTTTGACACATTACGATGGGTTTGACTGACTCATTGCGATGGGACCCATTCCGATGGGACTCATTGCGATGGTGGTTTGACTCATCGCAATGGTATTCTAAGTCGTCATGCTGCTGGATTTTTTAAAACATTCCGATGGATGTTTGGAAATCATTGCGATGGAGTGGAACTGAACATTGCGATGATGTGTTGACTGAACATTGCGATGACTAGAATGACCGGACCAAAACCAATATCAACAAACCATCAGCCTTATACCTCCACAAACACCAAATCTATCCTAACCCATCGTCTCCTAAACCCCATCTAGACTCGAATCAAAACAATTTAATAAATAAAAAAGTATCTCAGACTCATTTCGTGATTATCAAACATGCATGTCAAGATCTTTACAGATCCATCACAAAATCATCATCACAGATCTATGTTGGATTAAACCTTTTAATATCTGAATATAAAGTTTGATGGACAACAAATATGTTATCATCATTCTTTGATTCGATTTGGTTTTAAAACGACTAAATCAATCACATGCAATAACCATAACAAACCTACCTGTGACCTTCATTATTAAGATCTTATAGACATGTTCTTGATGAGATTCGATAGCAGGATAAAAACAAGAAGGTTTTTGGAATTTGTTTAAATGACGGAAATAAATAAAAAAGGTTTCATGTTGTTTATGGTCTTAGTACGGATTGGTGTTTGATTTTGTACTGAGTTTGATATGTTCGGTTTGGTCATCATCATCATGATGGAGATAATATTTTTATTTTTTTTGGATCTGTGATGGGAGCAAATTATCTTTAGTTGGTGGTGATGGTATTTGATGAGAATGATGGAGCGGCTGTGTATATGAGATAAGGATGATTAGGGTTAGGTTGTGAGGTTAGAAGTGGTTTATATATTATCCCTAGATATTAGGTTACCTGATGGTTGTTAATGGACCAGGTATTTTAATCAGTGCAGTTGGGCTATGACAACTTACAACTGATGCTGATTCGATACATGGGCCTTCATTTTCGGGTACTATAATATTGAGGTCAAGTTTGTGCTTTACAACTTGGACATACCTTTTATCCGAATGTGCTTAAAAGAAAACAATGGATTTGGTTATCAAGTTTAGAGGAATTAGTACTTTTCGAGCTATGATGACACTATTATTGACTCTGGATATTCGATATGTTTCGATCCAAAGTGCTTCAACGACAAAGAAAAGTTTAGGTTTTAAACCTAATATTTTTCGAAAAATTTTCGACGACCTCACCGCGGAGGTCGATCCGCGCATCAATTGGGCATGTGACTGACGTTGAGCTTAAATGACAAGTTATCTAGACAAATTTTGTCCTTCAACGACAATTCATTTCTTAATTTGTTCTAGTTAACGACATTCAAACACAACACCAAAAGCAAACAAAACACTTAACGCTAAAACGATCCGATATAAGATTCACTTTAACGACAACGGCTAGTTTTGGTTCTACAAAAACATGTGATCACGAAGTGGATTTGGTATTCTTTATTTGAAGTTGAAGTGGGATTTCACGAAGGCGTCTACTTATTTCATCATCGAGCCTTCCTTCTATTTTTCTACCCCTTTTCTTCAAACCCAGTCTATCTATTGATGACTTGCTTGGGCGATAAAATTTATGATTGAGACTTGAATTATCTAGTTTCCACTGTCAAGGGGTGGATGGTCGACGGCATGGATTACTATCATTTTTGGGTGTCACACGCAGTTGCTCGTGTGGATAACTTCAAGAGGTATAAGAGACTTGTTTCTGCACCGTTCTTCAGTCGACATAAGTGCAAGCTTAAGTAACAAATTTGGGGGATTGTACTTCAGTTTCAAGTTTGGAATATCGGGTTTACTTCACATGTGGTCACAACAAATAGCCAAATGAATTCGAGGTTGGTAAGTTAGACAGAGAGAGATGGAATCAACAATTAATTCTCACGGGATATTTATGAGCTTCATAACGACAATGGTACTTCATAGTCTAAGCAAAAAATTTCAAAGTTTCTCAATGACTTTCAAAACTTTTCAAGACATTTGCTTAAGACTAAGAACTTCTCGAGTATATGGAAGTCCACGATAATGATGCTTCCGAGAGTTCGAAATCATCATGGGGGAAGATCGTGTACTTTGAAGTAATCGGATCAACTTCCAGGGGGAAGTAGTGTACATGGAATGGTATCTACTTACGTTATATGATTTTTATGAAGTATTCTGCAGGCGTGAGAAGAATTGTTGCTGATTTCATGCATGTTACCCCAAACGGATTATCACCAAAACATAAACGACATGAAACAGTATAAAAGCAGTGTTATTTGGTGTGGTTCTTCTACAAATTTCCGCTGTGCACTTAAACCGATGAGCTAGAAGATTGTTCAAACTACATCAAAGTGTCAGAATCTGCTTAAGATACGGATATTGGTTTGGGGGGAAGCTGATTCAGAAACTTCGTCAAAAAGAAGTCTATGAAGAAAGTTTTTTAAATACATGCTGCATGAATTGGGGGGAAGTTAATCCAAATCATGCATATTACAATTGTTCCACAACAAGCAAAGACAAAGAGGATTCAAGCTGAGGTACAAGTTATGAAGACAAGAAGATTTAAAAGACATCCTCAGCATTGGAAGCGCCTTGGAAGACTTTATTTTGTTGTATTTTTACTTGTTAGGAACATTGTAAGTAATTCCGTATGTCTCCACATTGGGGGAAGATTGTTAGCCCTAAAATGTGAGCGACATTTACGGAATTACATTTTATTCAGATAGGCAAAACATGGAGGGACTACTATTGACATGTTGTCAAAGTGACCTCTTGTTTAGCCTATATATACCCCTCCATACTTCCATGGAGGGGTGAGGCTTTTCTCTTATTGTGTATTTCCCTTTCTCTCTCTAAATACACACACTACATTCAAGCTTTACTCTCTCTCTCTAAAAATGTCTAAACATTACTTTTATCCTCCCCGACCTCCGGATCACCCCTAATAGCTTTGAATCTTATAGTTAACACACCTTATGAGCTTTTACATGACCGTAAACCCGATGTTTCATTTTTCCATGTGTTTGGTGCTCTGTGTTATCCAAACATCAATAGTGAGAACTTGGGTAAGCTTCAACCGAAAGCCGATATAGGTATTTTCATTGGTTACTCACCGTCCAAAAGAGCATACCGAATCTATAACCGTCGTCTTGGAAAGATTGTAGAAACTATGGACGCAGATTTCGACGAGCTGACAGCGATGGCTTCTAAGCAACACAGCTCTGAACCCGCGCTTCATGAGATGGGAACCGGTGCTATTAGTTCCGGATTAGTTCCCAATAATCCTACTTCTACATCATTTTTACCACCATCAAGGCCCGAGTGGGATAAACTGTTTCAACCGTTGTTTGATGAATTCTTCGATCCCCCGACTGATGAAGTTCCAGCACCTGTAGTAATTGCTCCAATACCTGAAGTGGTTGCTCAAGCTAATGAACCTTTATCTAATGCATCTACAATTCACATTGAACCGGATGCACCTTCACCAAGTGATTCTCAAACTACACCTGAATCATCACCCCTACTTGTGCCTAATGATGTGGAAGAGGATTCTATTGATCACGACTTGGAATATGCTCACTTGCAAGAGCTTCCTTTCTTTGGTGTAGCGATCCCTGAAAACCCTTCAGCCGCGTCTACCTCAGAAGAAGCTCCTTCTATTATTCACTCCAGACCACCTAGGATTGAAAACCATAGCACTAAATGGACAAAAGATCACCCAATTAGGAATGTTATTGGAGATCTAGATCGACCAGTCTCTACACGCCATCAATTACAAGAGAATGCACTCTATTGTTACTTTGATGCATTTCTCTCTGAAGTTGAACCCAAAAATTGGCAGCAGGCTATGACCCAATCATCTTGGATTGAAGCTATGCAGGAGGAACTAAACGAATTCCAACGACTTGAAGTATGGGAATTGGTTCCTCGCCCTGACAAGGTTAACATCCTTACTTTGTTATGGGTTTATAAGGTTAAACTTGATGAGATGGGTGCGGTATTGAAGAATAAAGCTAGATTGGTCGCTAGAGGATATAAACAAGCCTTGGGTATAGACTTTGAGGAATCTTTTGCTCCTGTGGCTAGATTGGAGGCGGTTAGACTATTCCTTGCGTTTGCTGCTCATATGAACATGATCGTCTATCAAATGAATGTGAAGACGGCATTTTTGAACGGTGAACTAAGGGAAGAAGTTTATGTTAGTCAACCGGATGGGTTCGTCAGTACGGAGTCTCCTAATCATGTGTACAAGCTTAAGAAGGCTCTCTATGGGTTGAAACAAGCTCCACGCGCGTGGTATGATCTCCTGTCAACATATCTCATTTCGGAAGGCTTATCCAAAGGCAAAGTGGACCCCACTCTATTCACTCTCAAAGAAGGCAACAACATGATTCTGGTACAAATTTATGTTGATGATATAGTTTTTGCTGCCACTAACATAGAATTGTCAAACCGATTTGAGAAGATAATGTCCACACGCTTTCAGATGTCGATGATGGGAAAAATTTCATTTTTCTTAGGATTACAGATTTCTCAGAATCCCAGAGGCATCTTTATTAATCAATCCAAATATGCTCTAGAATCTCTTAAGAAATATAACTTTGAAAATTGTGACCCCGTGGACACTCCAATGGTGGAGAAATCCAAGTTAGATGAAGATAGGAATGGGAGTATTGTCGATCCAAAACTTTACCGTGGGATGATTGGCACCCTTCTATATCTGACTGCTAGCAGGCCTGATTTGCAATTTGCTGTATGCATGTGTGCCCGGTATCAGGCTCGGCCTACCGAAAAGCACCTACATGTAGTTAAAAGGATCTTTCGGTATCTAAAAGGAACACTTCATCGTGGTCTATGGTATCCGAAAGATTCCTCGATTGCTTTAATATGATACGCAGATGCCGATCATGCTGGATGTCAAGACACGAGGCGTAGCACTTCTGGATCTGTGCAACTCCTAGGAGATAGATTGATCAGTTGGTCTTCAAAAAGGCAGAAAAGCGCTGCAATTTCTAGCACGGAGGCTGAACACATCGCCATGTCCGGTTGTTGTGCTCAAGTCCTTTGGATGAGATCACAATTAACTGACTACGGTCTTGGATTTAACAAAATCCCGATGTATTGTGACAACAAGAGCGCCATTGCCCTTTGCTGCAACTATGTTCAACACTCCCGGGCCAAGCACATAGACATTCGCTACCATTTCATTAAGGAGCAGGTGGAGAACGGAGTGATCGAGCTGTATTTTGTCACTACTGAGTACCAGCTGGCGGATATGTTCACCAAAGCCTTAGATCGAGGACGAATCGAGTTTTTGATCGACAAGCTTGGCATGAAATCATTCACTCCAGCGACTCTATAAGAGTTGGCAGAAGAATCAGCTGAATAGTCGTGGTAAACTATTCAGAGTATCCTTTGTTCGTGATCATGTATATTATAGTAAATATATAAACCACAAAAGAAAATACAAAAATATAAAACCAAGAAAAACCATAAAAAAATATAAAACCTAGAAAAACCATAAAAAATATAAAACCAAGAAAAACCAAAAATATTTTTCGTTTAAAACGGGCATGTCTTTTAGTACGGTAATATTTACGGCCTTAGAAATGTCAATTAATATTGACACGGTGCCATAAATAGAGTCCGTATAAAAGTTGTAATGTTTTAAAACATGCCCATTAATGGCTTGTAGTTATTTCTGACTGCAACCCGGTTTTCATATTAAAGTCACGTATTTCCTTGGAAAACGTTGGCTCAGAACGGGAATTAATTTTCTCGGGCGTGATTTACAAGCCAAATCATGCAAAGGGATCAAGTTTACTTTACAACTTGGTCTAACACGAATTAGTGTACGTCTCAGTGCATTAATTTGTTTAAATAAGAGAAATCTTATTGACACCACGAATCAAACTTTTTCAAGATATCAATTGGGAAATGTTTTTCATCATCATGTGCCTCGTTAAACAATGACTACAGCTCTTTAAATAGAAAATGGGCCATCGTTTAAGGGGGAGAAAATGTTACATCATCTTTCACATCAAAAAGATCTTCAAAAAGCTTAATGGTTAATGGTTGGATTACTTTGGCATTTGTATTGTTGTTACTTATAAGTTTGTCATGGATAGTTTTGTGCTTGTGTTAAGATAAGTTAATCACTGAGGCTAGGGTAATTAACATAAGATAGGTCAAAATGACAAGATTTAAAACTTAGAAAAACAAAAGAACTTTGTTTGTTGAAAGTAGAAAAATTGAGGGGGTAAAGTTGACAATAGGTCAAACTTGTAAAAAATTTGACTTAGTCAAAATCACACACCCCCCGTTCCCACTCTTCTTTCACTGTTCCCCTATCTTCTTGGCCGCCATTAACAAACAAGTACACAAACACTCACGAAAATCAACCAGAACATCTCAATATCAGTAATATTCTAAGATCAAGATCATCAAAAAGGTATTAAATCGGATTAATCTTTCATGCACAACAAGTTAATTAACTTTTTAAATTGAAAACAATTGAAATCAGTTTCTGCTTCAATTAGGGTTAATAAAATTGGGGGTTTTTGCCTGGGTTGTATTCGGAATGACTCTAATTGCACTAATTTGGCCTTTTGAACACTTGAATTAATCGATTTCATGCTTAATTAGAATATATATAAGTGTTGGAAACTTTCCGAGTAAGAAAGACTTTCCGAGTAAGAAAGACTTTCCGCATGGTGAAATCTTTCCGCATAGAAGCTATTTTTCCGAATAGGATTACTTTATTCCGCATAGAAAAGTTTTTCCGAATAGAAAGATCTTTCCGTATAGGCCAAATCTTTCCGCATAGAGAAACTTTTTCCGAATAGACTGAATATTCCGAATAGGGATTTTATTCCGCATAGGCCTAGTTTTTCCGAATAGGGATTTTATTCCGCATAGGCCCAAAGTTCCGAATAGGGAATTTATTCCGCATAGGCCCAATGTTCCGAATAGAGTATTTATTCCGCATAGGTCCAATGTTCCGAATAGACATTTTATTCAGAATAGGGATTTCATTCCGCATAGGATAAATGTTCCGAATAGCCTTTTTATTCAGAATAGGGATGTTTTTCCGCATAGGATATATGTTCCGAATAGACTTATGTTCCGCATAGGATTTATATTCAGCATAGACCTATTATTCTGAATTGAGTGATTTTTCCGTATAGAAGATGTTTGAATGGTTTACAAGCTAAAGGGATTAGGTCATATGTTCAATGCTTAGGTTTAAAGTCATATTGATATTCATGTTTGTCTGTTTCAACCTTTGTGTTTTATCTTAAGCAGAGACGATGACTAACCCTACAGTACAACACATACAAGACACCAAAGCCGCCGCCATTGCTGAAGCCAAGACTCTAAAGTTTATTCCAAACAACTTCCGTTTGAAGGAGGTATCTCACTCTACTCATAATGGATTTAAGGTAGGTACAGCCATGCTTGATAAATCTCATTTCAAGCATGCGCTAAGGAGAAGTGCTTCAGTGCCCTATGAATATCTTTACGAGTTTTGGGCTACCAAAGAGAGGACGTCGAACAAAATCACTTTTTCCTTAGACAACAAGCAGCAGACGCTTACTGTGTCAAACTTCAGGAAGATCTTTGGCTTTCGACCGATACTCAAAGGTCTACCATCATACTCAGCCAACCCAACTAAGGACCAGATCATGGAGATGTTCACCGCCATTGGATGTCTTGACATACGAACCCCGTCTGAGTTTACTACTGCCAAAGTTGGTCAACCATGGAAAGCTATTTTTGGGATTCTAAGCCGATGTTTAACACCCAAAACAACTGGGTTTGATGCTGTTCGTCCACCAATCATCAAGATGTTTTATGGTATGTTTAAAGGTATGGGTATTGATTATGCATCACTGCTGTGGGAGGAGTTTACTTTTCAACTCTTCACAAACACAAAGGGTAAGGTTAAAAGCTACCAGTACCCTAGGTTTATTAAGTTGATCATACATTACTTTATGGAAAACGATGCATCCATTAACAAGCGTGCAGGTAGTCATCACCACACGATGGATGATGATGATTTGGTAGACTTAAGGCAGGAGACTCATTCGAATACGGTTATTCCTGGTCCCATTCCCAGTCATCTTCTGACCGATGAGATTATTGCATCTGCTGATTACAAGAACTTGCTAACAGAAATTGAGAATCAACGAGCAAGTATTCTAGCAGGTGAAGACTCATCTACCACAGTTAAGAGCAAAGGTAAAAGGAAGCAAACAGATTTACCTGAACCCAAAACCAAGAAGAAGAAGACAGAGGGTAAGAAAGGAAAGGGTAAGGCTGATGAGATGCGCCTACGTGACGAAGAAAACATTGTTGATCCTACTCTTGATAAAACTGAGAAACAAATGATGAAGATAGCTATTCAAAGGAGTAGGAAAGATACTGGCGGTAGTGGTTCAGGTGCAAGGGTAGATGTTGAGGATGAGTACGTGGAACCAGATGATGTTGATGAGTTTGGGTCACCTGAACATTATTCCACTTCGAAGGAGCCATCAATCCCTATTTCAGCAAGTGTGGAAAAGGAGTCTGTTGCTCCTACGATCATGGTGTCAACCCAACCTTTGGTAACTCAACTTCAACCAACTCAACCCTTACCAACCAGACCGGTTTCAACACCATTTCCTCCACCACCAATAAAGCCCATCCTTAGTACCGCAGTTACAACCGAGCCTATTCCATCAACCCAAAGCAGCTCTGCAACATCTGCAATGGCCGCATTAGTGATGGCCGAAATGTTGGATAAACATGTGGATACTAACAAGAGAGAAATGGATGAACTTCGCCAAGAGCTAAATAGAAGAGCTCAAAGTGAAGAAGCATCAAGGAAAGCTCAAGAAGAGTTGATTGCCAAGTTCGCTGCAGACATGGAATTTACACGTAAAGCTCATGCAGAAGAACTTGCTAGGGTTAAAAAGGCTGAAGCTGATAGGCATCAAGCACGAATTACGAGACTTAAAGCTATTAAGGATGACCTTAAAGAGCAAAAAGCAGCTCTTGAAGCTTCTATTGAGCAGAGAGTGAAAGACTCCGTTGAATCCCTAATGCCTAAACTGCGTGATGATTTGAAGACGCTTGCTGCTGACAACTTAATGATCAAATCATCCAACCCTTCAGAAGCCGCCTACAAGATTGCTTATGACTTGACGGATTTTGAATTGAAGAAGATCCTTAAGGCTCGTATGGTGGAACTTGGATCGTTTGATAAATCGAGGATTCAACGGGCTCTCTTCAAATCCCTAAATGACGCTATCATGGAGGATGATAGGTTGTTCAAGACATTTGGAAGTGTGGTACCCTACCACATTCTCCCTGAGGAAGAAAGGGAAGAGAGTGAAGAAGAAGAGGGTACTGGTGGAGAAGAGGAAGAAGAAGAAGAAGAAGAAGATAAGAATGATGATGATGATGAGGATGATGAGGATCAGAATGATGAGGATGATGATAATGATAAGGATGATGATAATGATGATGAGGATGATGATGACGATGATGATGATGGCGATGATGGTGGTGATGGTAATGAGGAGAGTGTTCGAGGGAGCAACGGGGATGATAATGAGGATGCTGATGGGGGGAAACAGCCTGAGAAAGGGGATAAGGCTGCCAGCTCAAAGAAAGTGGTTAAGTCTGGCACCAAGTCAAAGAAAG
The DNA here is from genome assembly GCA_025667525.1 of Glebionis coronaria. Taxonomy (NCBI): domain Eukaryota; kingdom Viridiplantae; phylum Streptophyta; class Magnoliopsida; order Asterales; family Asteraceae; genus Glebionis; species Glebionis coronaria. The sequence continues at coordinate 345,172,023 of CM046876.1, forward strand.
ATGCAGCACCAAAGGAAAAATCTACATCCACGGAATCCAGACGATCGAAGTGGCGCCATGATGTGAATGCCACTACAGGGTCATCTATTCCTGGTACATTTATTTATGCATCCATACCTCTTACCACTAACCCTGTTAGTTCTATTGTTGTTGCTCCTGTGATTGCAGAATCGGTAACCGAACCTGAAGCTGCACAACACTCACCCGTCCATGACACTGCTGAAATGCCTGAATCAGAACAAGCAGATGTTCACGTCTCCACTCCTCTGCAACAAAACCCACAATCTACTATTCCTGAACCAAGCACAAGGGACTGGGCGGACACGTTGGAGATCGACGAGACTGCACCACCACAGGCTTGGATCACGGCAGCGGCGCAGTATGATCCGATCACCGACGCCGACAAAGATGTCTTGTATCTTCGTATCCGCAGTCCGATTGACTTATGTGCATTTCTTGCTCATGAGTATAAGACTTCGGTTACTCCATCTTTGGTGAAGAAAGTACTGAAGGATAAAAGACTTCGCGCCAAAACCCGGTTGACTCAAATGGAGTTCGAATATTATGCCGATGAGATCCTGAAGGCTCTAAATACCGTTCAACAGCCAGGTCTTCATGCGTCAGAAAGAGCTCCACCTCCAATGGATCCTACTCAAGATAATCAGATTGCTCTTGACTTCTTCGTCACCAATGATCTTGTGTATCTACTGAAGGGGTCATCAAAGTACGTAACCTCCCTGACCTTGCTGAAAGCTGCCAACTGGGGGACAATACCCTTTATCGAGGAAAAGGTAAAGCGACTCTGGGTCCCTAAGATAAATCGTAATTATGATATGTATGCTGTCATAGGTGCATCTCATTGGGACGAACGAGTCCGAAGGGCGTACAGGGGTTGCTGCTTGGTCAATTCTGGAAGCAATGTTAGATCCGACATCCGCATCTCCAGCATCTTAGGAATGAAAACTGAAGCCAAGAATGGCTATTATCATGTGACGGAGATTCGTTTGAAAAGGGAGGATGACAGGGAATACAAAATCCAGCAGGGAGATTTTTCCATCATTCGCCTTGAGGATATCGAAGATATGCTGCTTCTGATGACCAGAGATCAACTCACACATATTCCTCGTGAAGACCTCATTGCTTTGAATACAGCACTTCGTATGTTCACACGAAGCGTTGTCATCAAGACACGAGTTGAAGATCTTCAGTTGGGAGTCGAAAGCTATCAAAGGAAGCTTAACCTAACCCGTCCAGTGAATAAAGTGCTACCTCAACATGTAGAAAGATGTCCCTATACCGGTATTTCTGTCCCGAATTACGGCATCTTCTACTTGAACAGTCGAGGTTTAATGAAGTTTATGAGGGTGGGTGAGCTCCATAAGTACAGTGATGGGACTCTTCTACAAGTCAGAGAAAAGTTGGAGCATCTGAACTCGGGTGGGACTTTGCCAGAAATGACGGAGGATTGGCATCCGGGTTACCGGCAGATGGCGAAGTACGTGATCAAGAAGATCGATCAAAAGCTCCGTGAACGCAGATTGATGAGGAGCTTGGAAAGATTTGTGGGTGGTAGACCATATGGAGTGCACTACAGGACACTGCAACGATCCATCTAATGGGTCGTACATTTCAGGTCACTCTATATTGGTATTATTTGTGAATATGTATATTTGTGAATAATATGCTTTAATGGCTTGTTTTAGTGTTAAGGTATGATAGTTTTTCAAGAATTTCTCATGAGATTCTAAATCTTTCAAAATATATCATACTAAAGCACTACAACTATCCCTTATTAATTTAAGGGGGGGCAATAACTTGTTCTATGGCCAAACATCGATTTCATTTTTACCCAAAGACCGGTTAATCCATTCAATATCCCAAATATTAATGGTTAACATTTTGGATAAGGGGAGAAAATGGGATTAAGGAGATTTAAATGATACTTGGCTAAAAGATGAAAAAGACTTAACGATTATCCAACTTAATATGTGTAAAGCACGTGTTAAGGGGGAGCGTTTTTGATGAACAAAACACCTAAGGTACAAAACTTTTGATTTTAATATCACAAGTACCTTAAGTGATTTTCAATGATTTTTCATGGTGGCAATTCCTTCCCAAAACACACTTAATTCACGACGAATGTGGTGACAAAAGGGTGGTAGGAATAGGTTTAGTCCAATGATTCATCAGAGCCGATGGAATCTTCCCAAGGACAATTCCCTAGATAGAATTAGAAGTCCTAGGAAAGATGGAGAAAGATTGTGAACGTAGCTGAATGCCGACCAAGTACTCAAGCTAGCACTGGAACAATCACAACAAGGTGCTAGTGATGACGTATTGGTAAGCATTGAAGGGGTTGAAGAATGAAAAAGAATTGTAAAGATAAAGGGTGTAAAGAAAGAAGCCCTCCTTACAACGTTAGGCAGAAACCGGGTCAATACATATGCTATTGAGGGCATTTTTGCTAATGATTCTCGGTATTAAAGAAAGACATCATGGACCCAGTGATGCAATGCACAACCCTTCCCAGCTAACTCAAATATCTCTCAAAAGGTATTTGTTTTAATCACACGGAGATCAACACGTTATCTATTGGTTTATTCACTCCGAATAGACTGGTATTGAAAAGGTGGCACTCCTCTCCAGCCATCGCTCACTAAATCAAAACGCACAATCGAGTCTAGAGCCAAGAGATCATCAAAAGTCTCATTAGGACACTTTCTATTTATTCCTTGCTTTCTCACACACTGTGAAAAGTAAGAGATTTTCATGAGTCCTACGCAGTATTCCTGTAATATTGCCAGAACATCCGAGTAATACGCAAGTATTATAATGAAGATGGAAATCCTGCTTGAGCCAACATCAAACAAGCTCATGGTAGGTTACACGTGCGGTTCTTTTAGAACCAATCTTGTGAAAAACTGGAAGGTAACAGTGGTTTAATTCCTAATTGAACTTAAACTCGTTCCAGGCCTCTTCGCATTATCATATGATCTTGCCAGAACACTCAGAGTGACTCTTTATTGACCACAGTGACGAGTGGAAATCCTTCTAGTGTTAACATCAAACAGCACTTGGTAGGTGACGTGCAAGATTCTTTATGAATTGAGCTCGTGACAACTGGAAAGCAACGATGGTGAAAATCTTAATTGAAATTCACTTGTTCCAGGTTTCATGAATTGACGGCTTCAAATCACAAGGATAATTTATCCAAGTGATTCACTCTTTATGTTCGCATTCAGCTTTGGACGGTCGAATAAAGAGAACGGGTTTACCCGCGAAATCCTGTCAGGAAGTTACTTAATTGAAACTATCCGTCACGGGTACGATATCTAATATCGTCCAACGGTCTTCACCGACCGGAGGTAAAATGCTACCGAATTAGAATAAAATGTTCAAAGCCATTTTATTCGTGTCGTTGCTGTGTACCTGTTAAAGACGGTGGCGTTGCTGTGTACCTGTTGAAGACGGTGGCGTTGCTGTGTACCAGTGAAGACGGTGGTGTTGCGGTGTACCTGTAAAAGTCGTTCCCACATGCTTATGTCTTTTGCAACAAAGTTCAGCAAAAATTCAAGAAAGTACAAGATGAAGTCTTCCGCTGTACCAAACTCTGAAGCTTTCGAGAATTCAACAAAAAGACGTAAGTGTGTGGAACATGAAGTCACGAGGAGGCAAAGTTCACAAGAAAGGCAAAGATCGCACGTGAAAGGCCAAAGAACAATGCTCTCAAGTCAAAGCCAAAAAGATCAAATCAACATATTCACAACAAAAGAAAGAAAAGAAGAAAAGACTACGAGCTAAAGAACGAAGACTTAGTATAGTATGCTAGGTTTAGAACTTTGTAACGTGGAGTGACCTCCCTTAGGGGGAGATTGTTAGAAATACGTTTTAACGTATATTAGAAGTATCGGTCACTCCACAATATGATTTATGTTGTAATAGCTCGTAGTTAGCAATTAGTTAAAAGTTACTTATTAAGTTAAGTAAGAACCGGTCCATGGGCTTGTCATGGACCGGCCCAAGCCCAATGTTAGGCTTGGAGTATAAATACCCCTTTCCACCATGGAAAGGGGTTGGTTGTTGTTCCATTTGCACTTTCATATTAATAAAATCACACACATTTTCTCTCACTTTCTCTCTCTAGTTTCTCTCACTAGAAAACATCAACCCACTTCATAGATTCATAGGTTATCAATATTCTACAGTTGTGATGACAAATGAAGGAAAATGGATTCTCTTTTATTTTTGTAATTTCATGTATTTTGTTGGCTTTTAAAATTTGTGTAAATGTAAAAAGGTTCAAAAGATTTTAGGCGAGGTGTCGTGTTTAACAAATTTAGATCGAGGAGAAAAATGGATTACTTTTAAGTGGGTTATGAACATAATAAGTGAATCGCTAAATTTGTGTATCATAACTTTTATTTAGAAAAATTCGATTTTAAAAGAGTCGGTTCCTTTAATAGTGATTTCTAACACGTAATGTAAGTAGACTAAAAATCATCTATGTAGAAAGTTTCATGAACGTCATCTATAAAATTTAAATTCGTACACCAAATACGCGAAAACAATCGGGAATTTCAATAGACGTACAAGTCTAACCCATAAACATCGTGTTTCACTTTAATCAAGTAATTTAAATTTCTCGATTTTTACAGAAAGGTACTTAGATCTGTTAGGTTATTGTAGATCTTGTACTATCAAGATGTGATTGTCGATTTCCTACATAAGTAAAGTATACCGTTAGTCCTTACAATGAGGACGGACACCACGATTAGACTCCAGCGTGAGAGTAAGTATTCATATCTTCGAGATATATGTGTGTGTAAAGATGAGTGAGAAAATTGTACTTCGTTCGGAGTGCAAGTGGGTACTATTTATAGGAGAAAGTATTGGGCCTTTCCCTGTTTCTCAGGTAGTACTTAGGAGTGGGCCTTTGTGGTCTAAAGGCCCATTTGTCTGTTTATTCTCTAATCATGACATACGGATTGATTCTTTGAGAATCCGTCCGCAGGGTTCTCGGACGTGCTTGCTGGAAGCGTGTCCGGCATTGTGTTGCGGCTCCGCTCATTGGAAGTGGACCTGTCTAGAGCTTTTGCCACCGTGGTGGGCTTTTGCGTACTTGGGTCTGGGTCCAAGGTTTGGTGTATAGTTTTAGGCCCAATGGGCGGTATCCATGCTATACTCCATCACATATCATACTCGAGTGGTAAGCATGTTCTTTGCTAATGCATATGACGTTTTCATCAAGAATAACATTACCTCTATCTATCGATTTGTATGTACTAAAAAGGTTCCTATTACCCGTCATATGCCTTGAGCGACCATTGTCCTTGATCCATTCATCGGGCTCAAGTCCGATATTTACGTAAACCTACAAATCATGAAACTCAAGTGTTTGGTCCCCATTGTTTATGGGTCCGTGTGGGTTAATCATACCTCTAATAGCCATACCAATTTGAGTGTTACCGAACATTTCCCATGGAACTAGATTTCTTATTAAATTTTGATTTCAACATGTGCACATAGATGTCGACACGAAAGCACATGTGCATATAGAATAAAAGACAAATAGAAAATGCATAAGCATATAGGTGTACTGCAAAGGTTATCTAAGAATGATAAGATAGTGATATGCAAGTGCAAGAAAAACTCATAAAACACATAAGCATACAAGGTTTGACACAAGCAAGATGTTCATATGCATAAATATCCATTAGCACTCAACACAATTATGATAACAAACCTACGGATTCTTTTTAACATCATCGTTTTATTCTATACCAAACACCATTTTCAACATATTATATGTTTAGAGAATAACCCAAGGTGGTGTATTTGAAAAGTTTACTTAGATCCTATTTCTAAGTAACTTACTAAGTACAAGTAAGAGTATAACATATGCAAAGAAAGTGAAGTAAGTCTATAAGCAAAGTGAAAGCCAATTTCCCATCTATGTGCACAAAATCTAGCAAATGTCCTATTGTGCGTAATAATGTAACTGACAAGGAAGAAAGTGAGTAGCATGGCAAGGTTGACACATATGTAACACAAATAGAAGTAATCATAACTTGTAATAACCAAACAAGATATATGCAAACTCATAAAACACAGCAAGTAACATTTAGCATACCAATATTTTTACTTAACTTTGTGTTTAAGTATGAGGATGTATACCAAGCTTGAATAGTTTCCTTTGCAAGACAAAATAATTTGTTTTATATAGTGGACACAACCTTTGTAAAACCCGCATTAAAATATCATGAACAGTACACATGAACAGTGAACATATGAAAATACGGTAAAATTAAAACTTTCCATTTTTAATAATAATTCACGTGTCACAGTATTTAATAACATGTAGTTATGTATATTTTATAAATGTGTTAAGTACACGACATATAAAAATCACGATAATTAAACATGAACGTACACGTAAATAATTGAACTCGGGAAAACTACGGGTTTCCCCATGGACTCCCTTTAGGCCGCGGCTAGACAAGAAGAAGGAAGGGATGGGCTTGGCCCATAACCCAACTTAAAATACATGTTAACGAAAAACCACAGGATAATAAAACATAATTTAGGTTTTACAAAAAGTTTTCCTTGCCTCCCTTGTCTCCTCCTGCCGTCGGCCACATCAAAGAACAAGGAACAAACCGGACAATTTTCATTGTTGATTTATTTAGTGTACGTGATCGTGATCTCATAACATTTTTCCTACACGTGTTCGGTATAATCAGTCACTTTCTTTTCTTTTAAAATTCTATATGAATTCATGTTTATTTTAATTAATCATAAAAACAAGATGTAAAACATGTAGATTAATTAAAACACGTAATAAAAGGGGTGTTTGTGTTTGTTGGTTTCGGTCGAGCACCAAACCGAGAGCATGGGGGCTCTCGGTGGTGTTTGATTTGCCCAACCGAGACCCCATGGTCTCGGTGTAGGGTTTGTGTGGGTCGAACGCAGCAAGGGGACCCCCGACCGAATATCAGGGTGGGGTTTTGTGTTGAACCGAGTGCCAACCGAGACCTATAGGGTCTCGGTGGGGATTTTTTATGCTAACAATGGGAACCGAACAAAAGCAGGGGGAACCGAGCATAACCGGTAAGAACCGGCTATGAACCGGTGTGAACCGGCAGAACCGCCAGTGGGAACCGGGTCTGGCAGCGGTTAGCCGCGGCTCGAGCAGTGGTAACACCACTCGGATAGTGGCAAACGGCTAGGTCGGGTTAGCCACTGTCAAAGGTGTTTGGCTCGGCTTGTATGTGACTCGGGTTTCGGGCTCGGGTTAATTTTTAAAACACGGGTCCTGGTTTCGGGATAATATTTAAAATCAGAAAATATGTTTAATTAAATTATTTACTAGACTTTTTAATTAAATTAAATTCATGACTTAGGTTAAATATTAAAATTAATATTTCACGTATAACCTAAAGTATTTTACTTAGCTTAATTTAATTAAAACATGTATTTTTAATTAAATTCTTATAACGTATAGTTTAATTAATTAACAAGTTATTTAATTAATAAGCTATAACCATGACTTGTATTATACTAATTAAACTTTACTTATTATTAATAATCCAGCTTATTTCTAATTATGGAAACTTACTATTTTTGGAAACTTTCTATTTTTGGAAACTTACTATTTATAGAAACCTGCTATTTTTAGAAAGTTACTTACTATTACAATACAAGTATTATAAAACATTAATACATGAATAATACACAACAGAACATCAGAGTAACTACAGTTAACACAGTAAAACTCTAGAACATGACATAATAACTATAACAAGCTAATAACACACAGGACCATTAAAACACATGTAATTCAGACAACTCATACACGTTCCCATTCTTATGTAGTATTATCCGTCAAGGCGGAGTAGTTTCTTCAGCGTTTTCGTTAGCTTCTACTGGACATAAGGTACGGATTTCCCGTCCTTCAGTAAGGACAATCTTTTCCTTTATTAGGGTTTCCCGTATGCAGCCAGCTATTTTCTCTAGTAGTTATAGATTAAATGCTTATGTTTTATTAGTTACCTTGGCCATATACATGCATGACTAGTTTCACCTAGTTATGAAGGTACCATAACCATAACACTAGAGGCACTAGTGTTATGACTTCACCACGGCGGAGTGATAGCTCGTGGCGCCCCTTTCAGTTATTTGGCCATTATTATATTATTATTATCATGTGGGGCGTATGGGTGCATCCTAGGTTCAGTTTCAGTCAGGATTTTATGGTGAATGTGGTGTGTGCCTTGCATCCTTCACAAGGAGCTGATCCCTCCTACCCATTACCAATTAATTAGAGGCATCCCATCTAATTTGCATGAGGACGTCACCCCTCCAAGTATTCATGCACGTTGTTGACCTCATGACCTATATTGTCTTTTGGTATATTAAACTAATACAGATTTTCATAAGTAACATAAGATATGTTTTCAGAAATAAAACCAGTAAACATGACATACATCTAGGTTTTCCCAGGACTTATTCATTTCTGCTGCAATTCCTGCTTTATATGCTTTATATGCTTTCATTCCTTTATGTCTTTACGTTATGCTATATATCCGTGCACTGAGCGTTATGCTCAGCTGTTTTCCATTTCCATGTTCCCAAACCGCAGGTACCCAAGGTCGCAAGTAGGATCTCCAGAGTATGTGCATTCGGATGGAAGCTATCCACCCTCTTTTACCTTATGCATTTATTCCTATTTTTCATACTTTACTTCATCTGAACATTGTTTAGTCCTTTCATTTACAGTACTTAATATTGCTTGTGTGTGAGTTACTTAGACTACCGATGTTTGTTTCCTGTATTTCTATCTATGGTCATGAATATTTAGACATTTACCTTGCATGCTTTGATGACACGTCATATTTTACTGTAGTATTCCATCTTAACAAATGGGTTGTTACAATTATGGTATCAGAGCCAAAGTTTCGACCTGTAGCTCTATAAAACATGACCTGTGACTTATGGGTAGTCACCAGCGTCTTCCTAAAACCGATAGTTGGTTTTCATGCATTCATTCATTTTCATGCATTCATATCATTGTCGCAGGTTTATGACTAAGTAATGGTTGGTACAGGACTGGCCCTATTTAGTCGCATGTTCTTTTATTGAAACTTTTAACTTTGCGACCGACCCATAGGCGTCCCCTCGCTATTTCTTTTGTTTTAGGTGAACTGACCAAAGACGTTTACCCTCGCGGATATAAAAGTTTTTATAAACTACATCATGCATTTCACGTTTGTGTAGATTCGGTAATATACTCATTTACTTTTGTTGTTGTTTGTTAACAGGAAACTCAACAAAGAGCTTCAACAGAGAATGCCAGGTCCTCAAACAGATTCGTCATAGAAACTTAATTCTGAATCATAACATCATGCAGTCTACCTAAATTCAAAGGACTAGTTCTTCCATTTAACTTGATTATATCCAGACTCACCATTTGGTTCAGGCTCATCAGATCTTAACTTGATTCAAAGAGTGATGATATGTAGCGATATAGCAGAAGGAATGGCTTATCTTCATCATGATTCACCTATAAAAGTGATACATTGTGACTTGAAACCGAGTAATATACTTTTGAATGATGACTTTACAGCTTTGGTATTAGATTTTGGGATCGCGAAGTTGGTAATGACCATTGGTTGTGGAAATGAGAATATGGGGAATTGTACTGCTAATATGATTTGTAGAAGACACGGAGTCGACAAATCTACAAGTGTGAACTCATTTTAGCCTGATAAAGTGGTTTGAATTAGGCTATAGAAAATAATGTGTGTTTAGTTTAGGCTATGGAAGACACGTAAATTCAGAAATATAAAGTAATGTGTCTTTTTAGTTTAGGCTATAGAAAATAATGTGTCTTTTTAGATGTGAAACCCACTGAAGTAAGAAACCAAGGGCATTTGGAGAAGCCTTTTTGAAAAAAAAAACAAAGACGCGACTTGGAGATGGATAGAGGCTTTGAAAGGAGCAGCCCGTCTAGCTGGGCTAGAGCTGAAGAACACTCTTAATGGGTAATTTATTTCATCATGTCTATGCGTGCCATGATCCTTACTTTTGTTTGTTGCTAATATGCGTTTTAAAAGGACAATGGATGAAACGTCATTATTACACTACTGTGTTTTTTACTTCACATATGATTATGTTATTTATACTTCTTATCTATATCTCTCTTATATACTTCTATACTACATAGTATATAATATATATAAAGGGTGTACACCTTTTTTCTTGAAAATTAAAAAATTAAATTAATGTCTTGCCTAAATTATTCTAATATACCTTAAACGTGATCAATTATAAATTTGATAACTTTGCATCAAGGGTTGACCAAAATCATCACTACTAGAAAATGGAGCATCAGCGACGGAATTTCCGACTGACGTATTTTCGTCGCCAATTTCCGACGAAGTTCCGTCACGTTAGTGACTGATATTGTGATCAAAATTTTCCAATGATTTTCAGACGGAATTCCAACAAAGTTCCGAGAGATAAAAAATTTGACGGAAATCCGTCGGTAATTTACTTGAGTTGCGTCCATTCTCCGACGGGGTACCGACATATGTATTTACCCATCGCTATTCGGTCGGAAAAGGGAAGATATTAGTTATGGTTGAATATGCATTTGGTAATCGGTCGGAAGATTTAATCCCTTCCGACGATTTTCCGATGGGTAGAGGGACTTCTAATATTAATTTGAGATCTGAAATATTGTAGAAGAAGATAATTGTGTACTGTGCAACTTAGATCTGGAATATAGACATATTGGTGTTGGGCCCTAGTACTTTATGTTTTTATTGTAATTCTATGCTATTAACTTTTTTATAGGAGAGTTATTTAAAATAGTTGGTGTAAACGTCAATTTTATTAAAATCTCCTTTTTTAATTTATACCATTTGAGTTTATACTTTTATCGACGTATAGTCTGCAGTTGGCCTGGCCCAACAGGCCCGCGGCCCACACATACCTAACTTACCCTTCAAGAAACCCTAGTCCTATAAATACAAGGGTAGGGGTCTCATTCTACATCAGGTTCTCTCTCAAAACTACACCTCTTATACCACATATTCATTCGATAATAACTTGACAGTCGGAGGTGGACCCCTGGGCTCCGGACTCGGGTCCACGTCTAACCGGTTTACCTTTGTTTGCAGAATTACTCAGGACCCGGGAAGACGACGAACGGCCCAGGAGAGTCGTCAGACCGGCCTAGCCAAACTATGCTCCAACAAGTTGCCGCCATCCGTGGGACCCGACAAAAACTATGTGTCTGTTCTCATAATCCAGAAAACAAAAATCAATATCGAATGGGGTAACTCTAATACTTTCGCATTATTTTTCATATTAACTATGATATGTGCAGTTTTGCAATATGCATGCAAGAATCACTAGACTCTATTAGTATATTCCTCAAACTTACGATTTTTGGATTCTTCATCTAAATTGATATCATGAGGTCAAATTAAATAACTAGGAATCAGTTGATGGGAAAAAGATATATTGAATATCATTAATTTTTGGTTAAACCATTTTATGAAGGAAGAAAAACCAACGCATCTGGTATCATTAGATTCCATGGCCGAATAAATTTATATGTTTTCTTTATTCTTGTTTTTTCGCTTGCTGTATTACATTATATATTATGTCACATGTACGATCACCACGGCGTGAACCGTACCCGTACCCTAATTCTATAAAACATGCGGCTTCAAGATCTATTTGCTGCGGCGATGTCTGTTTTGGTTTAGCAATATAATAATTACACTATGTGGAGCAACTAGCAATAATAGTCGAAGATTACGTGACAAAAAGTGTATATCTCACCGAGTCCATGATCTTCGGTTTATTTATTACTTCTATTCACTTAGGGATAAAACATATATTCCATATAAAAGAAAGAAAAGAATAACACCTATAAATGCTCCACCTTATTCTTTCTAATGTTCTGTTCTTATACATGATGGCATGACACGGAATTTATTTCTTATACATGATGGCATGACACAGTTTTCTATTGTTTTTTATAGGTCTTTCAAAAAATTTCGATATTAGGTTTGATACGTCAATTTCGAATATTTAAGTTGATGCAAAACATAAAGTCGCTATTTTTCTATTTTGTATTTACGGTCATGAGCCGCGTCCTTCCGTTTTAGTCCACACATTACAAAATATTACGCATATCTTTTGAACTAATAAAAAGATATTATCTATCTTTAAAATTTGATAAAGATATATTTCGATATCTTTCGAAATTATAAAAAAATATTATTTCTATCTTTTTCAAGAGGTAACAGGATATTGCATATACTTTTTTTTAGTATGGTAAAAGATATTTTTCTATATCTTTTATAATTAAAAAAATCATGATATTTATGTTAATAAGATATTACGTATATCTTGGTAACAAGATATTATATATATCGTTTAGCTTTGTGCGATTTTCTTTTATTATGATAAATGTTCGCATCTTTCAATACATATCTAGATACATATTTGCATGTCTAGTATTAAGTGATTGCTTATGATACTTATATATATATATGCTACTCCATACATTCGGACATCTTTAGCCTATAGGCGTACATGTACACATCGTTCCCAGGCGGAATAAGAGGATCGATGAACCTAATAATTCAACTTGTCGTGTAAGAGGGTTGCAAACCTAATGACCACGTATCATGTATCCTTGTTAGACACCTTGCTATCAAGACGTTGTAGTAAGTTACGCAAACCACATGACTCATGATGGACTTGCAAAAGACACATTGTGCACGTCTAACAACATTTTGTCAAAAATTTAACCGTCCTTATGGTAAATGCGGTACGCTGCACGTAGTGGCATAGCTCATCCCATAAGTTAGTTAAGATACGTCTTATACTTGTGACAATTCGCGGTTATGGCAAGACCCATCCGCGTTGGTTCGCATGTTCGAACCCAATTTCTATCTTTCATACGCGGCTATGGTACGTCCATTCGCGCTGGTCTACACGACCGTAATTTTTTGAATACTTGATTAAGTTTAATACTCCTAATCGAGTGTAGCACTATTAAACTTGGGGGGCTACTAGGGTATACTAATACCACTATTGATGTGCACGTTACACAAATATCTTTGATATATTCCTTTGCCGCAGAAGTCCGCCTTATGCCGGTTTATTCCTTTGCCATGGAAGTATCTCTTCCATTGGCTTATTCCTTCGTCGCGGAAGTACTCCTTCCGCGCGCTTATTCTTTTGCCATGGAAGTATCTCTTCCATTGGCTTTTTCCTTCACCGCGGAAGTACACCTTCCGCGCGCTTGTTTCTACGCCATAGAAGTATCTCTTCCATTGGCTTGTTCCTTCGCCGCGGAAGTACTCCTTCCGCGCGCTTATTCCTTTGCCATGGAAGTATCTCTTCCATTGGCTTTTTCCTTCGCCGCGGAAGTACTCCTTCCGCGCATTTATTCCTTTGCCATGGAAGTATCTCTTCCATTGGCTTTTACCTTCGCCGCGGAAGTACTCATTCCGCGCGCTTGTTTCTACCGCAGGGAAGTATCTCTTCCATTGGCTTGTTCCTTCGCCGCGGAAGTACTCCTTCCGCGCGCTTATTTCTTTGCCATGGAAGTATCTCTTCCATTGGAATTTTCCTTCGCCGCGAAAGTACTCCTTTCGCGCGTTTATTCCTTTGCCATAGAAGTATCTCTTCCATTGGCTTTTTCCTTCGACGCGAAAGTACTCCTTCCGCGCGCTTGTTTCTACGCCATGGAAGTATCTCTTCCATTGGCTTGTTCCTTCGCCGTGGAAGTACTCCTTCCGCGCGCTTATTCCTTTACCATGGAAGTATCTATTCCATTGGCTTTTTCCTTCGTCGCGGAAGTACTCTTTCCGCGCGTTTATTCCTTTGCCATGGAAGTATCTCTTCCATTGCTTATTCCTTCGCCGCGGAATTACTCCTTCTGCGCGCTTATTTCTGAGCCATGGAAGTATTTCTTCCATTGGCTTATGCCTTTGCCGTGGAAGTATCTCTTCCGTTGGCTTATTCATGTGCCGTAGAAGTATTCTTCCACGTGTTCGTTATCTTTCGCCGTGGAAGTATTCTTCCACGTGCTCATTATCATTCGTTGTGGAAGTACTCTTCCGTGCTCTCATTATCATCGCCGTGGAAGTATCCCTTCCACGTGCTTCTTGTCTTCGTCGTGGAAGTATCTCTTCCACGTGCTTATTTTCTTCGCCGTGGAAGTATCTCTTCCACGTGCTTAGTATCATCGCCGTGGAAGTATCCCTTCCACGTGCTTATTGTCTTCGCTGTGGAAGTATCCCTTCAACGTGCTTATTGTCTTCGCCGTAGAAGTATCTCTTCCACGTGCTTATTATCATCGCCGTTGAAGTATCCCTTCCACGTGCTTATTATCATCGCCGTGGAAGTATCCCTTCCACGTGCTTATTGTCTTCGCCGTGGAAGTATCCCTTCCACGTGCTTATTGTCTTCGCCGTGGAAGTATCCCTTCCACGTACTTATTGTCCTCGCCGTGGAAGTATATCTTCCACGTGCTTATTGTCTTCCCCGTGGAAGTATCTCTTCCACGTGCTTATTATCATCGCCGTGGAAGTATCCCTTCCACGTGCTTATTATCATCGACGTGAAAGTATCCCTTCCACGTGCTTATTGTCTTCGCCGTGGAAGTATCTCTTCCATGTGCTTATTGTCTTCTCCGTGGAAGTATCTCTTCCACGTGCTTATTATCATTGTCGTGGAAGTATCCCTTCCACGTGCTTATTATCATCGTCGTGGAAGTATCCCTTACACGTGCCTATTGTCTTTCGCCGTGGTAGTATCTCTTCCACGTGCTTATTATCTTCTCCGTGGAAGTATCTCTTCCACGTGCTTGTTGTCATCGCCGTGGAAGTATCCTTCCACGTGCTTATTGTCTTTCGCCGTGGAAGTATCTCTTCCACGTTCTTATTATCTTCGCCGTGGAAGTATCTCTTCCACGTTCTTGTTGTCTTCGCTGTGGAAGTATCCCTTCCACGTGCTTATTATCTTCGCTGTGGAAGTATCTCTTCCACGTGCTCATTATTTTCGCCGTGGAAGTATCTCTTCCACGTGCTTGTTATCTTCGTCGTGGAAGTATCTCTTCCACGTGCTCATTATTTTCGTCGTGGAAATATCTCTTCCACGTGCTTATTATATTTGCTGTGGAAGCATTTCTTCCATGTGCTCATTATCTTTTACCGTGGCAGTATTCTTCCACGGGCTCATTCTCCTTCGTCGTGGAAGTACTCTTCCACTGGCGCCTTATTTTAGCCGTGGAAGTATTCCTTCCATGGGCTCATTGTCTTCATCATGGAAATACGTCTTCCACTCTCTTGTTGCCTTTGCCGTTGAAGTACGCCTTCCACTGGCTCATTCTGCCACAGAAATACGTCTTCTGTTGGTTCATATCTTTGTTACAGAAGTACGTCTTCCGTGACGAATTACTTTGCCCGGCCACGAAGTGATTTCTTCAAATTTGCATTGTTTGACCTTTAATAGACGAAGCTTGATCAACTACGCCTAGTTCAGAAAAAACCGTGACAAAATTTTTAAGTCATTATCGTGTGTCGTGGCCGCAAGACGGATGTAGCATCCGCATCACCTTGCCACAGAAGTACATCTTCTGTTTTCCTTAAGACGAATGAAATATTCGCATTATGTTGCATCATCAGTGGGTACAAGAAGTACGCCTTCAAAATACTCACAATGCAACATACGGGTTCCACTTCCACAATCATAAAACCTTCTTGTCATCCTCACGTTAGTGATGGACAAGAATTAAACCTTGCCAAATGCCAGTGTTACCCCGGCTATAGAACACGTTTTCTTCTTACGGGTCTTTACCGTCAAGTAACGGGAAACCAAGCATTCGAGCACAACCACCCGTCTTACGTATACATGTTTTCCTATTTCTTTCGACGTGGATATGCTTACAGGTAGCAAATATGGTGTAAAGTCTAGTAACCTCGGTGACAACCTCGCATACTAGATTGGGGGGACATGATGGCGTATAGTGGTTATGCTCACTATTCGCAATCCCAGCCCATCATCTTTTTGCTAAAGGAAACCCATTACGAGTGGAGCAATATATTACGGATGACCCACGAGGATATCCTAGCAACAAGCCGCACGCGGTTGTTTAGTAAGCGTGATACATGAATAAGTCTAGCATAACATGATCATGGACCATATCATACTAGACTAGGGGACATGTCGACGTATAGTCTGTAGTTGGCCTCGCCCAACAGGCCCACGGCCCACACATACCTAACTTACCCTTCAAGAAACCCTAGTCCTATAAATACAAGGGTAGGGGTCTCATTATACATCAGGTTCTCTCTCATAACTACACCTCTTATACCACATATTCATCCAATACTAACTTGACCGCCGGAGGTGGACCCCGGGGCTCCGGCCTCGGATTCACGTCTAACCGGTTTACCTTTGTTTGCAGCATTACTCAGGACCCGGGAAGATGACGAACGGCCCAGGAGAGTCGTCAGACCAGCTTAGCCAAACTATGCTTCAACAACTTTATTATATAATGTATACTTACAAAATATAGTTTATACTACGATATCCGTAAAAACTATAAACATGCATATTCTATAAAACATGATATTAACAATTAAAAATCCAACAACATATTAATTAAATAATATTCCAGTTTAATCGATGCCCGGGCTTCTCAATAAAGTAGTCGTTTTAGATTAGTCGACTCATAATATCGAGTCAAAAATTCAGATATAGCAAGATAAAATAATTAGCTTGTGCTTTCAAATAAACTTTTTTTTAAAGATCATGATTTAACAAGGTTTTGGGTAAAATTTAGCTTTAAAGCACTCATATTAATACAAGATTTTTATGTAAATAATTGATAGTCTGAGAGAAAGGCATGATTTTTTTATGGCAGTTTGTTGCAGCGGAGTATCTTGCGTGCTACCGAGGCACCAAGTTACTCGACCTGAGTTTGAATCATCTCACGAAGAGAATATCAACCCCCATGCTAAACCCCCATGCTAGCCATCTAGTTTCCCTTTATGGGGCTTCAAGGCATTGTGATGGGATTCAAACCCGTCTGCCAGTTCTGGGAAAATCCCCCACATGGGGAATGACAAGAGTCTAACCCCTGACCTCCCCCACATGGAGATTATAACCAAATGCATCCATCCAACTGAGTTAGACTTGATTTGCATAAGTGTGACTGGGGTTGATCCGGTTGGATTCAGGTTAACTCGGGTTAAGACTAAAAATTGTTGGAAATATAGTTCAATTGTGGGTTCAGTTCATACTGGTGAATGGGTAAGGAGGTACGGAGTGTACACCCATAAGTCCTTGAACACCCAGACTCTTATAGTAGGTAACATGTTGTTCAGTATTGCTGATGAACTTCAGTGAGTTAACTCTTCATAAACTCTGGACTGAAGGTATTCATCAGGGAGTAACTCCACTGAAGAATTGTCTTTAGTGTTTACTCATCAGCATGTCTTCTTTAGAGTTGAAGGCTTCAGCGGGAACACCCTTCGGGGGTCGCTGATGCTTCAGTAAGACTGAAGGATAGACTGGTGTTGGAGCTGAACATGAATACTTGTAACGGTCTTTGACCAATTAAAGTGGAGTTAATGACCACGTTTAATTGGTCTTGTAACCACTTTCCTGGTATTATGGAGCACATTAAGAGGAGATTAATTGGCCGTTAATTCCTCTTAATTCCATTGACTAGGGTTTGAGTACTACACCTATATAAAGGTGATCATAGCTGCATGAGAAAAAAAACAAGAAGCAAGAAACACATAGCAATGAAAGGGTTCGTGATTTGTGCCTAAATCTCTAAACAACATTTGGTCTTATCCCAAGTAGGTATTCGTGATATCCAGGCATTAGGGTCGAATAATTTACTTTGGAAAGTGATTACACGATTCCAAGTGATATCCGGTAACCATTGATTTGGTACGTAGCTAGGATTGATTATCTATACCCTGGTTGGGACGAAGTAAACACCAACATTTAAAGTAAATTATTTTGTGATAATCAATGGCGGCTGCTATGAAGCATATGGTGGCTAACTTCTCCAAGCTGGATAAGTTTGAAGGGGTGGATTTCAGAAGATGGCAAAAGAAGATGTACTTTCTTCTTTCTACCATGAGCGTGGTATATGTGCTGACAACTCCCATTCCTGATGGTGGTGATGATGCTACTTTGGAGGAACTGAGGAAAAGGAGCAAATGGGAGAATGACGACTATGTGTGTCGTGGTATTATTCTCAATGGTATGTTTGATTACTTATTTGATATTTACCAAAATTCTGAATCTGGTAAAGAACTATGGGATTCCTTAGAAGCCAAATATATGGCTGAGGATGCATCAAGTAAGAAGTTCCTTATGATTGATTTCCCAAATTACAAAATGACTGATTCAAGACCAGTCATAGAACAATACAATGAACTTCTTGGAATACTTGGTAGATTTACACAACATAAAATGAACATGGATGAGACCATACAGGTCTCTTGTGTCATTGATAAACTTCCTCCTTCTTGGAAAGATTTCAAGCATACCTTAAAACATAAGAAGGAGGAGTTATCTCTTGTTGAGTTAGGCAGTCATTTGCGCATTAAGGAATCCCTCATAGTGCATGATAGTGACAAGCCAAAGAGCAACAATGTTGCTGGTTCATCAGTTGTCAATATGGTGGAGCATAACAACTCCATCAAGTACAATAACAACAAGGGCAAACGTAAGCATCAGGATAACACCAAAGCTAATCCTAACAAGAAGTCATCAGTGGCTTGTTGGAAGTATGGGAAACCTGGACACTTCAAAAGGCATTGCAAAGGTGTTGATACTGGCAGCAAAGCTAGTGGATCAGGCACAAAAGGTTTAGTGATTGGTTCTAACAACACAACACTGAAAGGTCAGAATATGTTTAATGAATCTCTCCAGATTTATTATGTTACATATGTATCTGAAGCTTATTTTGTGCAGGATGATGATGTTGCGTGGTGGGTTGACTCTGGAGCAACGGTACATGTGTGTAAAGATAGATGCTGGTTCAAGACTTATGAGTCACTGAATGATGGATCTATTCTTCACATGGGAAATGAGTCAACAGCCCTAGTGCATGGACGTGGTTGTGTAGATCTTAATTTTAGTTCTGGAAAGATTGTTTCCTTGTTTAATGTTTTGCATGTTCCTAATATTAGGAAGAACTTGGTTTCTAGTAGTGTTTTGGATAATTGTGGTTATAGACAAGTGATTGAATCTAATAAATTTGTTTTATCCAAACATGGTGTGTTTATTGGTTTTGGTTATTTGAGCAATAAAATGTCCAAGCTTAATATTGAAACAACCACCAACATTGACTCAGTGAGTGCTGGTAGTGCAAATATTTGTTCAGCCTCAGTATCCTCCAGTAAAATGAAGGATTCTTCACTATGGCATGCTAGGCTGGGCCATGTCTACTTTAAAAGGATGCAAGATATGTCTAAGGATGGGTTAATCCCAGCATTTGACATGGACACTAGAAAGTGTCAGACTTGCATATTGAACAAAATAACTAAGAAACCATTTCAAGATGTAAAACGTGAAACTACAATTTTGGAGCTAATCCATAGTGATCTATGTGATTTGTATGCTACTCCCTCATTAGGGAATAAGAAATACTTGGTAACATTTATTGATGATGCTTCTAGGTATTGTTATGTTTACTTGTTACATACTAAGGATGAAGCATTAAATAAATTTAAAGTATTTAAAACTGAAGTTGAATTACAACAAGGAGTCCAAATCAAAAGGTTTAGGACTGATAGGGGAGGTGAGTACATGGATGCTCAGTATATTCAGTCTGTTGGTATTATCCATGAAACGACTGTTCCCTATACCCCTCAGCAAAATGGTATATCTGAAAGGAAAAATAGAGTACTAAAGGAGATGGTTAACTCCATGTTGTCCTATTCAGGGCTGAGTCAAGGGTTTTGGGGAGAAGCTATGTTAACAGCTTGCTATTTACTAAATAGGGGTTCCCAACAAAAGGAACAGAGTTACCCCTTATGAACTCTAGACTAAAAGGAAACCAAACCTGAACTACCTAAAGGTTTGGGGTTGTAGGGCTGTTGTAAGACTCCCTGATCCAAGGGTGAAAACCTTGGGTGAAAAAGGCATTGAATGCATCTTTGTTGGATATGCTGAGCATTCCAAGGCTTATAGGTTCTATGTTATTGAACCTAATGATTTAGTTTCTATAAACTCAATCATTGAATCAAGGGATGCAAACTTTGATGAGACTAGGTTCTCATCAGTCCCTAGACCAAGCCTCACGACTCCTGTTGGAGCTGAGGACTTTGGTGCTTCAGTGGAACCTGAAAGGGTCACTGATGAGGTTGTAGTTCAGCAACCTGAGCCTGAGCTTAGAAGAATCACAAGGCATAGGACTCCAAGGAATTTTGGGCCTGAGTTTCAACTATACTTGGTTGAAGGAACAAGGGATGAGGTCTCTGATCAATACTCCTATTGCTTTAATGTTGAGGATGATCCCAAAACATATGATGAAGCAATGAAGTCCCAGGATGTTGCTTTCTGGAAAGAAGCAATAAATGATGAGATAGATTCCATCATGGGCAACAAAACTTGGGTGTTGTTGATCTACCTCCAGGTTGTAATCCACTTGATAACAAATGGATTTTCAAGAGAAAAATGAAGGTAGATGGAACTGTTGAAAAGTTCAAGGCAAGGCTAGTCATTCAAGGCTTTAAACAAAAGTCTGGGATAGACTATTTTGATACTTATGCTCTAGTAGCACGTATCAGTACCATAAGAATGCTGATTGCTCTAGCAAGTATTCACAATCTGATTATTCATCAGATGGATGTGAAGACAGCATTCTTGAATGGTGATTTGGATGAGGAGGTTTATATGAACCAACCTCTTGGTTTCATCATGCCTGGTCATGAAGGCAAGGTGTGTAAACTGATTAAGTCCTTATATGGACTGAAACAGGCACCTAAGCAATGGCACCAAAAATTTGATGAAGTAGTTTTGTCTAATGGTTATTCACTTAACCAAGCTGACAAATGTGTATATAGCAAAGTTGATGAATCTGGTAAAGGAGTCATCATTTGCCTATATGTTGATGACATGTTAATCTTTGGTACTGACCAAGCTAAGGTTGATCAGACAAAGGCATTTTTGTCATCAAAGTTCTCCATGAAAGACATGGGGGAGGCTGATGTTATCCTTGGCATAAGGATCAAACATGAAAGTTTTGATATTGTAATTTCTCAGTCTCATTATATTGAGAAGGTACTAAAGAAATTCAATCACTTTGATTGTACTCCAGGGAGTACACCAATGGATACAAGTGAGAAACTAATTCCTAACAATGGTTAGGCTGTCTCCCAGCTTGAGTATTCAAGGGTTATTGGTTGCTTGATGTATACAATGACTAGTACTAGGCCTGACATTGCATTTGATGTGGGTAAACTGAGTAGGTATACTAGTAATCCTAGTACTCAGCATTGGCAAGCAATTCAGAGAGTACTGAAGTATTTGAAAGGAACAATGGATTATTGTTTGTCATATACTGGATATCCATCAGTGTTGGAAGGTTACACTGATGCAAGTTGGATCAGCAATATTGAGGATAATTCATCCACCAGTGGCTGGGTATTCCTTCTTGGTGGTGGTGCAATTTCTTGGGCATCCAAGAAGAAAACTTGCATTATTGGTTCTACCATGGAATCTGAGTTTGTGGCTCTAGCAGCTGCTGGAAAAGAAGCTGAATGGTTGAGAAACTTGCTTCTTGAGATTCCATTGTGGGTCAAACCTATGGCACCCATTTCTATCTGTTGTTATAGTGCAGCTACATTGGCTAAGGTATATAGCCAAGTATACAATGGTAAGTCTAGACACTTAGGTGTTAGACATAGCATGATTCGTGAGCTAATCATGAATGCGGTGATTTCAATAGCGTTTGTGAGGTCTCAACAAAATTTAGCTGATCACTTGACGAAGGGATTGGCTAGAGACTTGGTTATAAAGTCTGCTAAGGGATGGGTTTAAAAGTCCACTCTAGTCACTGAATGCTAGGATACCCAACTCCCTCCTGTGGAAACTTGGGAGCTGAGTTCAATGTGGAAACCTGAACATTCAGGGGACTAAAACACATGTATATCATCCCAAGGATGTGCTTGTACTTGATGAAGGAGGATGAAGTTATAAACTTCTCAATGGTTAATGTCTTTAAAAAGGTGCTGAAGCAAGAGCATGATCTAAAGAGGAACCACCTATGTAAATGTTGAGGTTTCGCCGCCTCATGGAGCATGGACTTGGCTCTTACAACATTTATGAATTTGGATATGGACACATGGCTTGTAGTGTTAGGAGTTGTTATGTTTTTGAAAACTTGTGTGTATTTTATCTTCAGGTATTCAAAGTAGTTGAAGGGTTCAATTCTTAGAACACCTTGATTCTCGAATGTTTGAAGTACTGTACTAAGATGGAAATTTAATCCTTAGGATATTTTCATTGATGCACTAGTTTTGTCAATGTTAATTTTCATACAAAATGAATTGTACTATATTGGGGTGGATTGTTGGAAATATAGTTCAATTGTGGGTTCAGTTCATACTGGTGAATGGGTAAGGAGGTACGGAGTGTACACCCATAAGTCCCTGAACACCCAGACTCTTATAGGGGGTAACAAGGTGTTCAGCATTGCTGATGAACTTTAGTGAGTTAACTCTTCATGAACTCTGGACTGAAGGTATTCATCAGGTAGTAACTTCACTGAAGAATTGTCTTCAGTGTTTACTCATCAGCGTGTCTTCTTCAGAGTTGAAGGCTTCAGCGGGAACACCCTTCAGGGGTCGCTGATGCTTCAGTAAGACTAAAGGATAGACTGATGATGGAGCTGAACATGAATACTTGTAACGGTCTTTGACCAATTCAAGTGGAGTTAATGACCACGTTTAATTGGTCTTGTAACCAC
Organism: Glebionis coronaria; assembly: GCA_025667525.1. Taxonomy (NCBI): domain Eukaryota; kingdom Viridiplantae; phylum Streptophyta; class Magnoliopsida; order Asterales; family Asteraceae; genus Glebionis; species Glebionis coronaria. The sequence goes on from CM046876.1 coordinate 345,195,049, forward strand.
TTTCCTGGTATTATGGAGCACATTAAGAGGAGATTAATTGGCCGTTAATTCCTCTTAATTCCATTGACTAGGGTTTGAGTACTACACCTATATAAAGGTGATCATAGCTGCATGAGAAAAAAAACAAGAAACAAGAAACACATAGCAACGAAAGGGTTAGTGATTTGTGCCTAAATCTCTAAACAACATTTGGTCTTATCCCAAGTAGGTATTCGTGATACCCAGGCATTAGGGTCGAATAATTTACTTTGGAAAGTGATTACACGATTCCAAGTGATATCCGGTAACCATTAATTTGGTACGTAGCTAGGATTGATTATTGATGTGTCGTTGATAGTATAGTGATAATTAGATTACGTTATAGGGTAAATTAGAAATTTACCTTTAGAGAAAAGTAATAGACTAATATTACCAATGACGAATTCAATTAAACACGTGGTGAACCAAGTTCGTTGTACACGAAGATCGAGTGAATTTGAGACGTTTTAGCTTTGATTTGGACAATCGATTTCAATTGGTTTTCAGTTTTTAAACTAGAAATTAATTCTACTAATTTTAAACTATTTAAAATTAACCTAAAGTGCATGAATCGTAAACCCCGCTATATTTATATCTAAATCAATCAATTACTTAAAAATTAAAACAATTTAAAAATTAATCTAATTTGAAAATCTATAAAGATGATTCTATTTAATAAAAATAACTTTTAATCTATTTTAAAAATCTAATTAAACTTTTTAAACTAATAAACTTTATTTAAAAATTACTTAAAACAAATTTATTTCAAAACTATTTTTTTATTTAAATCTAATATTAAAAAAATCTAATTAATTAAAATTAAACTAAATAAACTATTTAAATTTAATAAAAACATTTTTTTTATTTTTTTAATTTTAATTTTAAACTACTTATTATTTAAAATCTCAAAATTTACTTTAATTAAAATATTAATTAAAAGTTATATAAAAAAACATAAGTAAAACAAACAAACACTAAAATAAATTCTGACCAGAATGAGTAATACTATATTAATTAAATGGTGGGAGTTAAAACTAAAAAGCAAAGCTGGGAGAGTTGGTTAACGGGTTGGTAGTGTGATCGTGAGGTCACGAGTTCGATTCCCATACGGGACATATTTTTGGATATTATTTTTTTTAAACAGCAAAAATGAAGGAGTCACAGGTGTGACTTTTTGACAGCTTATTTTCACTCAAACTGTTAGGAAACAGCTTAATGGCTTATCAGATCAATGGGATCTGATAAGCTGATAGCTAGAACAATTTAAACAACAAGATTACTCAAAACTATCAAACGAAATCACAGATTAAGCTCAATGACCCAAAGCATACAAATGCCAAAATAACTAAATCATAATATTCAGCTAATCATAAACATATAATAATCCAAGAACAGTTTAGAACTAAATCACTAACAAGAGAAAACTTAGACAGCTATTAATGTATAAAATCTACTCTGATATATCAGATTTTATCATACTTCAGCAATACTCTTTAACGAAATCCATAAAAGTCTACATATCAAATATTAATCTCACACCAAAAATAACACAATGATTATGCAAATTATCAGGTAATCCAGTTCAAATGTTGCAGATAAACCAAAAAGGCATACAACTGTATCAAACTAATTAAGACTTCAATCCAATTCCAAAAACCAGATAACACAAAATAGCCTATCAGTTAAAACTAACAACCTCTAAACAAAATCAATCCTCAATCCATTACAGTTTACTTTAACTCATTAAAAATCAGTAAAAGTAATCCATGGCAGTCCATGAATTCAAACTGCTTAACTACATTCTATTCAAGCAAATTAAACAACCCAATTTCATTATCATATCAATTAAAGAGCTTGTAATACATCTTATAGAACTGCAATTTCAGTTTTATATTCACGTAATAATGAACAGACAAGATTCATTCAATAATAAAAACTAACTAATCAAGCTTATTCAGTCAAATAACAAACAGATTTATTTATTAATGTAAACGTAAAGAGAAAAGAAAGAGGAACCTATTGAAGATTTCCTTTGAGATGAAGGTAAGCGCTGAGCTTCCTTAAGATCCCGAATCGAAACACCATAACCATCAAATTGGACCACCGTTACCACCAATCAAGCTTATGAATCACGAACCAAAACTTAAACTAACAGATTCTTTACGTTTATCAGTAGGATAAACGTTTATCCTTTACTCAACTTATAATCATTCACATAAACTATTAACTTAGCTTATGTGAACGATTAATTTTAATAATATCCTTTTTGTCAACTTAGAAAATGTAATTGATTTTAACAGAAATATTAAAACGTGAAGAATAGAGAACGAATCTGAAACTGAACTTTTATTATATCAAATCTTAACATTACAATATTCTGAAAAAAAGAAAATAAAAATTCCTAGCTACAAAATGACATTATAACAATAAAGTAAGAAAAGGATGAGATTACAAGTAAAATAGGGGGTTTTTATAGCCATCCCAAGGCTTGCTGAGGAGAGATATCCGCATCTCTTGAGCATATTCCATCCGATTTTCAGCCCTTGGATCTCTCTCTCTCTCTCTCTCCTGTTTGTTTAAATCTGATGGTTGTCAATTCACAAATAGCATACGGATTGCCAAAGTGGCATCCGTGTGTGCTAGTTGTGTTTCTTTTCTGCTTTCTGATTGGTGGATTGTGAAACGAGAGGTGTCATCTCCAATAAAAATTCGCCACGTAGCTCTTCTCTACCATCTCTTCTCTTCCTATAAATTGGGGGATTTAATTCCCCCTCACGTGAATTACAAGTGGGATGAAAAGCCCTTTGTTAATTCGACTTTTTATTGGATTTAGTGTTTGGGAACAGTAACTATTTGTTACTGGTTTTTAGGTTTTGTGAGATGGGGAAGAAAGCACATAGGTTGTATCGATGGGAGTATTTTAATGTGTGTGTAAATGAGTGGGTGAGGGTAACGTGTTATGAAACGTGTGAGTGAGAATATGGAACGGATTTATTTATTTATTGTGTGGTTTAATGGGAGAACGTGTGGTGATAAATGAGTGGGTAAGGAACGATTATTTATTTGTGAGAAAGTGTAACGTGTATATACATGTTTGACACAAGCCCTAAAGGCCAAAACATCCTTCATTCGTTCCATAGTCATTCATGGGCTTGAAGCCTTATTTTCTTCCCATCCGATTATTCATTAAAAGTGTTTGGGCTTGGAATAATTTGGACCCAACAAATAACTTTTTTCATCCGTCAAAACAACTTGCAACTTGGGCCTGGATTTGGGCTTGTTCAAGAGTTATTCACTTTATATCCAATATTGGGCTTTTAAGCCCAAATGCTCCAATGTGGGACCCACTAGACCAAAATTCTTTATTTAAATATTAAATCTTCTAAACTGAACTCGATTTTGGCTTCCTCGATCTTTTTCTTCAATCTCGTTTCGATTTTGCCGGTTTTTCGCGATCTTGGTACCTACACACATTCAAACAACAAAACAACATATACAAGGCATTTTTGATACATTAATTGCAATATCTCATTGTTTTAAGATGATAATGATATGAGTAAAATCACTCATATCAAATTCCCCCTTGCTAAGCAATTGCCGTGTCCTTACGCAATGATAAAATAAAACACTAACTACACCATTATTCAACTTTTTATTTTTATTATGCAAAGACATAATGTATTGCTTTTATTATTGAAAAATAACTTTTAGGATCATAAAACTCAAATAGATTCATCGTCCCCGACTTTTCACTTTTCCATGTCAAGTGCAAAAACAAGATCATTGTCAATCATAAGTCCCAAAATTAAACCAACTCATACAAGTAATTTGTGTTAAACTCAATCTCCTATTATTCCTAATTGTATCTCTAGATTTTATTTGTCATTCACCCAAAGGCTCATTTGACTTTATTTTGATATTTATTAGTCCAAAAATGAAGGCAAGAACGGTGTAAACTCAACACTCAAAACCTAACCTCGACTTCAAAAACCGTTGTCACTAAAGAAAACCCACATCAAGGATAACTTAACACGATTTAGGGATAAATCCCGAACCCGAAATTTGGCTAATATGGCTACTTAAAAGCAACAATAAAACCTCCAAAGTCAATTATGACCTTATTAATGGAGTTAGCAACAACTACATCATAACACCTTGTGGCTCTTTAAGTTGCAATTGTGCTCCTTATTTAAAATCCACACCCTAAGGCTCCTTGGACAAAAATAAGGGAATTGACTTCACCATCCCACCTTACGGATCATAATGATGAAGCAATTTTTATTCAACACGCCCCTTGACATACACCCTAAGGCTCTAATGACAAGGTTAGTGCTACATGACTCCCACCCGAAGGCTCCTAGAGAACATGTTTTTATTTATTCTTCTTATTAATATGATATTTATAGTAAGCCAAATTTCCGCAATCCCATGATCAAAAGTCCATGACGCTGACACCCTTAATGTGTTCACTTTAATTACAAGGGAAGAAAAAGAAGGAGTTACGAGTTAAGATATCAAGCCTAAACCGTTAAAAACTTCATTTATTAAGCAATTATTATACAAGCGAGGAAAGTAAGTACGAGGAGATTAAATCAAACACAAAAATACTTGCACAAAGAAGAATTTAACCTTAGAAACTTATGATTGAACTCTATCATCTCTTGTTCTCCATATTGTAAAATTTCAAAAATGTGAAATCAATGGATACTTAGCCTATTAAATCAAAGTTTTGGGTTTTCAAGTCATCTATAGGATCTTGCATCTTCTTATACTCTTTCAAGTTTTAGAATTTGCGTTTTAAAGTTCCCTTGATAGACGACTTTCTAGGATCAATTATAGGAACTTGCGAAAAGTTCTTGTTCTTAACTCGTTGAATTAAGACTTTAGCGTTTTAAAGCTCCCTACATAAAAGCCTAGCAAAACTTAATTCAAATACGTTAAGGAAAAGCTAAGGTTAAAAACCGAGTCGAGTAAAAAACTATTCTTATTTTCACCAACGGAAAGCCTACATTCGTGTCAAAAGCACTTATTTTATTTATTAAAACTTAAAAATAACACTAAAAATTTAAAATTTTATTGAAAAATGAGAAAAACAATACGTTTAGACACGACAAGAGCAATTGCAAGCGATTATATCGATTGACTCCCCCATGCTAAAACCAAACATTGTCCTCAATGTTTCTTAGCTCAAGAGTAACACCCTTGCTAAAATACGAAGAGTCTAATGCAAAATCCTAGCATGGAAAGAGCACGCACATCTATAAGCCGTTTATTAATTATGCCTCAAGATAAAACGTTAGTCGATAAAAATCAAGGGATAAAGAGTGTGCCCCTTTTTGGCATTCAAAGAATGGAAGATCAAGTGGACCGGCAAAAACCGAACACGAGAGTCTTCAAATATTAGGGTCATACCTAAGATCACAACACAACAAAACATGAGCACGAGCTTGAAAGATCAAGCCTTATTAATGTTAGAAAATAGAAAGAAGATAGAATGTATGGGACTCCCCCACAAGGCACCTCGTTTTTGTTAACCGAGTCATGAGCTCGACTCGATCCCCGCATTCATTGGTCCTTAGGGAAAAAGGTGAAAACCGGCATAATGGAATAAAATCCAACATAAAGCACGATGTCGGGGTCAAAGATCTCATCCTCGTTATCGAATGACAAACGAAAGGATAAAACTCCAACATAAATCTCTAACAAGAGATGGTAGTCACAAATAATGGTATGGATGTAGCATGCTCCCCGAGATAAACTCGCACCAAGATGATTAAAAAGTCTTTCAATTATTGCATCGGTGAAAGGCCGAGATTTCCCTAAATCAACGATTCCGGGGTCGAATACCTCGTCCTCGGTGGAGAAAGGAATAGACAACAAGGTGTCGTCCCCCCATGCTAATCCTAAATCATATAAAGCACATAATAAAGGTGGTATAAAAGTTTCAACACTCGTAGTATCAACTTGCATGACTTTGTTGACCTTATCACTCTTATGAATGTGAATAAAGGAGTCATGGTACTCAAAACGAGTCGCATGAAAAACCCACACATTAAGATCAAAGCGAGTGGGAAGGATAATTAGAGCAAAAGTAATTTCTCCCTCCGGGTCAACATTATCATCATCATAAATCGCGTGATCAAACCAAGAGTCTTCATCACCGTCATTAGACTCTTCCTCAAATTCCGAAGGAATGTCTATATAAAGAAACTCATCAACCTCCTTCATAAGAAGATCATCATCACAAAGGTTGTGAGATGTAGGAGGTATGATGCTCTCAAAATCCTCTTGAAACAATGGATTATTGTTCATTGAAGCCTCAAAGAGAGGATTTGAGTAAGTCACGAAAGTATCGTCATCCTTGTCATCACAAGAAATATCCGACAAAGTATCGAGTGTGTCACACTCGGATACAAGATCATCATTCTCATTAGAAGGCAATTCATCGGCGAATTCCTCGAGAATGGTAGGTAAAACACGAGAATCACGCTCGATCTCGAGATCGATAACGTCTTCACTTCCTCGTGGAAGTGGATCAATGATAGCAAAAAGTTCATCGATGAACTTATCACATGAATAGTCACTAACCTCACTCGGTGTGAAGTTAGGAATCAAAGGCTCTTCAATTGAAGATGGTGCCTTAGGAACATCAATATGATCCTTAGAAGAGAGTGAAAATGAGTCTATTTACAAAGATTGTTCAATTAAAGCAATATCACTCTCCGGATCAAAATTCTCACTAAGAAACTCACTAGCATCAAATGGCTCACTCAAGTAATCATCAATTTGTTTTTCAATCTTAGCACTATCATCCTCGTGTGGAGTGAGTGGAGATGAGGAAAGGTTACAACATGTTTCAACAAAACAAGCTTCTTCATTTGAATTTAACTTTTTACTTTCACAAATTGTAGTTTCCAAAATTGGAAAAACACCTTTATCAAAAAGAGCTTTCTTATTACTTTCAATTGTTTCAACAAGTTTAACACTTTCAACTTTCTTAGGAGCAAATCTTGGAATCTTTTCCGGTTTAAAAACAATACTTTTATCTCCATAAAACAATTTAATTTCCTCTTTCCTCATATCAACTTGAATTTGAGCCACAAAAATGGTCTTCCTAGAATAATAGGCACACGAGGATTGGTCTCATAATCAACTATAGCAAAATCGGCTAAGTACAAGAAATTTCCCACTTTCATAATGACATTTTCCGCTATACCAACCGGTCGAGTGGTGGTTCCATTAGCGAGCTCAATGATCGTACGAGTGGTACTAAGTGTTGCATAGTCAATAGTCTTCCAAAGGGCTAGGGGCATTATGTTAATGCTAGCTCCTAGATCGGCTAGGCCTTTTTAAACCCCAAGCTCATTGAAAACACAAGGTATCAAGAATTGACCCGGATCTTTATACTTCTCGGGAAAGAAATCAAAGAAAACCAAGGTACTAATCACATTCAAAGTAGCCTTAGTGACTTCTAGAAAAGTTTCCTTAGGTGGAGGCTTAAACTCAATCACTTCAACTTCATCTAAATTTTCACAATCATCATAAAAGGTTATGGTCTTAAGCTCTCCCTTCGGGTTTGGAATGGTATTACTAGGTAAGCAACCCGAAGAAGATGACGGTTTAGACATAAATCCCTCAAACATCGAAAGCAACTTATTTTGACTTTGTTCCAAACTTTGGTGCATACGATTTTGACTTTGTTCTAACCTTTGTTGATTAAGCTCAATCTTGTTATTTTGCCCTTTAATCGTATTTTGAAAATCGAGTCTCAAAGTATTAATTTGCCCTTGAATGTTGTTTTGTAAAGCTTTCATATTTGCCTCATTTGATTTAATGTAGCTTGACAAATCATATTGGTTATTGTTTTGAAAACCTTGATTGTTTTGATTAGCATTAAACCCATTTCCTTGATTGAAATTCCCTTGGTTACCACGGTTAAAATTATTCCCATTGTTTCCTGAAATGTGTATAATGCAAGTTCGTTTTCTCAGTTCTTAACTAATAGAAAGTCCAATCAATATCAAATTTATAATTGTTTTTGGTTGTTCAAGCTTGCTTGGTAATCTATTGCTAATTCAAACAAAACTATTTAAAAATGAAAAATATAAACCTACTTATACGTAAAACAAATTGCAAATTCCAAATTTTATTCAAACAAAATATAAAAATGCAAAATTTAAAACTATAAGGACTGAAAATGTAATTTCTATAAAATGTAAATGCTTGAAATGTAAATTCTAAAAGTTATAAGGACTAAAAATGTAAAACAGTTAACTAAAAGGACTAAACTTGTAAAAACTTTAACAAACTAACCAAATACTAACAAACTAACAAACTTTCAAACTGAATTTTAACAAACTAACAAAGTCCAGGGACTGAATATATGCAAACCCTAAAAACTATCAAGATTAGCCAAATTTTGAAACTAATTGAAAAGCAAGGACTAAAGTGCAATAAAACCAAACTTTTAACCAAAAACGGGACAAGAACAAGATTAAGCTCGTTTGAGCTTATTACTCAACCAATTAAGCTGAAACAAGTTGCAAAACTCTTAAAATCCAATTATGGCTACGTGTGTTCAAGGAAATAAGCTAAAAGTCCAAAATAAGCAATTGAGTGCTTATTAATAAGCACAAAATAAGCTACAGCTTATTTCAATCAGTCACAACCTGATTTTATTATCAAAACTGATTAAGCACTTGATTACAAGAACGGGAAATCAAATTAGAACCATTTTCATCCAGTAATGAAGAAGAAATTTGAAATAAGCTCAAATGAGCTTATGTTGACCAAACGTTGACCACTTTTATGAAAAAGCTCAAAATCTCAAAAACTCATATTCAACACTAACTAGGTGGATTTGTGAAAGAAAATCAAGACTTTTATGAACTAGATTAAGAGAACAAAGAAAACAGTATGCACTTTATCACAGAGAATGGAAAATGCTCAGGCTTGAGCTAATAAGCTGTTTTCTAGCTTAATCCTGAATACTGTAGATTTTCCTTCTAGATACTGAAAGATTATGATGTAAGCTATGACTAGAAACAGATTTGAGCAAATTTGATCAAGTATTGAAGGAGAACTAGACAAATGAAAATGACAAGTTTTGAAACAAAAGCTGATAACAAGTATGACCCAAACTATTTCTATGCCAATTGCCTGTTTGACTGTTATTTTGACTTGCAAATGACTTAAATCACCTTGTTAACACCTAATGACTAGAAATGAACTTCTAAACACCAATTTTTAACACTTGAAAACTGATTTATAACTACTCCCAAACACTCCTTAATCTGTTTTAATCAAACTTTTACAAAGACTTATTGAGTAATGGTTTAGACTAATTCAAAAGCTATAACAAACTTGTTTTAGTGAACAAAATGGAAGCTAATGAAACTGAAATGAAGCAATTAGCAAGACTAGAATTCAATTAAGCTGTTTTGCTAAAATGTTACTGAAAATGAGCTAAAATCTACAAAACTGAACTCAAATGAACAAGGATGAAATAGCTGAACTACAAACACAATCAAACAGCAACTAATCAAGTATAACATGTAGCCATCAAGTTTATACTAGGAAATTTAGCATGCAAGGACTGATTTAGAGGAACAAAAATCAAGAGCCTTAGAACCTATTGTAGAAGTCCTTTGGGACGAAGAGGAGCGCTGAGCTCTCTTGCACTAGTGATACCACCACCTATCACTAGTATTCAACAAGATTCAATCAACAAATCAGCTACACACAATCTGGAATCAACATTCTGCTTAAATTCTTCAAGAACAATGGATAAAACTCGAATTCTTAACAAACAGCTACAATTCTTCACCAATGCAAGCTATGATCAATGGTTGATCATAACATACATCATACAGCAACAAGAACTCTTAACATCAACAAGAATCACCAGGAATTTGAATAACAGAATTTGGCGGGAAAATGAAATTTGAATTTATTTGATGAATTCAGTTACAAAAGTTGGTTACAATCTACTAACTAACTAACTGACTCAAGAGTTTGTCAGACTCTTGAGTAGTTAGGTGAAAAGTAGGGAAAAAGGGAAAGGAGAATTTTAGAACTATGTGTTTTACAAAATTAAGCTACAAACTGAAATGAGATACATCCTAGCTATTTATAGGCAAGATAGGAGATTCTGTTGGAGTTTGTGACGTGTTCGGGCCAATCATAGCTTGACACGTGGAGGAATTCTGCAAATCCACTTTGAAGGTGATGAACATTGAATTGGGTGTTTTTGATTCAATGGATGATATGTTAAATGGATTGCACCATTGAATTCGTCTTCCAAAATTGAGCAACTTTGGTGTTTTGATCTTCTCTTGAAACGGCTTCAATCAAAAACCCGATCCTGGAAATATTTTTGTTAAAGAAGATGGACACGTGGCGTTTTCTGATTGGTTTAAAACATTGCACACGGATTGAAACTGTTGTGATATGGTATTAATTGTGACGGCTGTAAGTGGATATTTATTGCTTGATCCGTGTGAAGTATTTCCTTGCTTCTGATTGGTTTAAAGCTTTTCACTTGGATTCAACTTTGCAAAACTTTCCAAACTTGGCAGATTTGGTCCTTGAATTTGGCAGATTTCCATTTCAAGCTAGGATCTTCATTCCTTTGTCATTTTTGGTCCTTTAACTTCCAAAACTTGTACAAAATGGCCCTTTGACTGAGTTGACTTTGTAGTTGACCAGTTTTGACTTTAATCTTGACTTTACATTATTTGCACTTTAAGTCCTTCAACTTTCACAAATTGTCAAGATAGGTCCTTGAACTTCAAAATCTTGTCACTTTTGATCCTCTTTTGTCTTTTTCATCCATTTGAGCTTGGTTTTTCCTTGTTTGCTTGAAATTGTATCCTTTTACCTACATAAGAGCACACAAACACAAACATACCACATAACACTGCTTTTTACAAGATAAATAGGTATTTTGCTTCATGTTTTAGGGTTATTTGTTGATAAAAGGATATGAGTTTAAGCTCATATCAAATTCCCCTACACTTGAGCATTGCCATGTCCTCATGCAATATTATATTTCAAGGTTTAAAAATTTACATTTTCCTCATAATTAATCCACCTTGGCCATATGAGATGCATCTACACTACTCTAAACTAGATGATGCATGATTTTGACTTTTAATAATGCAATGAATCAAAATACAATTCTATCTATATCTTTTTGATTTTTCTTGAAATGGTTTTGATGGAAATAACTCATAAAGAACTCAATGACTTGGATTAGGGCTTGGATACCATGAACACTTATCACCCTCAAGTTTCACTTTCCCCATACCAAGCTAGTAAATGGGATCATTGCATTCACAAGTAAAAAGTGCATCAACTTATTCATGACAATTAAATGTGGAACCGGTTATTATTTGAGCAAATTGCTTGTGGGCAAATTTGTCATTATTAAAGTGTGAAATATAAGAAGTGTAAAATCCGAAAATAAGGAAGCACGGTTTTAATCCTAAGTAATCTTCTCATCCATTACTTGAAAAACCGCTCACAATTAATACAAGTCCGTATTAAGAGTAATAAGTCATTCGCCTTATGTGTAAAATCCTCATGTCATGCTTTCATAAGTAACTACACACTCGCTAAGGAAAGAAAAATAAAACTCACGCAATAATTTACATCCGCATCTTTTTGAGATTTTGGATCTTCAACCCCGCAACCCGTCAAGGTAATATTGGATTGGAGCAATCTATTTAATCCCCGCAACCCGTCAAGGTAATATTGGAACTCAATAGTCACTATAATTAACACCACACTGCCCCTCTTGGGAGTCTTGCATTATTTTTTTTTCTTTTTCTTTTTTTTTTTTCTAGCCACTCATTTTTTTTTTCATAAGCCGCTCTTATTTTTCTTTATTCCTCACCAAGAAATTTGCAAAGAAGAAAAGGAAAAACACCCGCTAAATATGGAGCATGACACAAGTCTAGTACACATAAAACGTGCTAACTTAGAATCTTAAGACGTACTCATATCAACCATAAATGATTAGCCAAAAATGCATAAGAGATTACGAACCAATTAAAACCGTACTTGATTATTTATTAACAATTATATACAAGCGAAGAAAAATAGACGTAGAGAAGAGAAGAGTTTAGCCACAAGTAATTGCCATGAAGTCTATCTAGCCCTTTTACACTTGCTTCAACTCTATCATTTCCCATTCTCCACAAATTTAAAATTTCAAAGAATGAAATTGGTGGAAGCTTAGCCTAATAGACCAATTAAGGACTACATGGTTAAGGATACTAGCTAGAGAGTGCTAAAATAAGCAAACTCGGGTTGAGTCAAAATATCCATGGCGGGCCTAATATGTCAAAGAAGTCTAAACTTGTTAAAACCATGTTTTATTATATTTTTCCTTTATATATATTTTTGAATGAAAAATAAAAGAAGAAATATATACAATGCAAATGTATTATGCAAAATGAAAAATGATTGATGCAAAAATCATGAATGCATATTTTTGTTGGCCAAAGTAGATCAAAAATTTGAAAAATGTTTAAAATTCAATTTTCCATGTTATCATGCAAGACAATGACAAGTTCTAGGCAAGGTCACTTCGATAGAAGACCCCCCTACACTTAAGCTAAACATTGTCCTCAATGTTTAAGAGCATGGAAGTATAAAAACTTCCCCTACACTTATGACAATGAATAGACTTTGCTTAACCCAAGTTAAGGAAAGGACTAATATTAGTGAAATCATGTTTAAGCACAAGGTGTCAATGAAAAATCACTAAAGTAACGAAGTGAACCGGATACAAGGGCCTCCTCCATAAGCTCCAAAGCATGAGATGAGTGAGCAACCCTACAAACAAGCATGAAGACAAAAGAAGGTCTCCCCTACACTTATCTCCAAATCTATGCCTTTATTTCTAACCTACAACACTCTAAACCTAGTGATACGATGCTTGAGTTAATGAGTCTCTAGCTCGACTCGTCCCTCAATGAATTAATTCATGGGGAAAATGGGGACCTCTTGGACCATTTCAACGGAAATGTCCTCCCCAAAGTAGTGCTTAACACGGTGACCATTCACTTTAAAATTTAGACCATCGGGTTGGGACAACTCAAGAGTTCCATATGGAAACACTTGAGCAATAGTGAATGGACCGGACCATCTCGACTTAAGCTTGCCCGCAAAAAGCTTCAATCTTGAGTTAAAGAGGAGAACCGGCTCTCCAACTTTGAACTCACGATTCTTAATCTTAGCATCATGCAATTTCTTAGTCTTTTCCTTGTATAGCAAAGAATTCTCATAGGCATTGGCTCTCAACTCATCCATCTCATTGATTTGATCTTTCCTATGTGAACCGGCTTGGTTTAAATCAAAGTTAGCCCACTTAAGAGCCCAAGATGCCTTATGTTCTAACTCAAATGGGAGGTGGCACGCTTTTCCATAGACAAGCCTATAAGGAGTACAACCAATTGGTGTTTTAAAGGCCGTCCTAAACGCCCACAAAGCATCATCAAGCTTATCCGACCAAGAAGCTCTATGCTCTCCCACCGTTCTCTCTAAAATTCTCTTTAAACCACGATTTGTGACCTCGGTTTGACCATTTGTTTGAGGGTGATACGCGGTAGAAAGTCTATGATTCACTCCATATTTCTTCATAACTCTCGTGAATTGATCATTACAAAAGTGCGTACCACGATCACTTATGATGGCCCGAGGTACACCAAATCTAGCAAACAATTGTTTCAAGAACTTTACAACCACTCTAGCATCATTAGTAGGTAAGGCTTTAGCCTCCACCCACTTGGACACATAATCCACCGCCACAAGTATATACTTGTTTCCCTTAGAGGATGGAAAAGGTCCCATGAAATCTATTCCCCATACATCAAATATCTCACACTCTTGGATAAAATTTTGTGGCATCTCATCACGTTGTGTAATTTTTCCTTGTCTTTGACAAACATCACAAAATTTCACCATCTCTTGAGCATCCTTGTAAATGGAAGGCCAATAGTAACCCGAATCAAAGACTTTCTTGGCGGTGTAGTTAGGCCCAAAATGTCCACCCGTAGGTCCTTTATGACATGCCTCTAAAATTTTAAATGCCTCGGGCCCATCTACACACCGTCTAATGATTTGGTCCGCACACTGCCTAAAAAGATATGGATCATCCCAAAAGTAATACTTAACTTCCTTGAGAAACTTTTTCTTTTGTTGGTAAGTAAGACCCTCAATAAGCACATTGCCCACAAGATAGTTTGCAATATCCGCAAACCAAGGTGTGGCATCCTCTTGGGAAGAGATAGACATGAGCTCCTCTAATGGAAAGGATTCATTGATTTCTTGATGTGGGAAATCTCCTTGAAAAGGATGCTCAAGTCTACTCAAATGATCCGCCGCTAAATTCTCGGCCCCTTTTTTATCACGAATCTCTATCTTAAACTCTTGAAGCAACAAAACCCATCTCAAAAGCCTAGGCTTAGCATCTTGTTTTGTCATAAGATACTTGAGAGCGGAATGATCCGTATACACTATGGTCTTGGAAAGCACAAGGTATGGTCTAAACTTCTCAAAAGCATATACTATAGCAAGCAACTCTTTTTCCGTGGTAGTGTAATGAAGTTGTGCACCGGTCATGGTTTTACTCGCATAGTGTATGGGTTGGAAATGCTTATTAACTCTTTGTCCTAAGACGGCCCCCACCGCATAATCACTAGCATCACACATAAGCTCAAAAGGTAATTCCCAATTTGGAGAAACCAAAACAGGAGCCTTTGTCAATTTTTCCTTAAGTGTCTCAAAAGATTCTAAACAAGCTTGGTCAAAAATGAAAGGAGCCTCTTTCTCCAAGAGATGAGTCATCGGTCTAGCTATCTTAGAAAAATCTTGTATAAAGCGCCTATAAAAACCCGCATGACCTAAGAAACTCCTCACACCTTTAACCGAGGTGGGTGGGGGAAGCTTAGCAATCACATCAATTTTGGCTCGATCAACTTCTAATCCCTTATTGGATATCTTGTGTCCTAAAACAATCCCCTCTTTTACCATAAAGTGACATTTCTCCCAATTAAGCACCAAACGCGTTTCCTCACAACGCTTAAGCATTCTCTCAAGATTGGTGAGACAAGAGCTAAAGGAGTTCCCAAATACGGAAAAGTCATCCATAAAAACCTCCATGGTTTGCTCTATCATATCATGGAAAATTGCCATCATGCACCTTTGAAACGTCCCCGGTGCATTACATAGGCCAAAAGGCATCCTCTTGTAAGCAAATGTACCGTATGGACAAGTGAATGTGGTCTTTTCTTGATCCTTAGGGTCAATGGGTATTTGAAAATAACCCGAAAAGCCATCAAGAAAATAATAGTACTCATTTCCCGCTAAGCGTTCAAGCATTTGATCCATAAAGGGAAGCGGGAAATGGTCTTTCCTAGTTGCCTCATTGAGTTTTCTATAATCAATGCAAACTCTCCAACCGGTTACAAGTCTCGTGGGAATAAGCTCATTGTTCTCATTAGGCACCACGGTGATTCCACCCTTCTTTGGAACACAATGAACCGGGCTAACCCATGGAGAGTCGGAAATGGGGTAAATCATACCCGCATCTAAGAGTTTAATCACTTCTTTCTTAATAACCTCATGAATTTTTGGGTTAACTCTCCTTTGGTTTTGAATGGCGGGTTTATAATCATCCTCCATAAGGATTTTGTGAGTACAAAAATGTGGATCAATTCCCCTTATGTCGGATATTTTCCATGCTAAAGCTTTCTTATGTTTCTTAAGGACTTCAATAAGTTTCTCCTTCTCATCCTCTTTCAATTCCTTAGCAATAATCACCGGTAATTGGTCTTTTCCTTCTAAGAAAGCATATTATAAGTGGGATGGAAGTTCCTTAAGTTCAATGGGAGGTGGACTCTCTATGGAAGGTTTTACTATGGAAGGTTCCTCAATGGTAATCTCTTGTGGAATAGGGGAAGGAATAGGGTCCTCATTGAGCAACTTTTGGATTGTAAGAATATCTTCTTCCCAATTAATGGGAGAATCATCATCACCAAGAAAGTTGGACTCAAATTCCTCCAAGAGGAAATCACTCTCTCCAAAAGGTGTTAAAGAGGGAGCAATTGAGGCCACGGTTTCAACATGTGGAATCTCATCACTAGCATTCTTACAAGCATCATGAAAGTGTTCATTACACACTTCATCTAGTACATCCACAATGTTAATCGTCTCACAAGGTCTAGACTCCTTAACCTCTTTTCTATCACAAACTTTCCCTAACTTAAACACCACTTTCTCATCCTCTACTCTCATAATTAATTCTCCTTCCGCCACATCTATCAAGGTACGACCCGTTCTCAAAAACGGTCTACCAACAATCAAAGGCACTCTAGGATCCATGTCATAATCGACCACTACAAAGTCGGCAGGAAAGGTAAACTTATCCACACCTACAAACACATCTTCCGCTATACCTACGGGGTGAGCTATGGTTCGGTTGGCTAGTTCAAGAGTCATCCTAGTGGGGGTGAGCTCGGGAAGAGAGAGTTGTTTCCAAACCGATAAAGGCATGAGATTTATGCTTGCCCCTAAATCCGCCAAAGCCATGCAATTTTCAACACCGGGAAAATTACAAGGTATCAAGAAGCGCCCCGGATCTCCAAGTTTTGTTGGTAAGGTTTTAAGTAACACCGCGGAACAATTTTCATTAAGTGATGTGTTGGGCAAATCAACCAATTTTTCTTTGTTTGAGAGCAAATCCTTGAACATCTTAGCAAACTTTGTCATATAAGCAAGCGCTTCCGCAAAGGATATGTTGATATTGAGTTGCTTGAACATCCTTAAGAAATTGGAGACTTGTATGTCATCTTTGTTCTTTAACTTGTCCTTTTTCAACCTTGAAGGGTATGGAAGAGTAGGTTTGGGTGTAGGTGGAATAGGTGTTGTAGTGGAAGATTTGTCTTTGTTAGCCTCTTCATTGGGAAGTGTGGAAGGTAAAGGAGAAGTATGAGGTGGTTGAGAAGGTGTGTTTGAGTGAATAGGAGCACTTTGAGGAGGTGGAGTAGAAGTAGAAGGCTTATCACAAGTAGGAGTACAAGTGGGTTGAACAATAGTAGGTTTAGGAGGTGAAGGATCCTTTGTTGTTGTACCACTCCTTGTTGTAATGGCATTGACATTGGCTCTAGGATTTGTTTGTGTGTTAGAAGGTAAAGCCCCTTGTGGTCTTTGATTTAATGCCATCAAAAGCTTATTGAATTGGTCATTCATTTTCTTGTCCATAGCTTGGAATTTCTTTTCATTCTCTTGATTCATCTTTTGCAAAAGATCCATTGTGTTTAACTCTTGTGGCACATAACCTTGAAAACCTTGAGGTTGGAAAGGTAAAGGTTGGGAGTTAAATCCTTGATTTGGTGGATAAAAGGTACTTGCTTGAGGTTGAAATTGATTGGGTGCCTTGTAGTTATTTCCTTGGTATGGTTGTCTTTGCCCTTGATTCCTTGCTAAAATTTGAGGAGGATTTTGTGGAATTTGGGTGGGTGGTTGGGGTGGAAAGCCGGGTGGAGTAAGGTAATTTTGGGATTTGTAAGAAAGGTTATTTGGATTGATGTTAGGCTTGAAGTGTTCACGGTGTTCCTCTTGATAAGCATAACATTCCCCTTGATACCCTTGCACCTTGTCACATTGTTCATAAGAGTGGGGACCTCCACAAGTAACACAAGAAATGGTGATGGCATTCACATTGTTTGAGGAATTGTTCAATGTCATGCTCTTAAAATCTTGAATCATGCCTTGAGTCATTTCTTGTCCTTGTTTGACTTGTTGAAGGATCTCTTGAAGAATTTGGAGTTCACAAGGGGTTTTAGAAGTATTTTGGATCACATGAACTCTTTCTTCAAATGGATCGTTTGTTTGAACCATTGCCTTAGTCTCAATAATGTTCAAAGCCTCATGGTATGTCTTGAAATGAATACTCCCTCCCGCGGAAGCATTTAGTGAATCTTGGTGGTGAGGTTTAAGGCCATTATAAAAGGTATTGATTTGGGTTAGATCATCCATTCCATGATTAGGGCATCGCCTCAACAACTCACTATACTCTTCCCAAGCATCACCAAAGGATTGACTAGGTTTTTGTGTAAAGCCCATAATCAAATTTCTCAAAGCCATAGTCTTTTGTGGAGGAAAGAATTTGTTCAAAAACTTAGTGGTAAAATCATCCCATGTGGTGATACTATCGGGTGGTTGGGTGTCTAACCAATGCTTAGCACTCCCATCTAATGAAAATGACACTAACATCAATCTAATGACATCATGTGGAACCCCATTATGCTTAATGGTGTTGCAAAGTGAAAGGAATCTCTTAAGGTGAGCATGTGGATCCTCATTTTGTTTTCCAAAGAAAGGTGATGCAGCAACCATATTGATCATAGATGTATGTAGCTCAAATGTGTTAGCGGGAAAGTCGGGAATCTTAATGGCACTAACATATCCATGAACGTTGGATTGCATACGTTCATACAAAGTACGATTATCAATAGCCATGGCTTCTTGTGGTGGTGACAAAGCACGATTCTCGTGATCGGCTCGGTGAACGGTGGTGGTCTTACTCTTTCTCTTTTTCTTCCTTTTCGGAGGAAGAGGTTGTACACCAATCGGTATTTGTGCACGCCCGCGAGTGAGCATGCAACTCAATACGAGGAATGAGAGAGAAGCTCTCGTGTGACTTTGAAAAGAATAAGATTATCCTCTTCGAGTTTCAATATTAAATATCCACAAGAAAGTAACAATATATGTAATACTACTTTGGGTGCAAGACCCTCAATGAAGCTTTCCTTCTTAGAATACTCCCAAGTGAACGGGGGGTTAGGTGGCGCGAAGCACTTAAGTACCTATTGACCCTTAGATGGCATTTTATAGCACATCGCCTTTCTATTCACTTAAATGTTCGTATTCTTTGAATTATTGCTTATTGAGAGTATTTATCTATTCTTGCTTTATTTTGTTTGATCGATACGCGTGTCAAGGACCGGAGCGCCCCTCAACACGGTGTATTGCCTCGGCAATACTTATGGAAGATATGTAGATTGATTGTTCTTATACGTATACGTATTTACTTATAATAATATATGGAAAATATTTTTGTATTTATGAGTTTTTATTGGAAAATACTATATGTACATAAAAACCGAGAGAATCCAATAATATATATTTTTGGGTGCAATCTCTTAGGAAAAAAATTGCTTTTTGGATTTTTTAATTTTTTTGGTCAATTCTTTAGGAAAAGAATTGTTTTGTTAATTTTTTAGTTTTTATATATTTTTATATTTTTGATTTTTTATTTGTTTTTGATTTATGATACGTAAAAATAACGTTCACCAAATGAACGGATCCCAAAAGCCAATGAAAACCGTCAATCGATAGTCTCTCGTGTAGTCAAAGAACCGGCAGCGGCGCCATTTGAAATGTGTATAATGCAAGTTCGTTTTCTCAGTTCTTAACTAATAGAAAGTCCAATCAATATCAAATTTATAATTGTTTTTGGTTGTTCAAGCTTGCTTGGTAATCTATTGCTAATTCAAACAAAACTATTTAAAAATGAAAAATATAAACCTACTTATACGTAAAACAAATTGCAAATTCCAAATTTTATTCAAACAAAATATAAAAATGCAAAATTTAAAACTATAAGGACTGAAAATGTAATTTCTATAAAATGTAAATGCTTGAAATGTAAATTCTAAAAGTTATAAGGACTAAAAATGTAAAACAGTTAACTAAAAGGACTAAACTTGTAAAAACTTTAACAAACTAACCAAATACTAACAAACTAACAAACTTTCAAACTGAATTTTAACAAACTAACAAAGTCCAGGGACTGAATATATGCAAACCCTAAAAACTATCAAGATTAGCCAAATTTTGAAACTAATTGAAAAGCAAGGACTAAAGTGCAATAAAACCAAACTTTTAACCAAAAACGGGACAAGAACAAGATTAAGCTCGTTTGAGCTTATTACTCAACCAATTAAGCTGAAACAAGTTGCAAAACTCTTAAAATCCAATTATGGCTACGTGTGTTCAAGGAAATAAGCTAAAAGTCCAAAATAAGCAATTGAGTGCTTATTAATAAGCACAAAATAAGCTACAGCTTATTTCAATCAGTCACAACCTGATTTTATTATCAAAACTGATTAAGCACTTGATTACAAGAACGGGAAATCAAATTAGAACCATTTTCATCCAGTAATGAAGAAGAAATTTGAAATAAGCTCAAATGAGCTTATGTTGACCAAACGTTGACCACTTTTATGAAAAAGCTCAAAATCTCAAAAACTCATATTCAACACTAACTAGGTGGATTTGTGAAAGAAAATCAAGACTTTTATGAACTAGATTAAGAGAACAAAGAAAACAGTATGCACTTTATCACAGAGAATGGAAAATGCTCAGGCTTGAGCTAATAAGCTGTTTTCTAGCTTAATCCTGAATACTGTAGATTTTCCTTCTAGATACTGAAAGATTATGATGTAAGCTATGACTAGAAACAGATTTGAGCAAATTTGATCAAGTATTGAAGGAGAACTAGACAAATGAAAATGACAAGTTTTGAAACAAAAGCTGATAACAAGTATGACCCAAACTATTTCTATGCCAATTGCCTGTTTGACTGTTATTTTGACTTGCAAATGACTTAAATCACCTTGTTAACACCTAATGACTAGAAATGAACTTCTAAACACCAATTTTTAACACTTGAAAACTGATTTATAACTACTCCCAAACACTCCTTAATCTGTTTTAATCAAACTTTTACAAAGACTTATTGAGTAATGGTTTAGACTAATTCAAAAGCTATAACAAACTTGTTTTAGTGAACAAAATGGAAGCTAATGAAACTGAAATGAAGCAATTAGCAAGACTAGAATTCAATTAAGCTGTTTTGCTAAAATGTTACTGAAAATGAGCTAAAATCTACAAAACTGAACTCAAATGAACAAGGATGAAATAGCTGAACTACAAACACAATCAAACAGCAACTAATCAAGTATAACATGTAGCCATCAAGTTTATACTAGGAAATTTAGCATGCAAGGACTGATTTAGAGGAACAAAAATCAAGAGCCTTAGAACCTATTGTAGAAGTCCTTTGGGACGAAGAGGAGCGCTGAGCTCTCTTGCACTAGTGATACCACCACCTATCACTAGTATTCAACAAGATTCAATCAACAAATCAGCTACACACAATCTGGAATCAACATTCTGCTTAAATTCTTCAAGAACAATGGATAAAACTCGAATTCTGAACAAACAGCTACAATTCTTCACCAATGCAAGCTATGATCAATGGTTGATCATAACATACATCATACAGCAACAAGAACTCTTAACATCAACAAGAATCACCAGGAATTTGAATAACAGAATTTGGCGGGAAAATGAAATTTGAATTTATTTGATGAATTCAGTTACAAAAGTTGGTTACAATCTACTAACTAACTAACTGACTCAAGAGTTTGTCAGACTCTTGAGTAGTTAGGTGAAAAGTAGGGAAAAAGGGAAAGGAGAATTTTAGAACTATGTGTTTTACAAAATTAAGCTACAAACTGAAATGAGATACATCCTAGCTATTTATAGGCAAGATAGGAGATTCTGTTGGAGTTTGTGACGTGTTCGGGCCAATCATAGCTTGACACGTGGAGGAATTCTGCAAATCCACTTTGAAGGTGATGAACATTGAATTGGGTGTTTTTGATTCAATGGATGATATGTTAAATGGATTGCACCATTGAATTCGTCTTCCAAAATTGAGCAACTTTGGTGTTTTGATCTTCTCTTGAAACGGCTTCAATCAAAAACCCGATCCTGGAAATATTTTTGTTAAAGAAGATGGACACGTGGCGTTTTCTGATTGGTTTAAAACATTGCACACGGATTGAAACTGTTGTGATATGGTATTAATTGTGACGGCTGTAAGTGGATATTTATTGCTTGATCCGTGTGAAGTATTTCCTTGCTTCTGATTGGTTTAAAGCTTTTCACTTGGATTCAACTTTGCAAAACTTTCCAAACTTGGCAGATTTGGTCCTTGAATTTGGCAGATTTCCATTTCAAGCTAGGATCTTCATTCCTTTGTCATTTTTGGTCCTTTAACTTCCAAAACTTGTACAAAATGGCCCTTTGACTGAGTTGACTTTGTAGTTGACCAGTTTTGACTTTAATCTTGACTTTACATTATTTGCACTTTAAGTCCTTCAACTTTCACAAATTGTCAAGATAGGTCCTTGAACTTCAAAATCTTGTCACTTTTGATCCTCTTTTGTCTTTTTCATCCATTTGAGCTTGGTTTTTCCTTGTTTGCTTGAAATTGTATCCTTTTACCTACATAAGAGCACACAAACACAAACATACCACATAACACTGCTTTTTACAAGATAAATGGGTATTTTGCTTCATGTTTTAGGGTTATTTGTTGATAAAAGGATATGAGTTTAAGCTCATATCATTTCCATTGTTGTACCTATTTTGAACTGGTGGAAAACCCGGTGGAGCAACATGATTTTGACGAGGAACTTGACCGTTGGAGCCATAAGTTCCCGTCGCGACAAAAGCACTAGCTTGATCAAACCCCGTGGTTGAACAATCATAATTAGGATGTGCTCCACCACATGATACACAAACATTATCAACCATATTAATGGATCCATGAGGATTCTTCCTAATCTCACTCAACAAAGTTGCAAATCCACTATCAATCTTAGAGTCCAATCTAGCAATCTCGGGATTCACATTGGAAACAACCGGTGTGTTTCGTGAATATTGTGCTCTCGACTTATCCTCAATTATTCTCCACGCGTCTCTCGGAGTTTTTCTTAAAAGATTACCACCCGCGGCGACATTTAAAGAATCTTGTTCAATCATATTAAGCCCATTATAAAAAGTATTTATTTGATTCAATTCCGAGAAACCGTGGTGTGGACATTGTCTCAACAAATCTTTAAATCTCTCCCAAGCTACCCCAAACGATTCATGCACTTTTTGTTCAAATTTAGTGATCTCGTTCTTAAAGTGTGTTGTCTTAGATGGTGGAAAGAAGTAATCCATAAACTTAGACACTAAATCATCCCATGTTAAGATCGAACCCGGTGGTTCTTTCTCATACCAAAGCTTAGCATTACCCTCGAGCGAGTTCGGAAAAAACATGAGCTTAATCACGTCATTCGGCACATCTCTAAACTTGAGATTCGAGGTAATTCAATTAAAATTATGTATGTGAGAATGCGGGCTATCGGTCTCATTGCCATGAAAGTGGTCGGCACGAATGAGCGATAAAAGACCCGTCTTAATCTCAAAATGATCCGCCAAAATAGCCGGCACAACGATTGCTTCCCCATACCCTTCGGTGGGTGCACGGAGCAATTCCTCCGTTGTTCGGTTATCGGCCATCTCTACAACAATAGGTGGAAGCTCGGGTTCCACTATTCGTTGTTGACGATTTCTATTTCTACGAGGAATATTTTCAAGTCTATTAAAATCAATGACAAGACGAGAAGAACGTAATTGCATACACTACAAAGACGAGAATTTAGAGGATTGAAGAAAAGAAATTAGACAAGAAGAAGATTATTTTTGGTTTTTTATTTGGTATTGCTCAATCAATAATGATCGATAAAAAACAAGGAATAAAGATAACTACTATGGAAGTAAATTACCCTCGGTCGACTTTGAAACGATAGGTGAAAACCTAAACGTCTCGAGGTTCAATAAGTAAACTACAAAAATAAGATTTATTACTACTTGAGTCGGCAAACCAATAATTGGTTGTCCCTCTCAATATACGCACAAGCAAGCGGGGAAACGAGGTGGCACAAAGCACTTAAAAACCTTTTTCCTTAGACGGCCTTTTATAGCACGTCGCCTTATACCCACCTTATAGTTTGTATAAATCGAGTTCAAACTTCTTATTAGTATTTATCTATTTTGCCTTTATTTTTGTTTTGGATTCGACTACAATAGCTAGGTGATGAAATCCCAACTAAGGCCTTATTTGAAAAGTATGTAAATTTATTGTTCTACGTAATACAATATATTATTTAAAAAAACGAGAAAAACGATACATAATATATAATAGAAAAATAACAAAACTTTCCGAGGACGGAAAGGGTCTTCAAATCAATGATCAACAAATCTCCACAAAGACGAATCGTACACAAGATCCCCGGCAGCGGCGCCAAAATTTTTGATGTGTCGTTGATAGTATAGTGATAATTAGATTACGTTATAGGGTAAATTAGAAAATTACTGATAGGTTGTAAAATCACACTTGTTTAGGAAAACAAGGCAATAATATAGGGTAAGCGTGCACGATTTAGGAAAACCGTGTGTAAATGACCCTTAAGAGGTGAGTTCGTTCTCTCGAGGAGGCTAGTGCGTTGTGAATTGAATTGATTGATTATGTTCTTGATTATTAATGAGAAGAAAATAAGAGAAAATGACGAAGACGAAAAAAAATTAGAAAAATAAGGCAAAAACACTATTAGAAAGTTACGACGAAGAACGTGAAAAACACAAAATCTAAAATTTTTAACCTAAAAAATTCCTAAAAATTACTAAAAACTCCAAAATAATATTCTAAGAGTTTACAAAAAATTCAAACTTGCCAAAACCTTTTAATTAATTTAATAATGACTTTTTAATGCTAATTAAAGCCCTAAAAATCACTTTTAAATATTAAAAAGCCCTAAACAAGATTTAATAGTTTGTAAACCTCAAAAATGACTTAATTAAACTAAAAACTATTTTTAAAAATTTTAAAACCAAATTAAACTATTTTTAAACTCCTAAAAACTATTAAAAACTATTAAATCTTAAATTAATTCTAAAAATTAATTGAAAAGCCTAAAAATTATTCTACAAATGGGAAAAGTCTTAATTAATGATAAAGAACCTAGGAAAAATGAAAAAGAAATTAAAATAAAACTTTTTATTTTAATGAATAAAATAATATTAAAATATTCTAAAAAATTAAAAGTCCTCAAATAAATTCTAAAAAATTCTCAAAAATCCTAAATATTCTAACTAGAAAGAAAATGTAAACAAAAGTTTCTAAAACCTCTTAATGAATTTTATATTAATTTTCAAAGTTTAATAAAAAACCTAAAATCAAATAAAATCAAAAATTAAAGTTTTTGAAAACTTTTTCACATGTAAACCTCAAAAATGTTAAATAAAACCTAAAAACTATTTTTTTGTAATTTTAAACTACTGTTCACTATTTTTTAAAGACTTTCTAAAATTAAAAATAGAAATAATCCTAAAAATTAATTAAATAAAAGGAAAAATAATATTTTTAATCAGAAAAATCCCTAAACCTATTTAAAACCTAGGAAAAATGGAATAAGCTCAAAAAGTTTAATAAATAAGCTAAAATAAGCCTAAAAGCTCACGGCTTATTTATATAAGCCAAAAACAAATACTCCTTATATAAATAACCAAACCAAACCTAGCAGTCAAAGACCCTAGGGCAGGATGGTTAGCACGTTTGGTTGTGAGAGGAGTGGCGCAGGTTCGAGTCCTGGCCACGTCCTTTTTGGAAATTTTTTTTTTTTTTCTTTTTAGCTTTTACAAACTTGATCAGTACCACTTATAAGCTCACAAACAACATTCCAAATCCAAATCTAACCAAGATTCAACAAGTTATGAATCAAAACGTGGGCAAGTCTGGTGATGTTTCTGAAAACCAAGTGTGAGTGCACACTTGAACTTTGCAAACCAAGAGGTCTTGGTTGTGCTTTGTTTGGTGATGTTTTTGGAACAAGAGGGCACCCTTGTGCTCTTTCTGAGCACAAGGAGTCAACACAAGCAAGTAAACAACACACTTAGCATACTAGAATAACCAAATCAAGCAAAAACATGCACATCAAGCAAATGCTAGTTTCTGATGTAAACAGATAGGTCTGGTGGGTGTTTAAGCTTATAACTTGCACTCTAGTGAGATTTAAACTTCCAAATCAAGCACACAATAGCACCAATCACTATACAAACAAACTCAATCCCTGGATTACCCTATATCTCAATAGATTTTAAAAATCAAGCATCATTTTTCATGAAAAATCAAGTAGAAAGGGCATATGCAGATCTTGAGCTATCAATTTCCTTTTTACTTGCACAACTTGCTTCAAAACTCTTTCAAGTTGACAACAAGACTAGCATACAACCTAAACAACTTAAAGTGACCTTTCTATCACCTTTAATCCTACACAACTTAACAATTTCAACCTACAAATCTTAAATCCAAACACCCCTTAAACTTTTTGAAACCAAGATTAACACTACAAAACCTTTTAAAACTCTAGCAAACTGATCTTAGCAACATCTAACAAGCATAACACTACTTAAACACTCAAATCCAACAACTTAAACACAATATAACACCTTATCATGCAAATCATACAAAACAGCTTTTTCTGAAATTTTCAAAGGGACAAGAAATTTTTACCTAAGGACCCCACATCCAGGGTCCTTTGTGGTTGCTATACCACCTCCCTACCAGCTGGGGCTGGTGCTGAACTGAATCAACAAACAAATCAACCTGCAAATTCAAACAAGAACAAACCAAGAAAAAAATATACTTTTTCTGATTTTCTGAAAATCCTCTTAAAAACTTTAAAACAATGAACCAAGAAACTTAACACGTTTTAAATAAAACCTTTACACCCAGAAAATCAAGTTTTGGTCCACTTTCACTTTCCAAAACCTAAACTTTCTGAATTCAAGATTTCTTTAAAACTCCTTTTTGAAAAATGAAACTTCAACACCAAATTCTTTCACAAATATAAATGGAACTCAGTTATAGCAAATCCAAACACACAAACTTTTTAAAAATATAAAAGGAATTACAATTGAATTTTCTCAAATACCAAACTTTATTTCTTAAAAAAAGGAATTACAAAGGAGTTTTGCTAAAAACTGGAACAAAACCAAATGAGGAACAGGCTCCTCATTTTATAGGCTCATTGGAACATTCTAGTGCTAAGAATAAAAAAATACAAATGCTTAAACCCTAAATGCTAAAAGCCCTGAATTGCCCTTCTTGTTTGACTGAATCTTGGTCAAAAACCTTGGCATGTGACTTGACAGCTGCATTGGTTGATCTTAGACGTTTGTTTGAACTTGGAGGACAAGTAGATAATCTTAGGCGTTGATCTTGTCCCTTCCTAGGGTTGTGTGGAAAGAGACGGGTGCAGGGGATGAGTGGGGAGGGGACCAATGGACACGTGGAGGGTTTGTGAGAGGTGGGATTGGGTGAGAGCTTGACCAATTGAGGATCTGCACACTTATAGCCTAAACCCCTTTGGATTAAGGCTTAATTGATCTGGGAATTTTAGGGTTTATATGGGTGTTTAATGGGGGTTTAATCTTAATTGGGTTTAAACAATTTTTAAAAACGTGTTATGGGAGGGAAAGAGTTTAAGTGGGTGGGTTTGACCAAAGTGTTGACCCAGTTTTAGTAAATAACTTGGGTTGGGTAATGGGTTAGGGTCGGTTTAATGGGTTTGGGTAAATAAAATGGGTAGGGCTGAGGTGTCGCTTGTTGGTTGGGTGTGGGAGTTTGTGGTTTTAACAGGTTTGGTCCCCAAGCATTTAACTTCCTTTCACTTTGTAATAAATAGCTATCAGCGCTGGTTTTAGCCTTATCAACTTTGGAAACTTGTCAAAACTTGCACAAAACTTTCCAAAAACTTTTCCAAAGGGCTCCTTTTGTAATAACTTGATTTTCCAAGGGCTGATCTTGTATAATCTTCAAACATTAAGGCTTATACTTGTACATTTGATATATTGAGGGTCAAATGTGACAAGTTCTTCAAAGATGAGGGGCCATTTTTGCCAATCTTCAATTCTTCAAGGGTCATTTTGCAAATTTCCAAACTTGGGCCCGGTTCATTGTGCGACTTCATTTCCCGTGTTCGTTTTTGATTGATTCTTGTGTTCTTTTGCCAATTCCTCAATATCCGTACCTAAAAATACACAAGTAACAAACACGAGCATATATTTGGCATGTTTTATGATATTTTATGCATTTTAAGGCCGTTTTGGACGATGAGACCATGTATAAAAGCAGTCTCATCACTCCCCCATACTAAACCATTGCCGTGCCCTCACGCAATGCTAAGAATAAAGTATCAAAGCATCTCAAAATTTAATTTTATGACTTTTATTGAAATGGTAAACTAGCTACATTACACTATTGCTACTACTTGTGTTTTAGACATAATGTATGATTTTCATCGCAAAATGGGACGTTTAGGTTCATAGAATAAGAACATGTGAATGCTTCGTTAGAAATAATTTCATCGTCCTCGATTTTCACTTAATTCCATGCCAAGCGTGCAACGAGATCATTGTCATTATAAGTTAGTAATGCTAACACTACTCATATGCCCTAATCACGTACTTATTCTCCCATTATTCCTAAGTTGTATCTCTTATATTTTATTTTGTCTTAATGATCACGAGGATGCATCATTGACTTATGCGATAATAGAGATTTAGGTCTAAAAATAGAGTCCTAACGGTGTAACTAAGACCATCAAATCAATAACCCCTCCTAATAGACAACGATGTTAAAAAATTAAGTTGACAAGAAGAATCGATAAACACGGTTTTATAACGGTTTTGAACATGAGACTTATTACCAAGACTTTTATACGCCCCCTAACGGAAGGACCTTATTATCTTTGGTTTACCTCCATCTTTTATTCAACTTCGCCATGAAGCTTTTATTATGACTTCGGTCTTGCCTTGCCTTTTATTATCCGCCATCATCGGTGGTTTTATTAGCCAAAGACGTATATCCTCACGCTAAAGCGAATTTTGGATCTTTAAAGCTTCGAAGATTAAGGCTTGATTCACTTTTAATTTTGCATAGATTTTAGGCCTTGTGGGGCTTCAAATTGTTTGCTTGATTTAGGTGAGCACTTGAAATCTTATTATTGGGTGAAGCTTTCGATTATTAGGGTTGCCAATACTTCAAAACCGTGACGCTGGCGATACCTTAATGTCTTCCCAATTTAATTACACGGAAGCTACTAGAAAAGACTAGAAACCCAACAATCAAAATTAAACCGCTAAGTCAATATTTATTAAGCAAAAAATATTTACATGCGAAGGGAGAATAAGCAAATAACGAGAACACATGAGTTTTTGAAAGAATACGAGTACTCTACGTTTAGCATAGTAACTTATAATTAACTCTATCATTTCTCGTCCTCATTTAAGAGACTTAGCCTAATGTGTAGTTAAGGAATCAAAGCTAAGTGCTCAACACGCACGGTCGAGTCAAAAATTACTCTTATTCTCGCCATCGGAAAATCTACATTCGTGTCTTCAAACACTTATGAAACATGAGAAAAATTTTAAAATTTGGCCATTTTTAGCCTTATTTTGCAAGAAAACGATAAACAAAACTATAAACTTTGGAAAGCGTGAAGGTTTGGCAAGGCAAGTATCTATTCACCCCCCCATACTAAAGTTAAACATTGTCCTCAATGTTTCGAGTCTAGGGGTGCAAACACCCCCATACTAGAGACGTAGTCGAATGCCTAATCTAGCATGGAAAGGGTGTAACCAATAAGTAATAGCCGTTTATGAAGTGTGCTAAAAACCTAAGGTTAGAACATAAAAGGATATATCATATGGATATTGGGAAAGGCCTCCAAAGCAAACGATCGAGTGCTCCCATGAAACGAACACGAGAGGCTCCAATCGTGAAGATGATGATCTAAAAGACACAATTCACAAACAACCACGGAACAAAGGTTGGAAGGGCACAAATCCCCTCACATTAAACTAATTAGAAAGCAATAATATGTACATGGATAAGCATGGGTCTCCCCCACGAGGCACCTTGTTTTTGATAACCGAGTCAAAAGCTCGACTCGAATCCCCATAAATGTGATCATTTAGGGATAATCATGGTATGGTCAATTTTTGGTGGGGCTTACATGATAAACAAGGCCCAAAAGTACGTGGAGTACTTTAAAAATCCGATAAACATATACCGGGGTCAAAGATAGCGTCCTCGTTTTCGGATGAAAGACGAGACAACACAACTCCAACACAAATCCCAATGGGATTGAAGAAAATAGGAGAGAAGAAATAGAAGGGTGGGACAATGGGCAAGGCAAAACATTGAGCTACTCGAGGTAGACTCGCACCAATCAAATGAAAAGATTTTCCATTTATTGCATCGGTGGAAGACCGAGATTTCCCTATATAAGCAATTCCAGGATCAAATATCTCGTCCTCGGTGGAGAAAGGGGAGGGAACATAAGGGGCTTCCCCCACACTAGGTCCACACAAAGCATCGTCAAAAGGGGAAGACGAGCTTGTAGTACTCAAGACACGCGGTGATGACGGAGTTAGAATAGTAGAAAAATCTTTTAAATTAGATTCAAAATCTTTTCCTTTTTCATCTTTAACACTCTCCTCGTGAAAACCCGATTTAATTATGTCAAAAATATTTGGTGTATCTAAAACAATGTTAGTCACACTAAAAATTCTCACATTTTGAAAACGTTTTGGTTTAGGTGGTGGCAAGTTTTCAAATCTTTTGTCAACAAAGAAAACCTCCCCATCGGGATCAACGTATTCATCATCCGAAGAATCACTCGAGATTGGAATTATCGGCTTAACACTCTTAACCTCCATCGGCGGAGGGGACAGAACTTCATTTTTATCAACTCCTAAAACTCTATTGGAAATCCTTTGACACATGTTTTTGATGGGATTGACATTGTACAAAGATGTGATCGAATAAACATGAGAAAGAGTGGAGTTTTGGGTTGCATTAATGACGAGTTCTTCCTCATTGAAACGAAGAGTGATTTTTCTTGCATGCACATCGATAAGTGCTCTCGAGGTATCCAAAAAAGATCGACCTAAAATTAACGGAACTTTAGGATCGATGGGAATATCAACAACTATGAAGTCCACGGGATAATAGAATTTCCCAACTTTCACGAAGACGTCCTCGGCAACTCCACAAGCTAGAATCGTAGAATGATCGGCCATTTCGATTGACATTCTTGAAGGAGTGAGATTTGGAAGATTGAGTGACTTAAAAATCTCGAGAGGCATCAAATTAATACTAGCACCAAGATCGGCCAAGGCGTAGCATTCTTCCATGTCTTGGATAGCACATGGGATTAAAAACTTTCCAGGATCACCGACCTTTTGAGGTATGCGGCTTAGAAAAACCGAAGAACAACTAGATGATTTTTGCAATTTTTCTTTGTTATTCAACATACTTTTGAAGTTCGCGGCAAATCGAGGCATCATGACTAAGGCGTCGGCAAAACTTATATTAAAATGCAAGTCACGAAACATTTTCATAAAAAGTTCAAATTGATAATTATTTCGTTCTCGTGCCTTTTCCTTGTTTCGTCTTGATGGGTAGGGTAAAGGTGGTGTGGGTTGGGGCAAATTAGGCATAGGCATCGGCCTTGGAATCTCGGGTTCCATTATGGGTGTTGGTTCAACCGTAGGTGTGGTTTGAGCGGTACTTCGTGGGCTTGTAATGTGCTCTTTTTCAACCACGACCTCGGGTTCTTTCTCTTTTTCCTTCTCCATAGAAGTACTTGGACGAGAAATGGGTTCTTTGAAAGTTTTACCACTACGAGTGGTAATAACCTTCAATTCTCCTTTCGGGTTCACGATGGTATCACTAGGAAGACCACCCGAAGAAGAAGGCTTACACATGATAGCTTCAAACATTTTAGCCATACGGTCTTCAAACTTAGATTGCCTAGCATCCGCTTTTAACAACTCTTGCTTAATCTCATGTTGTCCTTGCTCCATTTTTTGTTGATTTTGTTGGAGTCGTGTGACATTTCCTTCCATTCTATTAGCATGAGTTTTAAGTTCATTAGCAAGTTCGGTTTTAAGCTCGTTTTTCAACTCGGATCTTAAGCTAACCATTTCACGTTGCATGTTGTCAAACTTAGCATCATTAGCCTTTGCATAATTCAAAAATTCTCCTTGAAGATTTTTGGTGTGATCGTTTTGAAAACCTTGGGCATTAGTTTGAAAATCACGGTTTTGGTTTTGGTTTGAAATTTGCCCATTTCCACTTTGGTAATTACCTTTGTTATAATTCCTTTGATTTCCTTGGTAATTTCCACCTTGATTGTTGTTGTTGCGAAAATTATTAGCATTTTGATTGGGTTGAGCTTGATTTGAACGTGAACCTTGACCTATTTGGTTATAAGTTCCTGTGGCTACAAAAGCATTCGAAGTGTTACCATCCGCGGTAATGCACTCGGATAAATCATGAGCTCCCCCACACGACAAACAACTTTTAGAAACCGCTTTAACCGAAGCGGTGTTGGAAGCTTCTTGAGCCTTCCAATGTGACATAAGGTTTGCAAATCTATCGAAAAATCGGTTTTCTTCATTTGCTTATGTAATGCATTGATACTTTGAGACGATGATGAGCCCCTTTTGGCAACACTCGGTGTGTGACGAGGGCTATAAACCTTAGACCTATTCTCGATTATGACCAAAGCTTCTTCAACCGTTTTACACAAAAAATTACCACCCGCGGCGTCATTTAAATAATCTCTTTCATGATCGTTAAGTCCATTGTAAAACGTGTCGATTTGGTGCAAATCGGAAAAACCATGATGAGGACATTCGTGTAACATCTCCTTAAACCTATTCCAAGCCGTAGAAAAACTTTCATTTGGTTCTTGTGAAAATTTAGAAATCTCGTTCTTCAAATGCGTAGTCTTAGAGGGCGGAAAAAATTGGTTCACGAACTTCGAAACGAGATCCTTCCACGTCAATATAGAATTGGGTGGCTCTTTCTCTAACCAAATTTTAGCGGGCCCCGCTAAGGAATACGGAAATAACATCATCTTAATCGAGTCATTCGAGACATCCTTGAATTTGCATGTGGCGGTAAGACGATTAAATTGGCGGATATGGTTGTGCGGATTGTCCTTCTCATCACCACGGAATTTGTTGTTTTGGATCATCGACAACAAACCCGTTTTAACTTCAAAATTCTCCGCAAGGATTGCGGGAATCACGATAGCTTCTCCATAACCCTCGGTGGGTGCTTGAAGTAACTCCATCATAGTTCGATTCGCCATGGTAGGTTTTTCTCGTTCAATGGGTTCGTCAATAGGAGATTCCTCACTAGAAAGAGTGAGTGATTTGTTTCTTCGTTTACGAGCACGTCTAGCTTTAGAGCGAGTTTGCATAAACGTCACGTACAACGAGAAGGCGAGCAAAGAAGATTCTTTTTGGTATTTTGTGTTTTTTCAATTTTTTTTGGTTTTTGATTGTATTAACCTTTTGGAATTGGTGAATATATTAAGTAGACAATGAGTCCACAAATCTCCTCACTAATCAAATCTCTTGATTAAAAAGGCCTCAAGGAATGAAAACGATCACGTGGAGTGAACGCCTTCGATGACTTTAGAACGATGGTGGAACACCAAATCGTTCAAGAGGGTTTAATCAAATGAAACCAAGAAAATATATATGATATGTAATAATACTTTGGGCGGCAAAACCCTCGATTCACTCTCAAAATCAAATACGCACAAGCAAGCGGAGGAAACGAGGCGGCGCGAAGCACTTAAGAGCCTTTTTCCTTTAGGTTGTGAAATACAACCGCCTTATACCCACCTTATAGTTTGTATTATCAAGATTAAGCTTCACGAAAGTATTTATCTATTTTTGCCTTTTTTCTTTGGTTTGAGATTCGAATACAATGATCGAGTGATGAAATCCCGAATCAAGGTTGTGATTGCTCACGTATTTGGAGTACTTGTGTATTTATTGTTCTACGTATACAATATAGTAATAATATTCACACAAAAACCGAAAAACGATAATACGTATTAATAGAGTGCTATTAATACAATTATTTTCATGGCTAATATAGAAAAACAACAATGGTCAATCAAAACACAACACGCCTCCCCGGCAGCGGCGCCATTTTGATAGGTTGTAAAATCACACTTGTTTAGGAAAACAAGGCAATAATATAGGGTAAGCGTGCACGATTTAGGAAAACCGTGTGTAAATGACCCTTAAGAGGTGAGTTCGTTCTCTCGAGGAGGCTAGTGCGTTGTGAATTGAATTGATTGATTATGTTCTTGATTATTAATGAGAAGAAAATAAGAGAAAATGACGAAGACGAAAAAAAATTAGAAAAATAAGGCAAAAACACTATTAGAAAGTTACGACGAAGAACGTGAAAAACACAAAATCTAAAATTTTTAACCTAAAAAATTCCTAAAAATTACTAAAAACTCCAAAATAATATTCTAAGAGTTTACAAAAAATTCAAACTTGCCAAAACCTTTTAATTAATTTAATAATGACTTTTTAATGCTAATTAAAGCCCTAAAAATCACTTTTAAATATTAAAAAGCCCTAAACAAGATTTAATAGTTTGTAAACCTCAAAAATGACTTAATTAAACTAAAAACTATTTTTAAAAATTTTAAAACCAAATTAAACTATTTTTAAACTCCTAAAAACTATTAAAAACTATTAAATCTTAAATTAATTCTAAAAATTAATTGAAAAGCCTAAAAATTATTCTAAAAATGGGAAAAGTCTTAATTAATGATAAAGAACCTAGGAAAAATGAAAAAGAAATTAAAATAAAACTTTTTATTTTAATGAATAAAATAATATTAAAATATTCTAAAAAATTAAAAGTCCTCAAATAAATTCTAAAAAATTCTCAAAAATCCTAAATATTCTAACTAGAAAGAAAATGTAAACAAAAGTTTCTAAAACCTCTTAATGAATTTTATATTAATTTTCAAAGTTTAATAAAAAACCTAAAATCAAATAAAATCAAAAATTAAAGTTTTTGAAAACTTTTTCACATGTAAACCTCAAAAATGTTAAATAAAACCTAAAAACTATTTTTTTGTAATTTTAAACTACTGTTCACTATTTTTTAAAGACTTTCTAAAATTAAAAATAGAAATAATCCTAAAAATTAATTAAATAAAAGGAAAAATAATATTTTTAATCAGAAAAATCCCTAAACCTATTTAAAACCTAGGAAAAATGGAATAAGCTCAAAAAGTTTAATAAATAAGCTAAAATAAGCCTAAAAGCTCACGGCTTATTTATATAAGCCAAAAACAAATACTCCTTATATAAATAACCAAACCAAACCTAGCAGTCAAAGACCCTAGGGCAGGATGGTTAGCACGTTTGGTTGTGAGAGGAGTGGCGCAGGTTCGAGTCCTGGCCACGTCCTTTTTGGAAATTTTTTTTTTTTTTTCTTTTTAGCTTTTACAAACTTGATCAGTACCACTTATAAGCTCACAAACAACATTCCAAATCCAAATCTAACCAAGATTCAACAAGTTATGAATCAAAACGTGGGCAAGTCTGGTGATGTTTCTGAAAACCAAGTGTGAGTGCACACTTGAACTTTGCAAACCAAGAGGTCTTGGTTGTGCTTTGTTTGGTGATGTTTTTGGAACAAGAGGGCACCCTTGTGCTCTTTCTGAGCACAAGGAGTCAACACAAGCAAGTAAACAACACACTTAGCATACTAGAATAACCAAATCAAGCAAAAACATGCACATCAAGCAAATGCTAGTTTCTGATGTAAACAGATAGGTCTGGTGGGTGTTTAAGCTTATAACTTGCACTCTAGTGAGATATAAACTTCCAAATCAAGCACACAATAGCACCAATCACTATACAAACAAACTCAATCCCTGGATTACCCTATATCTCAATAGATTTTAAAAATCAAGCATCATTTTTCATGAAAAATCAAGTAGAAAGGGCATATGCAGATCTTGAGCTATCAATTTCCTTTTTACTTGCACAACTTGCTTCAAAACTCTTTCAAGTTGACAACAAGACTAGCATACAACCTAAACAACTTAAAGTGACCTTTCTATCACCTTTAATCCTACACAACTTAACAATTTCAACCTACAAATCTTAAATCCAAACACCCCTTAAACTTTTTGAAACCAAGATTAACACTACAAAACCTTTTAAAACTCTAGCAAACTGATCTTAGCAACATCTAACAAGCATAACACTACTTAAACACTCAAATCCAACAACTTAAACACAATATAACACCTTATCATGCAAATCATACAAAACAGCTTTTTCTGAAATTTTCAAAGGGACAAGAAATTTTTACCTAAGGACCCCACATCCAGGGTCCTTTGTGGTTGCTATACCACCTCCCTACCAGCTGGGGCTGGTGCTGAACTGAATCAACAAACAAATCAACCTGCAAATTCAAACAAGAACAAACCAAGAAAAAAATATACTTTTTCTGATTTTCTGAAAATCCTCTTAAAAACTTTAAAACAATGAACCAAGAAACTTAACACGTTTTAAATAAAACCTTTACACCCAGAAAATCAAGTTTTGGTCCACTTTCACTTTCCAAAACCTAAACTTTCTGAATTCAAGATTTCTTTAAAACTCCTTTTTGAAAAATGAAACTTCAACACCAAATTCTTTCACAAATATAAATGGAACTCAGTTATAGCAAATCCAAACACACAAACTTTTTAAAAATATAAAAGGAATTACAATTGAATTTTCTCAAATACCAAACTTTATTTCTTAAAAAAAGGAATTACAAAGGAGTTTTGCTAAAAACTGGAACAAAACCAAATGAGGAACAGGCTCCTCATTTTATAGGCTCATTGGAACATTCTAGTGCTAAGAATAAAAAAATACAAATGCTTAAACCCTAAATGCTAAAAGCCCTGAATTGCCCTTCTTGTTTGACTGAATCTTGGTCAAAAACCTTGGCATGTGACTTGACAGCTGCATTGGTTGATCTTAGACGTTTGTTTGAACTTGGAGGACAAGTAGATAATCTTAGGCGTTGATCTTGTCCCTTCCTAGGGTTGTGTGGAAAGAGACGGGTGCAGGGGATGAGTGGGGAGGGGACCAATGGACACGTGGAGGGTTTGTGAGAGGTGGGATTGGGTGAGAGCTTGACCAATTGAGGATCTGCACACTTATAGCCTAAACCCCTTTGGATTAAGGCTTAATTGATCTGGGAATTTTAGGGTTTATATGGGTGTTTAATGGGGGTTTAATCTTAATTGGGTTTAAACAATTTTTAAAAACGTGTTATGGGAGGGAAAGAGTTTAAGTGGGTGGGTTTGACCAAAGTGTTGACCCAGTTTTAGTAAATAACTTGGGTTGGGTAATGGGTTAGGGTCGGTTTAATGGGTTTGGGTAAATAAAATGGGTAGGGCTGAGGTGTCGCTTGTTGGTTGGGTGTGGGAGTTTGTGGTTTTAACAGGTTTGGTCCC
Source organism: Glebionis coronaria (assembly GCA_025667525.1). NCBI lineage: Eukaryota > Viridiplantae > Streptophyta > Magnoliopsida > Asterales > Asteraceae > Glebionis > Glebionis coronaria. The sequence continues at coordinate 345,232,395 of CM046876.1, forward strand.
CAAGCATTTAACTTCCTTTCACTTTGTAATAAATAGCTATCAGCGCTGGTTTTAGCCTTATCAACTTTGGAAACTTGTCAAAACTTGCACAAAACTTTCCAAAAACTTTTCCAAAGGGCTCCTTTTGTAATAACTTGATTTTCCAAGGGCTGATCTTGTATAATCTTCAAACATTAAGGCTTATACTTGTACATTTGATATATTGAGGGTCAAATGTGACAAGTTCTTCAAAGATGAGGGGCCATTTTTGCCAATCTTCAATTCTTCAAGGGTCATTTTGCAAATTTCCAAACTTGGGCCCGGTTCATTGTGCGACTTCATTTCCCGTGTTCGTTTTTGATTGATTCTTGTGTTCTTTTGCCAATTCCTCAATATCCGTACCTAAAAATACACAAGTAACAAACACGAGCATATATTTGGCATGTTTTATGATATTTTATGCATTTTAAGGCCGTTTTGGACGATGAGACCATGTATAAAAGCAGTCTCATCAATTACCTTTAGAGAAAAGTAATAGACTAATATTACCAATGACGAATTCAATTAAACACGTGGTGAACCAAGTTCGTTGTACACGAAATCGAGTGAATTTGAGACGTCTTAGCTTTGATTTGGACAATCGATTTGAATTGGTTTTCAGTTTTTAAACTAGAAATTAATTCTACTAATTTTAAACTATTTAAAATTAACCTAAAGTGCATGAATCGTAAACCCCGCTATATTTAAATCTGAATCAATCAATTACTTAAAAATTAAAACTATTTAAAAATTAATCTAATTTGAAAATCTATAAAGATGATTCTATTTAATAAAAATAACTTTTAATCTATTTTAAAAATCTAATTAAACTTTTTAAACTAATAAAATTTATTTAAAAATTACTTAAAACAAATTTATTTAAAAACTATCTTTTTATTTAAATCTAATATTATAAAAATCTAATTAATTAAAATTAAACTAAATAAACTATTTAAATTTAATAAAAACATTTTTTTTATTTATTTTTATTTTTATTTTAATTTTAAACTACTTATTATTTTAAATCTCAAAATTTACTTTAATTAAAATATTAATTAAAAGTTATATAAAAAAACGTAAGTAAAACAAACAAACACTCAAATAAATTCTGACCAGAATGAGTAATACTATATTAATTAAATGGTGGGAGTTAAAAATAAAAAGCAAAGCTGGGAGAGTTGGTTAACGCGTTGGTAGTGTGATCGTGAGGTCACGAGTTCGATTCCCATACGGGACATATTTTTGGATATTATTTTTTTAAACAGCAAAAATGAAGGAGTCACATGTGTGACTTTTGGACAGCTTATTTTCACTCAAACTGTTAGGAAACAGCTTAATGGCTTATCAGATCAATGGGATCTGATAAGCTGATAGCTAGAACAATTTAAACAGCAAGATTACTCAAAACTATCAAACGAAATCACAGATTAAGCTCAATGACCCAAAGCATACAAATGCCAAAATAACAAAATCATAATATTCAGCTAATCAAAAACATATAATAATCCAAGAACAGTTTAGAACTAAATCAGTAACAAGAGAAAACTTAGACAGCTATTAATGTATAAAATCTACTTTGATATATCAGATTTTATCATACTTCAACAATACTCTTTAACGAAATCCATAAAAGTCTACATATCAAATATTAATCTCACACCAAAAATAACACAATGATTATGCAAATTAACAGGTAATCCAGTTCAAATGTTGCAGATAAACCAAAAAGGCATACAACTGTATCAAACTAATTAAGACTTCAATCCAATTCCAAAAACCAGATAACACAAAATAGCCTATCAGTTAAAACTAACAACCTCTAAACAAAATCAATCCTCAATCCATTACAGTTTACTTTAACTCATTAAAAATCAGCAAAAGTAATGCATGGCAGTCCATGAATTCAAACTGCTTAACTACATTCTATTCAAGCAAATTAAAAAACCCAATTTCATTATCATATCGATTAAAGAGCTTGTAATACATCTTATAGAACTGCAATTTCAGTTTTATATTCACGTAATAATGAACAGACAAGATTCATTCAATAATAAAAACTAACTAATCAAGCTTATTCAGTCAAATAACAAGCAAATTTATTTATTAGTGTAAACGTAAAGAGAAAAGAAAGAGGAACCTATTGAAGATTTCCTTTGAGATGAAGGTAAGCGCTGAGCTTCCTTAAGAACCCGAATCGAAACACCATAATCATCAAATTGGACCACCGTTACCACCAATCAAGCTTATGAATCACGAACCAAAACTTAAACTGACAGATTCTTTACGTTTATCAGTGGGATAAACGTTTATCCTTTACTCAACTTATAATCATTCACATAAACTATTAACTTAGCTTATGTGAACGATTAATTTTAATAATATCCTTTTTGTCAACTTAGAAAATGTAATTGATTTTAACAGAAATATTAAAACGTGAAGAATAGAGAACGAATCTGAAACTGAACTTTTATTATATCAAATCTTAACATTAAAATATTCTGAAAAAAAGAAAATACAAATTCCTAGCTACAAAATGATATTATAACAATAAAGTAAGAAAAGGATGAGATTACAAGTAAAATAGGGGAGTTTTTATAGCCATCCCAAGGCTTGCTGAGGAGGGATATCCGCATCTCTTGAGCATATTCCATCCGATTTTCAGCCCTTGGATCTCTATCTCTCCTGTTTGTTTAAATCTAATGGTTGTCAATTCACAACTAGCACACGGATTGCCAACGTGGCATCTGTGTGTGCTAGTTGTGTTTCTTTTCTGCTTTCTGATTGGTGGATTGTGAAACGAGAGGTGTCATCTCCAATAAAAATTCGCCAAGTAGCTCTTCTCTACCACCTCTTCTCTTCCTATAAATTGGGGGATTTAATTCCCCCTCACGTGAATTACACGTGGGATGAAAAGCACTTTGTTAATTCGACTTTTTATTGGATTTAGGGTTTGGGAACAGTAACTATTTGTTACTGGTTTTTAGGTTTTGTGAGATGGGGAAGAAAGCACATAGGTTGTATCGATGGGAGTATTTTAATGTGTGTGTAAATGAGTGGGTGAAGGTAACGTGTTATGAAACGTGTGAGTGAGAATATGGAACGGATTTATTTATTTATTGTGTGGTTTAATGGGAGAACGTGTGGTGATCAATGAGTGGGTAAGGAACGATTATTTATTTGTGAGAAATTGTAACGTGTATATACACGTTTGACACAAACCCTAAAGGCCCAATACATCCTTCATTCGTTCCATAGTCATTCATGGGCTTGAAGCCTTATTTTCTTCCCATTCGATTATTCATTAAAAGTGTTTGGGCTTGGAATAATTTGGACCCAACAAATAACTTTTTTCATCCGTCAAAACAACTTGCAACTTGGGCCTGGATTTGGGCTTGTTAAAGAGTTATTCACTTTATATCCAATATTGGGCTTTTAAGCCCAAATGCTCCAATGTGGGACCCACTAGACCAAAATTCTTTATTTAAATATTAAATATTCTAAATTGAACTCGATTTTGGCTTCCTCGATCTTTTTCTTCAATCTCGTGTCGATTTCGCCGGTTTTTCACTATCTTGATACCTACACACATTCAAACAACAAAACAACATATACAAGGCATTTTTTATACATTAATTGCAATATCTCATTGTTTTAAGATGATAATGATATGAGTAAAATCACTCATATCAATTATCTATACCCTGGTTGGGACGAAGTAAACACCAACAAAAATATCATACCTGAATCTGGGCCTAATTAGAATTCGAGTCACTCGAGGTCGGATTAGTTGGAATCGTGTCAATTCGGATTCAGATCAATCTGAGTATAAGTAAAAAAAATCAGAAAGTGGTTTATTTAATTATATTTTTATTGTAAAAAATGTAATTACGATACATTACAGATTTAAAAAATTTACACAAAATTAAAATTTATTTATAGTCCCGTGTTAAAACCAGGACATTTTGGGCATGTTTGTTTACCTTTTTCGTTAAGCCATGTTTAATTAACAGATGACTTATTGCAGACAAGTTCAGTTTTATTACTTATTATTTTAAGTCATCATTAACAATTAAGTCATTAACAAACAATTTTCATATGACTTAATAAATTCAGTTTTTTTCATATTAAGTCAGTTAAGTCCATTTCAAACATATCATTTCACTCACATTAAACACTAAAAAAAGTGTGTGTGTGTGTGTGTGAGTTAGTTACATACAGGTCACCCTTTTCCGGCTACGTCTTCCACATCATCACTTTGTTTCCTGGCAACTTTTGCTGCCGGTACACGTCACCCTTTTCTGGCTAACCGTCATCGTAACCGTCGACTAACCGTCACCCTTTTTCAGGTCAGACTTGGATAAAGATGTTTTCGATATGAGAACAGGAGAATACAACGTGTTATGAATAGTAATGTTTTGACTCCTAAATCCACAAACGTTGTATTTAATAGACTTGGTTTTGCTATACAAAAAGGGCTAGCGGCGCAGCTTGTTGCCGGTTTGCCTTCTCCTAATATAATTATAATTATTAATACTAGAGTTGTTTTAGCAAAAAAAATATGAGAACGAATGGTATATTTTTTTCATTTTCTTTTAATTATGTGTTTTTCTTTAAATTTACTCTAGTTAGTTATGAAATTTAGTTCCAATATAATCAAAGTAATCGGTTATTCTCGGTGATTAAGTTTATTTAGTTATGAAATTTACTCTAGTTATGAATTTCGTGTATCTTAAGCGGTTGGATAATATTGTGAGCGTAATCGATTGTCAGTCGTTTGGATAATGTTATTTGATGACTGTTTGTTTTATTGATTTGTTGACTTTCGTGCATTGTTAATGAGTCCTTGCATACTGTGTTTGTTTCAAATTCGGTTAATATCGATATGTTATTGATTTGCAGCTGGTGACTAAGCGTGTTGTTTTTTAGTTCCGCGGCTCATTTGGATAATGTTATTTGTAGGTGAAGATTAGATACAATTTGTTTGCTGATCTATTTAGGTCTTTAAATTAGGTTAGTGGTTTTGTTAAGATATAGTCTATTTCGTTGTATGATTTTTTGAGTGATGAGATGAATGGGTTGTCGTAATTCCTACTAGTTTGTTGGCATATATACGACTGAGATACTAGGACATTGTGATTGAGGCCATTAGTGTATCACCTCTAAAGTAACCGGGACATTGTGATTGTTGGCTTAGAAATATGAATTTTATTATTGAGATAGCATTCGTGAGATTAGGTGAAAATTTTGTTGTGAATATGTGTTGGATGCTTAAAGTACAGTAAGTGTGACACTGTTTGGCAAAATTATATACAGACTGTATTGTTCCTTTTTATCACTTGTATTGTTCTATGTGCAGTAGAGATTGAGCATTCTATTCTGAGGGTAATCAGAATGTATTATTATAATGTAACCAAGCGAAAGACACAAGTCATTTAGATCGAGTTAAGAATAGCTAAGAGCATCAAATTAGAATCCATTACCAGTGATATCGGTATTTCTCCCCAACCTATGGTAGCTTATTTTTTTTATGTTACAGTTAGATGTAAACATACAAGTCTCCATAATTTGCCTTTCATGTATGCTTTTAAACGTCTGCTATTGTGATTTAACAAGATATACTCAAAATTCTAGTCTTGTTTCGCAATAAATACAAATGAGATGTCTGGCATGATATAGAGGTACTTTCTTTGTGTTGTTTTATATATCTTTTCCTGTAATATGAATTTTGACGACACAGCCACATATGTAGTTGTTTCAGTGGATGACAGATTTATCATTCGCCGACTCACTTTCAATTTCTTAGTGAAAATGTTTTAAAGGTCCAGAACTCCTTGTTGATTTGCAAGATTATGATGCTCTTAGATTTGTGGAGCCTTTAGCTGCATGTTTGCTGGAATGTGACTATGCTTTGCTCTAACTTTTGGAACTCGTTTTGTATAATTTGTTTCTGCAAAAATCATGATGACATCTTAGATTAAACAATTTATAGTTCATATTAGAGGATGTTTATGTTATAAAATTTTCACCTGCATTACAACTTGTGCATAGGACTCTGTTCTTTTCCTGCATTTGAAAGATTTGCGCATATTAAAGGGCCTTGGGCCTCATTTGCTAATGCTAATCTTTAAAACAAATTGTTGTTTACAGATATTCTACATGAAAACATTCTTTTATGGGCATGACAACCATGATCAACTAGTCAAAATTGCGAAGGTACACTTTATTCATGCTTGTAAGTTATCTTTAGCAGTACAGTTGTAGGGATTGAGTTATAACTAACTTTATCTTCTGTTTCCGTGGGTTTACGGTATTAGGTACTGATGAGTTGAATACACATATATAAATATATTTTTTAGAGCTAGACACACTACTTACTGCACTTATTGGATGGTTAGTAATGTATTTTATTCTCGTTAGTTTTTTTTTGGTTTTTTTTGTGTCTATAGAAGTCTTTTTTTTTGTAATTTGTTGCAGGCATAGAAGGAAACCATGGACGAAGTTCATTAATACTCTACTGATGATCGGCATATCTAAAAATGCCGAAAGGTACATAAATTTAGGGAAAGGTTTTGGGCTTGTACTGATTTTGAGCCTCGCAATGACACCTGGTTGAGCCTGTCGGCTTAATACAAAATTTAGAGATAAGTTACCATACTTTGTGACAAAGCGTACAGTTTACCATTCAGAGAATGTAACTTTTGAAATATACTAAAACTGTGTCTTTAGACCATTAGCTCTAGGTTACGTTGTTGCGATTGATATGTTTTTCGGTGATATGAATTTGATTTTTAGTTTAGATATATTTGGAATAGTAAATGGTTATAGAATTCTGATTAGGTTAACTGTTATACACGAACCTGGCCCGACTAACACCCATACCTGTGATATGAATTTGATCTTGAATGCGAGTTGTTTAGGTTAGGTCTTTATAGGAGGCGTAGTGTCAAACATTATAAGCTCATATTAGGTAATTAAGTAGAATATTTGGGAACTCGAAAGACAAATAAGATACGTACATTATAGCAAATAACATTGCAAAATATGAACATTGGCGCATTGTAGTCAAAAAGATGATTTGATTCGTAATGACTTTCCGCTTCTTTTGTAACATTTCAGGGCAATTGATAAATAGATAATGGTACCAGGTTGATGCATTGTGTGGCTGAAGCTAAAGGGAATACGGCTTTGCATATGGCAACACGTAAACTTCTTGTTCAGGTATATATTCAGTTTTGATCATCTTGGTTAAGCATTGTGAATTTTGGTATAGGATCATAGAATTGTTGGAAAATTAGTTAGGATCAGACTCAAATCAACTATTGGTTCCTGGTCATGACGCTTTCAAAAACCATAGCGAGTTTCGTAAATTAAGTTAACAATAGAAAGTGTAAACAAGTAACCTTTTTCTGAGTTCTTGGTTCTGAACATCGAGTTGCTTTGTTTATCTATATTTATTTCTTTTGTGGCTAACTTATACCGATTGCAAAAGGGCGTCGTCTTTTTTCCAGTGAGCATTGATCGTTAGTCGAACACTGACTCATTGGCAAAGCTTAATTCCTAGGATTATGTGTATAAATTCTTGTGAGGTCAAGTTGATTGTTAACATTCAGTAGTTTAGTTATCTGCGGTGAGAACACTACTTGTCAGTATTTGAGGTTCTTTGTTCTACGTGTTCTACTTCATATTGTATAGTTGTCCGTATTTGAACAATTAATCGGTCGTGGGTAACAGGTCAGTATGGATTTAGGTGAAATATGGGCCGCGAAGGTTGGGTAACGGGTCAGTATGACTTTTAAGTCCATAGGTCGTTCTGATTATAATGGGGATCCTCTTTTATTCATATTTTCTTATTTTACGCATGGAGATGTGAGATGTGTTTTAACGTTTCTAATAGGACTTGATACAATGTAGGTACAAACTTTAGAAGAGACAATAACAAGATTGCAATAGGAAAACGTAGAAATAAGAGCAGAGTCCCGAGTGGAGTCCCTAGTGGAACATCAAGTACTAGAGCACATGCGACAACAGAACTAAAGGTGGATGCTCGTCATCAACACGAGAGAGAGAATGGCAACAAAAAATGAATGACATTAACTTGGTCTTAAAAAAGTTAACGGATTTCCGACCTCCTTCTTAGCTTGATAACATCATAGCATTTGAATACTTGGATTACTAGTTTCATTTTGAATGTTTTATTTGACTTGTTCTATTCGACTATAACTTGTTATTTGAAGGCTAAATGAATATTTAATCTTGAATTATCCATTTCTAGTTATTGTGTAATCTTTATTATTTGTAGATTGAGATTTGGTAATTGAACTATTTAGTCGTGAATTATCCATTTATTTCTTTCTAGCCATTTTAGATACTGGATGAGTATCAGGTTGCAAATTATTTCTTATATCTGTGACAGATTTGCGACTGATTACCGACAGAAATATTCTGACATATTTCTGAGGGGCATTACCGACGAATTTTCGACAGATATAATAAAGTTTTTTACCGACAGATTTCCGAGGGAAATAAATACCAACAGAATACCGACGCTTGTTTTTCGTCGGTATTACCGATAGAGTTCCGACTGATAAGAATTAGCTACAAGCCATTTACCGACATAACATTTTCGTCGCAAATCTGTCGGGAATTACCTATACTAACGGATTTCCGACAGAAACAGCCGTCGCTGTTGCTCCATTTTCTAGTAGTGGCATGATCTCGCAAGTTATAATTATTTGCCGTAATACACCATCGTTTTGCACGACTGTTCGTCTAGTAGATCTAAGAAACTCTTCATTTCTATAGTGTATGCTAAACAGAAATAATGTGAACTCGTTTGAGCCTGATAAAGTGGTTTGAATTGGGCTACTACAAAATAATGTGTGTTTAGTTTAGGATGTAGAAGACACGTAAATGCAGAAATATAAAGTGGTTTGCATTAGGCTACTACAAAATAGTGTGTGTTTAGTTTAGGCTGCTACATAATCGGGCTTATTCTTATGTTATATAAGTGGCTTACTGCTTATATATCATAAGCTCATAAGCCCTTGGGTGTTTGGGTTACCTTATTTATCCTGCTTATGGGCTTGTTTGCTTTTAGGAAAAGCCAATAAGCTCGCTTTTTAAATCTTATAACCTTATCAACTTGAGCTTATTGGCTTTAGCCAATTACATAAAGCACTAAACAGTGAGCTTATCGGCTTTTTCAAAAGCATAAAAGCCCATAAGTAGGCTAATTAATTAAAGGGCTTAAAACCCACACTAATCATAACTGAATACACTTATCTGTAGAAGACAATCACAGCAAAATGTGACTGATCGGTCTGGCAGACGTGGTGCGAGTAAATAATAACAGCCCTAAAGCAAAAAAGATGCTGGTGAGTGATAACACTTGCACGAACAGCGCGATCATTCATAAATTATCACCACCATACCACCAGGCAATTAAGCAAAAAAGATGATGATGAGTGATATAGGGGTGTTTGTTTTGGCTCACATAAGCTTATTACAAGATGATAAGCTTATATAAACTAAAAAGTTTCAAAATAAGCCACAAAAAGTGAGCTTATGAAGTATTTATTGACAACCAAATAAGCTATAAACCCGTTGTATAAGCCGAAACAAACACCCATGTATTTGGGCTTATGAGCTTATACGATTTTGGCTTATAGTTCAATAAGCCTCAATTTTCCTGCTTATTCATGAATAATCAAATAACCATAAATAAATAAAAACAATAAATAAATAAAAATGAGATTCATACCCAGAAATCTTTGAGATCGGATTTTTTTAAGGTCTATGAAAAAATTAGATTGATACCCAGATCCTGAAATTTTGTTCAGAACTCCATTTTCAATTTGCAACTGGACCCCCTGACCAACTTTACAAAAATCCGTTTTCGTCCCTCGAAAACGCAGATAATCTCAGTTGACCCTTTTTTACCCCAAACACTTTTTTAGCTTATTTCAGTTGCAAGCTGAGATTCAGAGGTTATTTATGGGGAAACGCAAAGACAAACACCCCCTAAAATCTATTTTATAATTGTCGACGGGAACGACGTCATAGACTTTTGTATGTCGTTTTGTCATATATTGGTGTCGGGTTTTAGAAACCCTCAACAAATAGATTGCACGTGAATAAAAGGAAATTACAAAATTGATTTAATATAACAAAATAGATTTATTTAACATGTATCATATACTCGTTGATTTTTTTTTTTGTAAAAAATACCATCGAAAAAATCGTCTAAATGCGAATCAAACGAGATAAATATTGCAATGCTTCTAACATATGTATGTTTTAGAAACATGTTAAAATTTAATACACATTTAAAATAAATTTTTTTTATCAAAATAGTCCTCAAAGTTATTCGTTCCCTTCAAAGCCAGTCATTATTGCGAACAATCTTTCGTACTGTCAGTCCACTGTAACCGTTAGTTCTGCACACTCCGCCGCAAAGCACATGCTATATACCTCGTATATATTAAAGCGCGTAGTGAAGGACGTCGTAGAATACATTCCAACGTCGTTTTCTTCTATCTTGATTGTCGTTTTGAAAGTGTCACCAAAGCATAAAAATGCCCCACTATGTGAATAAAAAAAGAATTTGCAAAATAATCCCTTGCATTATACGACGATTACAAAAACAACTTTCAACTATATACACCTTTTTAGTATAACAAAGTTTATTTATCAAATATCGAGCGTAAATATATTGATTCTTTTGCGGAAAAAACATAGCATTAAAAAACCCATCTAATTGCGAATCAAACGAGCCTAATATTATAATATTTTTAACATCCATGTGATATTATAAAAAAATGTTTTAACTTAATTTAAAATTTAAATATTTTTATCAACATAGTCATTGAAGTTATTAATTTCTTACAAAGCTACTTATTAACGAAAAAAAAATTACAAAACAATTCTTTACATTATTGGTCGTATTGCAAAAATTACCTTAGACTTTTAACTGTCTACGTCTTTTTTATAAGAAAATTCATTTATGAGAGTGTATATATGTCAATTCTTTTGGGGAGAAAAATACTATCGAAAAACCTATCTAACTGCGAAACAAACCAGCCTAATATTACAATGTCAATTGTCGAAACGTCCAATAGACTTTTACCGAATTCCATATATCCGTTTATTTCAAGATTTTGAAATTTTAGAAATCTAAATTCTAGTGAATTAAAATTCTTAGGAAATAAAAATTTTAGAATTTAAAATACCTACACATATTTAGTTGACAGAAATTCATAATATTTTAAAATCTTGATTTTGGGTTAAACCAATTAAGGAATAAATATCTTTTATATAAAAGAATAAATATCAAATTTTTACTTTTTAAATAAGTTTTATAATTTTAATAAAAAAATTATATAAATTTTATAAAAAAATTTATATAAATTCTTTATAAAAAATTTCAATAAATTTTATAAAAAATTCTATAAATTTTATAAACAATTTATAGATTTTTTTTTAAATCTGTAGAATCTATAAAAATTATAACATTTATAAAAACTTTATAATAATTTTATGTAAATTTTATTTTTCTTATTTATATGACTAAAAACCGAATATTCGTTTTTTTTTAATTTTCTTAAATTTTTTAAATTTTCTACTTAAATGTGTAAAAAAATGAATTTCTCACCTTTTATATAAATTTCATAAAAAACTTTTTATATAAATTATATATTTTTTTATATAAGTTTTATTTTTCTATTTAAAATAGTAAAAGGCAAAAAAAATATTTTTATACAAATTTATTAAATTTTATAACTTTTTATATAAAAATAAAAACTCGAATAAGAACGACTAGAAAAAGTTTATAATAGATAATTTTCAAATAAATTATAATTTCTTAATTTTTGGAATAATTCTAATATCTTTCGTTTTGTCAATTTTTCAGAAAATTTAAATTCTTTCGTTGATTATACCAAACACAATATTTGGAAGAAATTAAAATATAAATATTTTAAAATTTAAGTTCATTTGGATACTAAGTTTTATTTGTTATTTGGATACTAAGGGATTAATCTCTACCTTTTATATTTATTTTAATCAAATGGATAAGATTAAGCACAAAATATATTTTCACCCTTTTTTTCAAACATTAATATCTTACCGTTAATCGTTATACGAAAAAAACATACAGTTACGAAAAGTATTTAATTATCTTTCTCTAGATATGTTATATGATATCTTTCGACAATTTTTTTTTCAATATATGATACCAATTATATATATGATGTAACACCAATATCATATATGATATAACCTATCATATATGATAGAAATATCATATATGATTTAACACTGTTATCATATATGATAAAACAGTATTATCATATATGATATTTCACGTAAACTTTAACAAGAAGAAAAAAACGAATTTTTTTCGAAAGTATATCATGGTGCATATTGGTAGAAAGATAATTAAACGCTCGTAGCGATGGTATAACTATTTTCGTTTAACACTTAACGGTTTAAAATATATTTAAATCATAAAAAATTGGTAAAAAATATAATATATTTAATCTCATGCATTAGATGAAAATGAGATGAATAATAAAGTCTCATCATATTCAAATAAAAGTATTGTATCCAAAATAACTCTTTTTATATTTTAAATATCTCACAATATCCTTAATATCCACAATCAAATGACACCTTAAAAATTTAATTTTAAATATCTCACAATATCCTAAACATCCCCCATCAAACGACACCAAAAAGATTTAAGCCTAGTGGTCAGATTGAAGAGTAGATTTGCTTTGACCTCATGAAGTGTTGAATGGTTTTAACTTTTAATCAAACAATTACTAATAAATATTCTTAGTGCAAGAAAATCAACACGACAAAATAAACCCGAGTCAAGTAGGTAAGAAATTAAGCAGTGGAGCTCAGTTTCATACAATATTTGGGAATCACAACCTTGCTAGAATTCAATATTTGTTACTGTAACTTCGTATATACACAATCAATTTAAAAAATACAAATTTCAATTTGCTCTATCCCACATTCCAGTTCATTTTACCAAACATACTTTAGTATTGTAGGAAACGGTGTACACTTTTATTATAAAATCGAATTTACAATAAAATAACAGAAATTAAATTGACAGAATGTAATTAACAGTAATAAGAAAGCAGTAAAACAAAGACGAGGCACGTGTTTAACACGCTTCCCTTAAAACAGATTCGTCGTCTGTTTCCCATGGTACAACGTCTAAAGCTGTTGTACAGCCGGACTTGACTTACTTGCCTGAAAGATCACGGATACAGTGTGTGTTTCTGACTGAGAAAAATTGCTGGAGCTATGATGCAGAAAAGCTGCGTTTTTGGATGTCTGAATGAATGAAATTCAAGTTTAATTTATAGGCATTATATGTCTTGGTTACCAAGACATAATATTTGCTCCTAAATTAAACTGACATGAAAATCTGTTATTACTAACACAGATTCGCAAATCTTTTAATACACAAAACAGATTTCTGTAAACTTAATTAATAAGTTTGTATCTATTCCTAAAATAGATTAGAAAAATCTGGAAGGAAAAATTCGAATGCGCAGCAAAAAATACACCGAATTTGCCCGCACCCAAGCAGATTTCGGAGCTGCATTCGTGTCCGCAGGTCGCGCGCTCGTGCACAAGTTCAATAGCTTCGAACCCGTTTTTTGGCCTAGAAATCCCACTTTCTGCACCCCCCCTGCGCGCGCGTAGGCGTGGGAGTAAAAACCCACAAATGAATATTGTAGGGTAGAAACTAGGATTTCTTTATAAACATGTTTTCACTTCATGTTTCAAGCGATGTGGGACAAATATTTTCCAAATATTGTGTTTCACGTGACTCACTTTGAGACACGATATCTCATTCATATTATCTCCATATTGGACATACTTTAGCTCGTTACGAAGCTCTCTTCGAGGAGAACGCAAAGCTACTAAGTACTACGAATATATATAACATATACATATATAAAATTATGTCCAAAGTATTGCAAAAACCATATTTTGCAAAACATTTTCCAACAATCCCCCACATGAATGGGAATCGGTCGAAAACACACGAAAGTTTCGGCAAAATTTCTGCGGTTAAGTCCTGCATAGGATAGGTAGGTGTAACCCTTTGAACCTTCCCTTGTGAGATGCACTTAGTCTCCTAGATCTGAGTAGACGCGATGTCCTTGAACTCAGCCTCTGTTTACGTAGACGACAATACACACTCACACAAGACTCTCCCTGACCTTGTCAAGTCCTCATAGTCGTGTTCGTTATGGTCATGAACACTCGCCTGGTTCTGCAAGAGCTCTTAGAAATTGCGCCCCCACAATTTCCTTCGAAGCGACCCCACTTCTCTCTCACATAGGTGATTTCATCTTGAATCATTAAAAACATATGTTTTATAATTTCATCTTGAATCATTATGCTTTATGATTTCATCCTGAATCATTAAGCCATATGTTTAACCTCTCAACATGTCACATTGTTCTAGGAATGGACTAGGAAAGTTACTGTATTAAGTAACTCCCCCACATTGACGTGACTTCCCCCACATTTCTATGATTAGGTTGTCCTATTGAACCCAGATCTTGGGATCTCCAGTCAACTGGGTTAGGTTTTCCTTCATAGAAACTCATTCCTTTAAGGGCTTTAGTCCCATTCCTTTAGACGACTTACTAACTAACTCTCTGCTTAAGCCTTTCGTAAGCGGATCCGCGATGTTATCCTTTGACTTCACATAGTCAATTGAGATAACTCCTGTTGAGAGTAGTTGTCGTACCGAATTATGTCGACGACGGATATGTCTAGACTTTCCATTATACATTGTGCTATGAGCTCTGCCAATTGCCGATTGACTATCACAATGTATACTAATGGCCGTTACCGGTTTAAGCCACCTGGGTATGTCCTCTACGAATTGACGTAGCCATTCCGCCTCTTCTCCGCATTTATCTAACGCGATAAATTCTGATTCCATCGTAGACTTAGCTATTACAGTTTGCTTGGAAGACTTCCAAGATATAGCGGCCCCTCCCAGTGTAAACACATATCCACTGGTCGATCTAGAATCCTTTATGTCAGATATCCAATTTGCATCACTGTATCCTTCAATAACAGATGGATATCTAGCATAATTCAGTCCATAATCACGACTGTATCTCAAATAATGAAGTACCCTAGTCATAGCTTTCCAATGTGCATCACTTGGATTACTAGTATATCTACTCAGCCTGCTAACAGCATATGCTAAGTCAGGTCGGGTACATGTCATCAGATACATTAACATGCCAATAATTCTTGAATACTCTAATTGGGCAACACCTACGCCTCTATTTTTAGATAGATGCAAACTGGTGTCTATTGGAGTTCTAGCTAGGCCGGAATCCCCCGCATTATGAGTATTAAGAATTTTGTCCACGTAATGTGCTTGACTTAATGCAAGTCCACTTTGAGTTCGTATGATCTTTATTCCAAGGATCACATCAGCCAAACCCATATCTTTCATGTCAAACTTTGATTTCAACATGTCTTTAGTAGACTTGATCATCTTGTCGTTACTGCCAACGATAAGCATATCGTCGACATAAAGACACAAGATCACATATCCACTATTTGTGTCTTTGACATAAACACACTTGTCGCATTCATTAATTTTGAATCCACCCTCTAGCATGGCGTGATCAAACTTCTGATGCCATTGTTTTGGAGCTTGCTTTAAGCCATACAACGACTTAACAAGCCTACAAACTTTTCTCTCTTGTCCAGGAGCCATGAAACCCTCAGGTTGGTTCATGTATATTTCTTCTTCTAAATCTCCATTTAGAAAAGCCGTTTTCACATCCATTTGGTGAACTTCTAAATTTCTTAATGCTGCAATAGCAAGAATCATCCTAATAGAAGTTATTCGCGTAACAGGCGAATAAGTATCAAAGTAATCTAGACCTTCGCGTTGTCTAAAACCTTTGATCACCAATCTTGCTTTATACTTATCAATGGTGCCATCAGCTTTCATCTTCTTCTTGAAGATCCATTTATAGGCTAGTGGTTTACAACCAGGAGGTAAATCCACGAGCTCCCAAGTATGATTTTGTAAAATAGACTCTATTTCACTATTAATTGCTTCTTTCCATCGAGGCCCTTCCGAGGAATTTACAGCTTCTTGATAAGAAGTGGGTTCATTTTCTACCATAAAAGAGACAAAATCGGGTCCAAATGATTTCTCGGTTCTCGCCCGTTTGCTTCTTCTAGGTTCAACCTCTTCTTCCTCGGGTTGATCTTGTCTCTCATCTTGGAGATCATTATCATCTCGTTGTCTCTTGTCTTGGACAACTGCATCATCTATTCTAGATGTGCTTTCATTTTCCTTCTTTAAACAAGGAAATATGTTTTCAAAGAAGGACGCATTCCTTGATTCCATAACTGTGTTCTTGTGTATATCTGGATTTTTCGAATCATGTACAATGAAACGATACGCACTGCTATTCTTAGCATATCCAATAAATATACAATCCACAGATTTAGGTCCAATAGTTTGGGCCTTAGGTGTCGGCACAGCTACCTTGGCTAGACACCCCCACACTCGTAAGTACTGGTATGATGGTTTTCTTCCCATCCACAGTTCATATGGGGTTTCCTCTTTATCCTTACGAGGTATCTTGTTTAAAAGATAAGTAGCCGTTAGAATGGCTTCCCCCCACATGTCCCGGCTCATACCAGAACTTAACAACATGGCATTAACCATTTCTTTCAAGGTACGGTTCTTCCTTTCGGCAATACCGTTTTGCTGAGGTGAATAAGGAGCAGTAAACTCATGTCTAATTCCATGTTTCGCACATAGATCAGCAAAAGGAGACACATATTCACCTCCTCTATCACTTCGTACAACCTTGATTTTCCTACCAAGTTGATTCTCAACTTCGGTTTTGTATAGAACAAACTTGTCTATAGCTTCATCTTTACTTTTCAACAAGTAAACGTAGCAGTACTTTGTGCAATCATCAATAAACGTGATGAAGTACTTATTGCCACCTTTTGTGGGTAGTGATTTCAAATCACATATGTCTGTGTGTATCATATCAAGTGGTTCGGTTTTTCGTTCAACCGATTTGAAAGATGATCTTGTAAGTTTGGCTTCGACACAAGTTTCACACTTATAATTTGAATCAATATGAAAATTTGGTATGCCATTAAATTTAATCAAACGACGCATTGAATTAAAATTAACATGTCCAAGACGGCCATGCCACACATTAGAAGACTCAATCAAGTAAGCAGAAGAATTCATTTTATTGATATCACTCTTAACAACTATTACATTGAGCTTAAACATACCATTCAAGGCATACCCCTTACCAACATACATTTGATTCTTAGAAATTACAACTTTATCAGACTCAAAAACAAGACGAAAACCAAACTTATTCAAAAGCCATCCGGACACAAGATTCTTGCGAATCTCAGGAACATACAAGACTTTAGTCAACTTGAGCTCTTTCTCGGATGTCATCTTCAAAATAACATCTCCTTCGCCCTTGATATCAGCAGTTGCAGAGTTGCCCATGTACAGCTTCTCTCCATTGTCAACCGCTCTGAAAGAGTGAAACATACTCTTGTCAGCACACACATGACGGGTTGCCCCAGTATCAACCCACCAATCATTATTATTAGAACCTACCAGGTTAACTTCAGAGATCATGGTAACGACATCAGACACCATAGCAATCATGTCCACATTATCATTCACCATATTAGCCTCGCGTGGAGTCACCCGCTTTGGCGCTTTGCAATTAGCAGCACGATGACCTGGCTTGTCACAGTTGAAGCAATTTCCTTGGAACTTCTGCTTCGCAATTCCAGCCTTAGGAGCAAGGTACTCAGACTTCCCTTTGCTCTTCTTGTCATTCTTCCCTTTTCCAAAGCTCTTGCCTTTAGACTTTGAAGAAGACGAACCATGCTCAACCATATTTTCCTTGGCAGAATCAGGTGTATAAGTGTTTTTCTGAGCCAGCTTGTTGTCCTCTTCAATACGAAGACGAACAACCAAGTCTTCAACAGTCATCTCCTTTCGCTTATGCTTCAAGTAGTTTTTAAATTCTACCCAGCTTGGAGGTAACTTTTCAATGATAGCAGCAACTTGAAAAGTTTCACTCAAAGTCATACCCTCAGCATGAATGTCGTGTAGCAAAACCTGCAGATCTTGAACCTGAGTTATCACACTCTTTGAATCAACCATCTTGTAATCCAAAAAGCGAGCTACCACGAACTTCTTTGTACCAGCATCCTCAGTTTTGTACTTGCGTTCCAACGACTCCCATAATTCTTTGGCAGTCTTAGTCTTGCAGTACACATTGTACAAAGAGTCCACCAAACCATTCAGAATATAGTTGTGACACAAGAAGTCTGAATGTTTCCATGCTTCAACAGCTTGCACGGCTTGTTGATTTTCGGGTACACCTTCTTTAGGAGGTTCCACCTGAGGTACAGTCTCCTTTAAGAACTTCGCAAGGTTCAAAGTAGTGAGATAGAAGAACATCTTCTGTTGCCACCTCTTAAAATTCTGTCCATTGAATTTTTCTGGTTTTTCAGCATGATTAGCAACTGTGTGGGGAACTGGCGCACCAGTTACATTCACAGTAGTAGTTGCAGGAGTTACAGGAGTTACAGGAGTGCTGGTAGACATCCTGAAAGATCAAACAAGATCAAAACACAAACAGTTAGACAACTGTTATAAATCTGTATATAAGAAATTCAATCGTGATCTCTATATACTTATAGTGGATCTGCTTCAAAGAAACTCAATCTTGGTTTCAATGAATCAGATGCAATTATCTAATATATCAGTTTAACAGAAACATAATCTTGGTTTCAATATAAACTGATAAGAACAACTGCTTAAAGAAAAACGTTAGAGATCTGTTAATTAAAATCTGTAAAATTAAAACTGATTCCAGTGAAACTCAATCCTGGTTTCGGCAGAAACAGTTTATAATAAATCTGATAAAATTATTAATCCGATTTAATAAAAGTTTTAATTCTGTTAAACAGAATCTGTTTTAAGATTGTAGGAAACGGTGTACACTTTTATTATAAAATCGAATTTACAATAAAATAACAGAAATTAAATTGACAGAATGTAATTAACAGTAATAAGAAAGCAGTAAAACAAAGACGAGGCACGTGTTTAACACGCTTCCCTTAAAACAGATTCGTCGTCTGTTTCCCAGGGTACAACGTCTAAAGCTGTTGTACAGCCGGACTTGACTTACTTGCCTGAAAGATCACGGATACAGTGTGTGTTTCTGACTGAGAAAAATTGCTGGAGCTATGATGCAGAAAAGCTGCGTTTTTGGATGTCTGAATGAATGAAATTCAAGTTTAATTTATAGGCATTATATGTCTTGGTTACCAAGACATAATATTTGCTCCTAAATTAAACTGACATGAAAATCTGTTATTACTAACACAGATTCGCAAATCTTTTAATACACAAAACAGATTTCTGTAAACTTAATTAATAAGTTTGTATCTATTCCTAAAATAGATTAGAAAAATCTGGAAGGAAAAATTCGAATGCGCAGCAAAAAATACACCGAATTTGCCCGCACCCAAGCAGATTTCGGAGCTGCATTCGTGTCCGCAGGTCGCGCGCTCGTGCACAAGTTCAATAGCTTCGAACCCGTTTTTTGGCCTAGAAATCCCACTTTCTGCACCCCCCCCCTGCGCGCGCGTAGGCGTGGGAGTAAAAACCCACAAATGAATATTGTAGGGTAGAAACTAGGATTTCTTTATAAACATGTTTTCACTTCATGTTTCAAGCGATGTGGGACAAATATTTTCCAAATATTGTGTTTCACGTGACTCACTTTGAGACACGATATCTCATTCATATTATCTCCATATTAGACATACTTTAGCTCGTTACGAAGCTCTCTTCGAGGAGAACGCAAAGCTACTAAGTACTACGAATATATATAACATATACATATATAAAATTATGTCCAAAGTATTGCAAAAACCATATTTTGCAAAACATTTTCCAACAAGTATCAGTTTTATTTTTCTCCTATTATGTTGAATATGTTTCAATATAAATAATTTTTGAAATAAAAGTAACCAATTAAATAAACACATAAATTAATAATTGCCAAAAAAATTACGTAAGTTTCCTAAAAATTTGATGAAATATGCTTTAGTGTATACGCATAGAGATGCATAAAATCGGGTTTTTCAATAACCATTTTCGGTTAATACCCTGACCGGTTTTTGGTCAAGTGAAAGAAAAAAAGATTTATGCACCTCTAAGTGTACACACTTCCTTTAATGCATACAAGTGAAAGATAAGAAAAGATTTGTCGAGAAAGTAAATGATGCAACCCAAATGGCAATTGTGAGCTGCTAATGTACGAAGATAATTAATTGAACTTGACAAACTTTTGCATGCTTTATTCATAACTCAAAAGTGGTTTAAATAACAAAACATATAACAACCAGTAGCTAAGATTAAGGAAGCCAATCAACTAGGAATTCGACTAGGAAATTCTTGTAACAAAAATAAGAAAAATAGGAACAATTGAAGACATGCAAATTGACTTGTTCTCCTGCAGACTTGTTTATTCCTCAAACCTGATGGGCCTTGTAATCTTCCTCTTGGGCCTAACTATGGTACTTGGATCTTGGACTTCCTTGTGGGGCTCGATATGGGTAGTAGCTGGGCTGCTCGTATCATCACCTCGTCCTGTAGAATCGACAATGTCCTCATTGTCGAGATTAAAAAACGGATAATCAGTACGCATAGTCTCGCGAGTTTCCCAGGTAGATTCCTCTAGTGGTTTAGACTCCCATTGAACCAATAATTCCTCCGTTCCTGCAGTATTAACACGAGTTTGAAGAATAGCTCTTGTTAGATAGTCGGGCATAACATGATCCTGCCAATCGAGTGCTTCCAAAGGTGTCGTGGTGTCGTAACTTTGCTTCAATAAAGAAACATGGAAAACTGGGTGAATACGGGACCCGACTGGAAAATCCAAACGATAGGCAACTTTCCTAATTTCTCAAGTGCCTTAAATGGGCCAAAGTAACGTTTTGACAGCTTCCGATAACGTCTGGAAACTACCGATTTTTGGCGGAATGGTTGTAGTTTCAGTATACCATATCGCCAACAGCAAACTCTTTATCAATTCTTTTCTTATTAGCTTGTTTGATCATACGTTCTTGTGACTTTGAGATTGCCGCCTTGAGGAGGTCGATGATTCGAGCGTGTTCCAATAACATCTGATCAATAGAGTGTGTGGTAGAGTTGCCTTGAACATAATTGTGGATGGACATAACGTTTCGACCATAAAGAGCCTTGAATGAGTTCATATTGATAGTGCCATGGTGTGAAGTAATATAAGAAAACTCGGCCAAATATAAGTAGTGTTCCCAGGTAGCCGGTTCATTAAAGACGAATGCTCGTAATTAAGCTTCAAGGGATCGATTAACGACCTCTGTCTTGCCATCGCTTTGCGGGCGGTAGGCGCTAGAATATAATAGTTTAGTACCCACTTGCTTGAATAACTCGTCTCAAAAGCGACTTAGTAACACCGGGTCGCGATCCGACATGTAAACGGTATATCTCCAGCAAACAAAGTTTTGCCAATGAAGTTGCGGTGTAGCTTGGAGATAAAGCAACGAAGTGAGCATACTTTGTAAACCGGTCTACTATTACCAAATTGCGACCTTGCCTTTTGATGTCGGTAAATTGGTGATGAAATCCATCGAACTATCCATCCAAGGACCGCTAGGAATCAGCAGTGGTTGGATGAGGCCATATGGTTTGTGATTATCGGGTTTGGTTATTTGACATACGGTGCATTGCCGAACAAATTTTGTGACATCACGTTTTAAGTCCCAACCATGCAAAATCAGCTGCTATTCTATTAATGGTTGTCGTGATACCCCCGTGTCCCCCTAAGAGGTGTGTCGTGATATTCCCCCAATAGCCTTTGTCGGATATCGTTGAGCGGTGGAACGAATATCCGACTGTTGATGAAAACTAGTCCATTCCAAACCTCATGATATGGGAAGGAAGACTTGTTGGTCAGAATAGAGTACACCATTTCGTTTCCATCTTTGTTTTCAGCAAAGTATGTTTTTATTTTCAAGAGCCAAGTAGCTTGAGGGAATGAGATGGCGAAACCATAATTGTAACACCCCACTTTGATAAGTAGACCGTTACATGATAATTATGGTGTGTCATCAAAGCGTGCAAGGTAAATGTCCTAAAAACATACATGACCAAAAAGGAAAACCGGAATCAAACATAAGTTCCCAAACATAAGCCCAAAACATGCATAAAGTAAATGAAGGGAAAAAGGAAAAGAAGTATAAGGTAGCTCCCATCATATGCACATCCTTTAAATGCTCAAGTCTGACCTTGGGTACCTGCCGTATGGGACATGGAAAGAAAATACGGCTAAGCAATACGCTCAGTGAACGGATATACTGACATGATATATATGAATAACTGAAACATAAGTAAAGCATGAAAGTGCAGTGGAATAATGTAATTCCTGGAAAACCTGGAGTCATGTTTTATAACTGGTTTATATATAAACAACCTTATATTCTATCATGAAGACGTGTTTTAAATGCCAAAAGCCCATATAGGTCATGTAAGGTATCAACGTACATGAATACATAGAGGGGTGACCTCGTCATGGAATTAGAGGAGTTGCCTCTAATTATAATAGTCTGAGTGGAGGGATCAGCTCCATGTAACGGATATAGAGCACACACCACAGTTATCGTGTAATCTGATAAACATGTACTAGGATGCACCCATTCGCCCCACATGATAATAATAATAATACTGGCCAAAACGTGAAGGGACGCCGCGAGCAATCACTCTCGTCGCAGAAGAGTCATAACACCGGTGCCTCAAGTGTTATGGTTATGGTATCTCCATAACTAGGTGAAACATGGCATGTGTGTATATAGCTTAGGCAATTTAAATATCATGGCATGGTAATTACTTATAAGTTTAATAACATGTAATCTACTGGCGAAAATAGATGGCTGCAGACGGGAAATCCTAATCATACATAGAAGGAATGTCCTTACCGAAGGACGAAATATCCGTACCTTATGTCCAGTAACGAAGAAGATGAAAGGCAGAAGTAATCTACTCCGACTTCACGAGTGCTACATAATAAAGGACGTGAATAAGTCGTGTGTTCATGTATAACGTGTTGAGTATTAGTTACTTTACTGGTTCTTGCCTTGTATTACTTGTTCTTGACTTGTTTTACATGTTCTTGACTTGTTTTTACATGTTCTTGACTTGTTTTACTGTTTCATGTGTTATCATGTATTTCTTAGTGTTTTCATGTGTTCTTGATTAATGTAATTCATGTTCCATGTGCCAATATACTTGATGTTTCATAATGAGTAAACTTTTTAAAAATAGCAGGTTTCTATATATAGTAACTTTCCAAAAATAGCAAGTTTCCATAAATAGTAAGTTTCCAAAAATAAAAGGTTTACATAATTAGTAAGTTTCCAAAAGTAGAAAGTTTCCATAAACAGTATGTTTCCATAAATAGCATGTTTACATAATTAGTATGTTTCCATTAATAGCATGTTTCCATAAATAGCATGTTTCTATAAATAGCATGTTTCCATAATTAGTATAAGCTTGTTTAAATAAGTTGGTGATATAAGCTAAAGCTTAATTATAAGTCATGATTAATCAAATGTTATTATATAGTAAAGTTTATTAATTAATAAATACTTTAGGTTAACATGATAATTATAATTAATATTATAATACATGGTTTATTAATAATTATTAATTGATAATATAGCTTGACTTATATTAATAATACTTTACTATAACTTGATATTGTATAATTAAATTAAAGTATGATATTAATTTAATTAAACCATGGTTAACATGTAATTAAATACTTATGCTAAGTTATTTTTAAATAATCATAACATATAGTTTATCATGAATAATTATGTGTATAATTATTATAAGGTATAGTTTATTTTAATTAAACCAACATGTGTCATGTAATGTATCATGAATAACTATTTAAAATAATTATTATAGTCTAAGTTAACCTATTAATTAGACCATGTTAATTTTTATGAATAATTAGCCATTTAATTATATCCTAAGTTTAAATAATTAAACTCACATGACATATTAATTTAATATTCTAAATTAAATTAATAAAATTAATTATACATGATTAATTTAATATGCTAATTAAATTAATTAATTAATTTGGCAAAGACTCGAGGTCTCGGTCGTACGACAACCAAACACCCCCTTAGCCGCGGCTTGTGGCTTAGCCACTGGCTAGCTGAAACAGCCGT
Source organism: Glebionis coronaria (assembly GCA_025667525.1). Taxonomy (NCBI): domain Eukaryota; kingdom Viridiplantae; phylum Streptophyta; class Magnoliopsida; order Asterales; family Asteraceae; genus Glebionis; species Glebionis coronaria. The sequence goes on from CM046876.1 coordinate 345,256,779, forward strand.
TGGCTGTTTAGTCTTTCTACCGACAGTAGGTCGATTTCCCCCTGTTCTCCTACTTGTCCCACTGACAGTAGTGGCTTACCACCGAGACCACCATGGTATGGTGCCACTGCTGCGCCCTGGTTAACCACTGCGACTCTGCTGGTTGTTGCTGATAGCACGACACATCTACCGAACCCATGTGGGTTGGCGGCTGCTGGCCAAAAACACCACCGAGAGCCCCTTTTGGGGTCTCGGTTTTGTCTAAAACCAACCAACGAGCCATAAGCCCTAAGCCAACGTGATTTCTTCCTTGCTTACGTAATTCATAAACCGTATTTAATTCATTTAAAACATATAGATATCATAAAGATGATTTTGAAAAATAAAATAAGAACATGGTATTTAGATGTTACTGAAGGGATTTAAATCAAAGATGGATGAACATGAACATACTCGTACAAATCAAGAATCGAACCCAATGTTCTTCTTTTCTTTTTGCTCCTAAAATCGGCGGCCAACTAGTCCCCTTAGGGTTTCCTATTAGTTTTATGGAATGTAGAAAGTGGGGAGAAAAACATACGCATGATGTGTTTTATTTCCTTAGTGGGCCGGGCCTTGGGCCCTATTGTTTTCTTTCTCTTGAAATCGTCCACCAACACCCATCTTTATATACTTTTCTTTTCCGTGTTTTGTTAATTCCCATGTTTTAATACTCGTAACGCGTGTTCGTGTTTTACGTCCGTGCTTATTCTTGTCATGTATTGTACGTAAATACTCATCGTGTAATAAATAATAAAATACGTAGTACTTGTCTCTGTACATTAAATATCTATGATTCATGTCGTGTATTAATTAAATATAAAGTTTTAATTAATCCATGTTTGTGGATTTAATGTGTTAGCCTCAAAATATGAGTCAAACAAGAATGCTCGGTCATAGGTTATTATTGTAACATTAGTTAGAACGTTGTAATAGGTAGTTAATTAGTCGTGGTTTACGGGCTTGGATTTAAACTAATTAAAGTCCAAAAGACAAGTCCGACCCAATATATAGCCCATTAAAGCCCGCATGTGGGTGGACTATATATACTACCCTCCTAGCATGTTAGGAGGGTTGGTTGTTCATTTTATTCTTACTTGTAATCTAATATTCACCAAGTTAATCATCTCTTCTCTCTACTTTCTCTCTCTAGAATTCATCTTCTTCGTCTATTTTCTTTCTTAAATTCGTGTTATATCATCTAAATATATGGGACAACAATTGGTATCAATCGCCATGGGGTAGTTTTGTGATTGGTTGTTGTGTTTTCATTTGATTCTTTTGATTTACTTCTTATTTCATCTACGAATTCAAGATTTTTTGTGTTTTTTTAGTGTTCTTAAGTCGTATACCTTCCTTATTCGTGTATTAGTGATTTGAGTATCTTGGATTGGTGAAAACACAAATCTTTTGGTTCAAAAGTTAAGTATTCTCTTGTTTTCATCTTTCCGAATTTCTAGCAAGTGATTCCATTGGAAAGTACAAGTGAGTGAGGCTCGATCGCAATAACCCAAGGGTTTTACTTTGCGATCATAAGGATTTCGATACCTTATTTCGACGAGTTATTCCGATCGTTCATTGCGATCGTGGATTGCGACGGGATTAAGGCATATTGCGACGTCACTCTGTCCAAATTTTATTGGCCATATTCCGATCGAAGGGTATTGCGACAGGAACATTGCGATAGAAGGGTCATTACGACAGGAACATTGCGATAGGAGGGTCACATTCCGATACAATATTCCGATAGGTTATTCCGACAGATCATTCCGACAGCATTCCGAAAGCCTACATTCCGACAGCCTACATTCCGACAGCCTACATTCCGACAGCCAACATTCTGATGGACATTCCAATGGCACATTCCGATGACATGTTTAGCTAAATTTTGTTCGAGTATTTTTTCCATACTAGTTTTAGGACATTTCTAGCTCGATTTCAAAATTTGGCGATTACAAAATTTTTTGGTCTACCGTTTTGTCGGACTGGGGAATTTATTGTCGGACTGAAGAAAAATTGCACTTTTCGGAATTTTAACCACAACAACAATCACAACAAATCTACTTAAGATCCATATTCACTTCATCATTTCAGAGAATATTGAGATAGATTCTACTGCCGAATATCGTGTGACGAACAACAACATAATGGTGGCGGGTAACAAAGAGAGACCACCAATGCTTGTGTCTAGTCGGTATGCTCAATGGCAATCACGTTTCATACGATACCTCGATACAAGACCTAATGGTGATGCCTTGAGGAAATGTATTACTCATGGAACATATATATTCAAGAAGACCTCAATTCCTCTAAGACCAGCCACATATACTATTGATCCAATACCCGCTAGTGAACGTGATGAAACAAGAGCTGATCTTACACCTGAAAATTTTGCTTGGCATGATGCGAAGAAGGAAGCCATCTATATGGTTTTAAGTGGGATTAGAGATGATATTTACTCCACGGTTGATGCATGCCCGACAGCACATGAAATGTTGACTGCTATTGAACGCTTGCAACAAGGAGAATCACTCAACAAACAAGATGTCAAAACAAACTTGTTTTGGAATTTTGGCAAGTTTACTTCAAGGGATGGAGAATCAATTGATTCATACTACTCCAGGTTTTATAAAATGATGAATGACATGACAAGAAATAACTTGCAAGTCTCCACCATGCAAGTCAATGTTCAATTTCTTCAACAACTTCAACCCGAGTGGACACGGTTCGTCACTTTAGTGAAACAACAAGAAAAGTTAGACGAGGTCTCATATCATCGACTCTTTGATATCTTGAAGAAATTTCAGAATGAAGCAAATGAGATTCGAGTTGAACGTGTTGCAAAGACGGCTAATCCAATTGCTTTAGTGACTACCACTCAACATGTTCAAGACCATCACTGTCGTGCTCCTAAGCCATACTCTACTACATCATCCTCACCACGATATTCCACATCATCTAAGTCTTCATCATCCACAAGATCACGAGGCAAAGTGCCAAGAGCACCATCAACACCATCTGAGTCATCATCTGAACAAGATAGTGATGAAGACCAAGCTCAAAAGAATCGTGAGATGAAACAACAAATTGCTTTCATAATGAAGACTTACAAGAAAATCTACAAACCCACCAACAACAATATTCGAACATCATCTAACACAAAGAATCAATATGTTGAGAGTCCTCCAAGGTATGACACACGTCGACATGGTGAAAGTCCTTCTAGGTATGATCGACATAATCCAACGCATGTTGAGGGTTCTGCAAGGTATGATCGACAAACTGCCAAGTATGATACTCAGAGGATTGCTGCTGCTACTGGGAATAGGGAAACTGTTGGAAGTCAAGTGGTTCAGCAGAGTGGGATTCAATGTTTTAATTGCCAAGGTTATGGGCATATGGTAAAGGAATGCAGGAAGCCGAAAAGGGTTAGAGACTCCATCTATCACAAGGAAAAGATGCTGCTATGCAAGAAGATGGAAGCAGGGGTTAAATTATCAGCTGAGGAAGGAGCAATGCTTGATGACACTGATGATGAAGATTCCGATCAAGAACTTGATGCACATTACTCGTACATGGCAAAGGTTGAAGAAGTTCTCAAAGTCACTGAAGATGACAACGGTCCTATCTTTGACACTGAGCCAATCGATAAGGTACACACTACTGATGAATATAATGTGTTTGGTGATAATCATGAGCATAGTGATCTACCCAATGCCATTAATGACACGTGAATGATGGAAACGGTTGATAGCTGATAAGTGTAAAAACACTCATCAATAATGATCCAAATACCACTCAAAACACAGTCGAATACCTTATATTTAATTGAAAATTGTCAGAATTACGTGGGTATTGGTGTTTTTGTGTTTTCAGGTAAAGTAGATACAATTTTGGAGCAAAGACGCGTTTTCATGGATTTATTTGATAAAAAGACGAAGAAAAAGACGAAAGAGCTTTCAAGGACCTTATTTGCCACTACTTCAAAGATCGAGGGCTTAAGTTGTACTTTCAACAAAACAAAGGATGAAAAGTAGATTTGACTTAAAAGTTTTATAACTATTTGATGAAAGAATGAGAAAGGAAGGACCAAATGGCAAAGTTTGAAAAGTTTACTTATCTTGGTCAAGTTGACCAAACCGGTCAAAACACAAAAAAACCCACACACGTCTTCTTCAACCTTCAAGAGAGAGAGAAGAAAAAAACGACTTTATCTCTTTTCATCATCCAACCTGCAAGTGCAAATCAAGCAAGCTACACGAAGATTCAGCCGAAGCCTTTAACTACAAAAATACTCCTCTTAATCTCCTCTACAAGATGATATGAATGAATTAGACCAAGAGTTGAAGACGAAGAAAACCCCAAATGTGTAGAAGATGAAGAACGACGAGTCAACCTCGTATTTTCCACGTGTCAATTGATTATTGGACAAACCACGTCACATCACTCCTCTTGACGCCTATATAAAGAAGACGAAGCCCTCATTAGAAATCGGTTAGCTTAGGTGTAGTTTTACACATAGTAGTTAGGAATTAGTTAGCTTTTCTCTCAAAGCTATTAGATTTTCAGTTAATCTTTTAGTTAGAAATTTGTTAGAATCTGTTAATTAGTTGAATTTTGTAACCGATTACTCATTTTTCCGCCATTAATGAATCTTTGAGATTTCTTAACTCTTCCATTTCTCTATTGTTTTACTGCTTAATTGTAGGAATCTAAAAATGATGATATGATTTAAGTTCTGTAACGACTTGATGTGATTGTTATGAAGTCGAGCATCAGTTTTACTTTCCGCCATTAATAGATTTCAATAGATCAGTTAAGTGTTTGGTTACATCCGTTAATGAATTCATTTTCAGTCAGTTAGCATTCAGAGATTGGTACAGTTAATTCATTTACTGAAACTCAGTTTAAGCTCATTTCGAGCAGTTTGATTGCAATTCCAGTTTTCAAGCTTATAGGTCTTAATGAGCTTATGAGTAATACTTCTTTAATAGTTCAGAAAGCTTGTTTAAGCTTGTTTAGTCTATAAATTCTATAAAGTACTTCTAGTAGCTCTATGATTCATGTTATAAGCTCGGCATTACGTTTTCTGTTACAGGTTTGTTATGATAGAATTCAATTTCTTCTGCCATTAATTCTACCATATTGAAGTGAGATTTGTAGAATAGGTTGTGTTCGAGTTTCAGTTCATCATGCAGGTAGATTGTGTAGTTTAGATCAGCAGATGGTGTTTTGTGTTTCTTCGCTCGTTTTCAATTTGATCTTGCAGGTATAATCTGAAGTTTATGCAGATTCTGTTTTTGGTAGACTCAATCCGTCAGTTTCAGTAGGAATCGTGTGGAGGTTAAGCGTTTTCTTAAGCCGGCTCAGCGCCGCGCTTCTCGTCATCAACGGGCTGGCCTGGATGTAGCAGGTCACTTCATTTTCAGTTTTCTGCATACTTTAAGTATAGTTGTAGCTGTAGAGTAATCATAGCTTAAAACTTGCTTGAATTGTTACTTTGAATTGCCTGTGGATCTATTTGCATTTTGTACTTTTTGATTTCCATTTATAGTTGTTCAATTCTTGGTTATACTATCTGATATAGAGTGATAGGATTAGTTGTCACATTAGATTACAAGTTAAGAATGCTTTTAGTTAAAGGTAAGAATAATTTGTTGATTTTAATTGTCATAGTTTGAAGCTTTAACTGTTGCAAGTTTACAAGTGCATTCTAAATGTTTAAGCAAAGAAATTCAGTAGATAAAAAAAGAGAACTGAGAGTAAATTTCGATCACTGTTATTCAAATTCAATGTTATGAAAGTTTTGGTCAATTGTCAATCTTAATCCTCCACTTTGATACTAGCTATTTCAGTCACGGTCCAAGTCTGTTAAGTTTGGTTAGCTGGTTAGTCCTTAGGTTGAAACTGTTTTGCACCAATGGTCCTTTTTGGTTAACTGGATATTTCTAGTTTTTTTGGACTTAAAATCTTGTTGGGCTTGGCAGTGATAGAAGTGGACTGTCCATTTTATTAGTGGATCATTAGTTTAAGTTTGAATTTGTGAATTTTGCAAGTTGGTATTTGTAGTCTTATAAATTTGTTTAGTTTTATAAATTTTGAATTTTGCATTTTAAATTTGTAGAATAAATTTGTATTTTCAGTTTTAAAATTCGTGCATTAAATGTGTGATTGCTAAATGTTTTTAGGTTAGTACGTATACGTAGTTTATAGAATATTTTTACCTTTTTACTTGCTTTGTGCCAATTAGACATAGATTCCAATCAAAACTTTTTAACCAAAAACAATCAAGTTGAGCTTGGATAGTTATATCAATTCGAATCGAGCTGAGAAGACAACTATACTAAAAAACGAGATATTAAATGGCGCCGCTGCCGGTTCTTTTCGTGAAGATTAACGATTTTGAGTGAGACGATTGGATTTTGGGATCCGTTCACTTTGTGAACGTTATTTTTTACGTATTATAAATCAGAAAGATAAAAAAAAAATCAAAAAAATAAAAATAAAAAAAATAGAAAATCACAAAAATCAATTATTTTCCTAAAGAATTGAACCAAAAAAAATAAAAAATCCAAAAAGTAATCTTTTTCCTAAAAGATTACACCCAAAATATATATTATATCGTTTTCATCGCTTTTTACGTACATATAGTATTTTTCTTAAAAAAAAAAAATCAAATAAATACAAAAATATTTTTTATATATTATTATATGTAAATAAGTATACGTATAAGAACAACCAAGTTACCTATCTTCCATAAGTATTGCCGAGGCAATACACCGTGTTAGGGGGCGTTCCGGTCCTTGACACGCGTATCGATCCAATTTAATTAAGCAAGAATAGATAAATACTTCCAATAGGCAATAATTCGAAGAATACAAACTACTAAAGTGAATAGATAGGCGACGTGCTATAAAATGCCGTCTAAGGGTTAATAGGTACTTAAGTGCTTCACACCACCTAACCCCCCGTTCACTAGTGCGTATTTTGAGAAGGAAGGCTTTATTGGGGGTCTTGCACCCAAGTAGTAATTATATATATACTTTCTTGTGGATATTTCATATCGAACCTCGAAGAGGATAATCCTTTTCTCTTCAAAGTCGACCGAGGGCTACTCCCTCATTCTTCGTGTTTACTTATACGTGTACTCGCACACGTGTAAACATACCACCTTTGGTGTATTACTTCCTTCCCCGAGGAAGCTTTTAAAACGTCATTATACTTGTATATACATACGGCCACCTTGTTAAACATGGATACTCGTTCGATGTTGGAGATTTTGCAACAACGATCTGCCAACGCTAATTATTCGCCTTGTTCGACTTGTGGTGGTCCACACGATACTTATTTATGTGATCAAAACAATGGTTATTATGCGGAGGGATATGCTTACAATGGAACCGAGAACCCTAATTTTCAACCTAACACTCAAATGAACTACACTTGTAATGACTATATGGGATATTCCGGTTTTTCATCACAACCTCCACCATCATTTCATGATCAAACCTTTAATGTGCCATACCAAAACCAAGGATTTTCCAATTATGAAGGTTTTCAAAATAATGATACTTTTCAAGGCTATAATCAAGAAACCTTTCATAATCAAGGATTTTCAAATAATGAAGGCTTTCAAAATGATGAAAATTTTCCATGCCATAATCAAGATACTTTTCAAAATCAAGAATTTTCACATTATGAGGGTTTTCAAAATGAAGGAAATTTTCAAGGTTACAATCATGAGAACTTTCATAATCATGACTCTTTTCAAAACTATAATCCACCTAATTATGGAAATCCACCTCCACCATATTCTTCGACTTATTCATGTGAGTTTTGTGGGAACGCACCCCATTATGGTTATGATTGTAGACCGAGGGATCCGCCATCCTATGTCCTTGATAATGTCAAGAAGTTTCATTCTTTACTTGAGAAAATGAACAAGTCGAACGATGACGTTTATAAGATGCTTGATGGTATGAAAAACATGAGCTACAAGGAAATGAAAGACACGCATCGATGGTTAAAGGAACTAATTAACTCTACTCAGGAAGAGGAAATTAAGTCTTGGCAATATGATGACAAGGAATTCGGTGATTTGTATCGTGAATCGTTGAACAAATTTTCTTGTCGCCTCAGGAAATATTCAAATGATTTATTCCTTAAGACTCTTATAATCGAGGAAGACGGACAATACATGACTACTTTTACTCGTAGGCCTTATCCATTATTAGATGAAGATGCTGAGGAACCTTCGATTTGTATGACACTTAATGATGACACACATTCATCACCTTTACCTCACGTGGAACCCACCGACTCTTTAACCATGGGGGATGAGCCTCTTAGCACTAATACAAACACCAATTTAGATGAATTAACCGCTTCTAGTGTTGAGAACCTTATCCCAATCCAAAGAGAGCTTGAGTGTGTTTCCAATGAACTATGTGACGAGCTTTGTATTGATACCTCTTCTCCTCATGATCACATTGAGATTTCATCCCATGTTGACTTTCATGCTACTACTAGTGATTTTGGTGACTTTGATCTTGATGAATTGTTCAAAGAAAGGGATAATGAGATTGAGGAAGAGTTTATGCAAGATTTTCCACAAGTATAGGATGATGATTGTGATTCTAGTGAGACATCTTATGATATATTATCCGAGGACTTTTCATGTCAAGATGACCTTCCTAATTTGGATGATGATGTTGATCATATAGAAGAAGTGGAAGATGTTCATATTCGTGAGGTTTTATCAAACGTTTATCATCTTATCTCCTCGATTGAATCATTGAACACACACCATAATGATGATTCCATAGAAGAAGAACCTTTCATTGACATTTCTTCACCGGTTTTTGAGGTTGCACCTATTGATTTTTATGATGATATCATCCCTTTGAGAGATTCTCTCAATACACCTTCTTTTGAGCCTTCTATTCCCACCCTCCTACCCTTGAAGTTGGTTATTGATGAAGATCCTATACTCTTAGAGATTGATCCTTTTTCACCTATGGCACCTTTAGAACCTACAACCTTTGATATGGATTCTCATATGGATATTGATGCCACCATAGAGGCTTATCTTGTTGATATTGATATTGAGGATGATGATAGTGATTCTAATTGGGAAGAGGAGATTCGTCTTAGTGAGAACTTGCTTTTTGGGAACATAGAGATTACACCTCATTCACAAGACACTATTCATCTTGATCCTCCTTTTTCTATGCCTTCTATGGAAGATTACCCACCTTTTGATAATGATGAGGAGCCCAATATGGACATAATTGTTATGAATGTTTTGATACCTACACCTTCATATTCTCATGATGCTTTGATCAATAAGGGGGAATCTTATATGGTTGATATGAGCTCATCTTCTTATTTTCCCATGAAGGGAAAGGTTTTTGATCCTGGGATACATAAATTTGAGACACCTTGGTTTTCATCTACTTCACATAAGAGTGTGCCTTCAATTGATATGGACTTCTTGTATGAGTTTACTTTGGTGATGTTACCTATTTTGGAGTTGTTCGAATGTTGAGATGGAAATTATGTATTTGATCCTGGAGTGCTTCATATATGAGAGCTTTCGTATGTTGGACGAACTTGAGACACGTTGGACCGTTCCATTTATCGAGGCGGATATTGTAAATCTTATAGTAAATGGCAACGTGCTAAGTTTGAGTGTATCATGTGAGACGTGCTTCAAAGTGATATCCTTTATTCTCCATGATGGTTCCCCAAGGACAACTTAATTCGGGGCCGAGTCGAGCTAGCGACTTAGGGTTAAAAAAAACTCAAGCAATGAATAACTAGGTTAGAAAACGTAGAGTAGATTTTCAATAGGTTAGGTTTAATTAAAAGGATGTTATAGTAGAGTTGAAGTGGAGGGGTGCCTTTCTTCGTCTTTTGGTGTTTGTTTCAAGAGTTGCTCTCTCTCATTTCATGCTTGGAGCTTATGGAGGAGGCCCGTGTATCTGGTTTACTTCGATTAGTTTTTGCTATCGTGATATTAAACACTTGTGCTTAAAATGGATACCCTTTAGTTGTCTCTTCCTTAATTTGGGTTAAGCAAAGTAATCAATGTCATAAGTGTAGGGGAGTTCACTCCATGCTCTTAAACATTGAGGACAATGTTTATCTTAAGTGTAGGGGAGACTTCTATCGAAGTGACCTTACCTAGATCATTGTCTTGCATGATAACATGGAAAAATTGAATTTTTCAAACATTTTTCAAATTTTTGATCTACTTTGGCCACCAAAAATATGCATTCATAATTTTTGCATCAATCATTTTTCATTTGCATAACACATTTGCATTGTATATATTTCTTCTTTTGTTTTTCATCAAAAAAAATATATAAAAAGAAAAAATATAATAAAACATGGTTTTAACAAATTTAGACTTCTTTGACATATTAGGCCCGCCATGGATATTTTGACTCAACCCGAGTTTGCTTATTTTAGCATTCTCTAGCTAGTATCCTTAACCATGTAGTCCTTCATTGGTCTATTAGGCTAAGCATCCACCAATTTCATTATTTGAAATTTTAAATTTGTGGAGAATGGGAAATGATAGAGTTGAAGCAAGTGTAAAAGGGCTAGATAGACTTCATGATAATTACTTGTGGCTAAACCCTTCTCTTCTTTATCTCTACTTTCTTCGCATGTATATAATTGTTAATAAATAATCAAGTACGGTTTTAATTGGTTTGTAATCTCTTATGCATTTTTGGCTAATCATTTATGGTTGATATGAGTACGTCTTAAGATTCTAAGTTAGCACGTTTTATGTGCACTAGACTTATGTCATGCTCCATATTTAGCGGGTGTTTTTCCTTTTCTTCTTTTCAAATTTCTTTGTGAGGAATAAAGAAAAATAAGAGCGGCTTATGAAAAAAATGAGTGGCTAGAAAAAAAGAAAAGAAAAAGAAAGAAAAAAGAAAAAAAAATAATAATAATACAAGACTCCCAAGAGGGGCAGTGTGGTGTTAATTATAGTGACTATTGAGTTCCAATATTACCTTGACGGGTTGCGGGGATTCAATAGATTGCTCCAATCCAATATTACCTTGACGGGTTGCGGGGTTGAAGATCTAAAGTCTCAAAAAGATGGCGGATGTAAATTATTGCGTGAGTTTTATTTTCTTTCCTTAGCGAGTGTGTAGCTACTTATGAAAGCATGACATGAGGATTTTACACATAAGGCGAATGACTTATTACTCTTGAAACGGACTTATATTAATTGTGTGCGGTTTTTCAAGTAATGGATGAGAGGATTACTTAGGATTAAAACCGTGCTTCCTTATTTTTGGATTTTACACTTCTTATATTTCACACTTGAATAATGACAAATTTGCCTTCAAGCAATTTGCTCAAATAATAACCGGTTCCACATTTAATTGTCATGAATAAGTTGATGCACTTTTTACTTGTGAATGCAATGATCCCATTTTTAAGCTTGGTATGGGGAAAGTGAAACTTGAGGGTGATATATGTCCATGGTACCAAAGCCCTAATTTAAGTCATTGATTTCTTTATGAGTTATTTCCATCAAACCATTTTAATAAAAATGAAAAATATATAAATAGAATTGATTCTTTTGCATTGCATTGTAAATATTCAAAATCATTCATCATGTAGTATAGTTTAGTTTATTAAATCATAAAATGGCCAAGGTTGGTTAATTATGAGAAAAGTGTAACTTGGTGCTTTAAAATGCTGCATTGCATGAGGACATGGCAATGGTCAAGTGGAGGGGAGTTGATAAGTGTGAAAACACTCATCAATAATGATCCAAATACCACTCAAAACACAGTCGAATACCTTATATTTAATTGAAAATTGTCAGAATTACGTGGGTATTGGTGTTTTTGTGTTTTCAGGTAAAGTAGATACAATTTTGGAGCAAAGACGCGTTTTCATGGATTTATTTGATAAAAAGACGAATAAAAAGACGAAAGAGCTTTCAAGGACCTTATTTGCCACTACTTCAAAGATCGAGGGCTTAAGTTGTACTTTCAACAAAACAAAGGATGAAAAGTAGATTTGACTTAAAAGTTTTATAACTATTTGATGAAAGAATGAGAAAGGAAGGACCAAATGGCAAAGTTTGAAAAGTTTACTTATCTTGGTCAAGTTGACCAAACCGGTCAAAACACAAAAAAACCCACACACGTCTTCTTCAACCTTCAAGAGAGAGAGAAGAAAAAAACGACTTTATCTCTTTTCATCATCCAACCTGCAAGTGCAAATCAAGCAAGCTACACGAAGATTCAGCCGAAGCCTTTAACTACAAAAATACTCCTCTTAATCTCCTCTACAAGATGATATGAATGAATTAGACCAAGAGTTGAAGACGAAGAAAACCCCAAATGTGTAGAAGATGAAGAACGACGAGTCAACCTCGTATTTTCCACGTGTCAATTGATTATTGGACAAACCACGTCACATCACTCCTCTTGACGCCTATATAAAGAAGACGAAGCCCTCATTAGAAATCGGTTAGCTTAGGTGTAGTTTTACACATAGTAGTTAGGAATTAGTTAGCTTTTCTCTCAAAGCTATTAGATTTTCAGTTAATCTTTTAGTTAGAAATTTGTTAGAATCTCTTAATTAGTTGAATTTTGTAACCGATTACTCATTTTTCCGCCATTAATGAATCTTTGAGATTTCTTAACTCTTCCATTTCTCTATTGTTTTACTGCTTAATTGTAGGAATCTAAAAATGATGATATGATTTAAGTTCTGTAACGACTTGATGTGATTGTTATGAAGTCGAGCATCAGTTTTACTTTCCGCCATTAATAGATTTCAATAGATCAGTTAAGTGTTTGGTTACATCCGTTAATGAATTCATTTTCAGTCAGTTAGCATTCAGAGATTGGTATAGTTAATTCATTTACTGAAACTCAGTTTAAGCTCATTTCGAGCAGTTTGATTGCAATTCCAGTTTTCAAGCTTATAGGTCTTAATGAGCTTATGAGTAATACTTCTTTAATAGTTCAGAAAGCTTGTTTAAGCTTGTTTAGTCTATAAATTCTATAAAGTACTTCTAGTAGCTCTATGATTCATGTTATAAGCTCGGCATTACGTTTTCTGTTACAGGTTTGTTATGATAGAATTCAATTTCTTCTGCCATTAATTCTACCATATTGAAGTGAGATTTGTAGAATAGGTTGTGTTCGAGTTTCAGTTCATCATGCAGGTAGATTGTGTAGTTTAGATCAGCAGATGGTGTTTTGTGTTTCTTCGCTCGTTTTCAATTTGATTTTGCAGGTATAATTTGAAGTTTATGCAGATTCTGTTTTTGGTAGACTCAATCCGTCAGTTTCAGTAGGAATCGTGTGGAGGTTAAGCGTTTTCTTAAGCCGGCTCAGCGCCGCGCTTCTCGTCATCAACGGGCTGGCCTGGATGTAGCAGGTCACTTCATTTTCAGTTTTCTGCATACTTTAAGTATAGTTGTAGCTGTAGAGTAATCATAGCTTAAAACTTGCTTGAATTGTTACTTTGAATTGCCTGTGGATCTATTTGCATTTTGTACTTTTTGATTTCCATTTATAGTTGTTCAATTCTTGGTTATACTATCTGATATAGAGTGATAGGATTAGTTGTCACATTAGATTACAAGTTAAGAATGCTTTTAGTTGAAGGTAAGAATAATTTGTTGATTTTAATTGTCATAGTTTGAAGCTTTAACTGTTGCAAGTTTAGAAGTGCATTCTAAATGTTTAAGCAAAGAAATTTAGTAGATAAAAAAAAGAGAACTGAGAGTAAATTTCGATCACTGTTATTCAAATTCAATGTTATGAAAGTTTTGTTCAATTGTCAATCTTAATCCTCCACTTTGATACTAGCTATTTCAGTCACGGTCCAAGTCTGTTAAGTTTGGTTAGCTGGTTAGTCCTTAGGTTGAAACTGTTTTGCACCAATGGTCCTTTTTGGTTAACTGGATATTTCTAGTTTTTTTGGACTTAAAATCTTGTTGGGCTTGGCAGTGATAGAAGTGGACTGTCCATTTTATTAGTGGATCATTAGTTTAAGTTTGAATTTGTGAATTTTGCAAGTTGGTATTTGTAGTCTTATAAATTTATTTAGTTTTATAAATTTTGAATTTTGCATTTTAAATTTGTAGAATAAATTTGTATTTTCAGTTTTAAAATTCGTGCATTAAATGTGTGATTGCTAAATGTTTTAGGTTAGTACGTATACGTAGTTTATAGAATATTTTTACCTTTTTACTTGCTTTGTGCCAATTAGACATAGATTCCAATCAAAACTTTTTAACCAAAAACAATCAAGTTGAGCTTGGATAGTTATATCAATTCGAATCGAGCTGAGAAGACAACTATACTAAAAAACGAGATATTAATAGCAATACCACACCCGATTCATCAGACATGTGCAATAATGAGTCTGAGGATGATCAACATGCAAATGAGTATGATGAAGAGGACCGTATTGCGCTTGCCAATTTAATTGCCACTTTACAAAAAGATGTCACTGAAAATAAAAAGAGTCAAAAGCAATTAAAGAAGGCAAACGCTACGCTCACTCAAAATTTTGACGAATGCAAAGCTGCTCTTATCAAATCTACTGAGATGACTGAAAGCTATAGAGATGAGCTCCTTTAGAAAACCAAAGAGCTTGAGGGGTACAAGGGAAGTGCGTTAAAAAGTCAAAAGGACTATTTTGAAAACAAATATAATACAACTCTTGAGTTATTAGCCAAAGAGAAGCGTCAATATAATGTTTTCTTAATGGATGAACGTCACATAACGTACCTTGCCAATACCAAAGTTAATGAACTTGAACAAAATCTCTCTATGACCACTACCGATTCTGCGAAAATTCTCGAGGATAAGAAACAAGAGGTAGATGCGTTAAAACAAGACTTCAAAAGTAGATATGATAAAGAAACCGAAAAAGTAACGAAACTAGAAGAACAAGTCAAATTTTTGAAGAAAGTTGTTTATAAAACGCATGATTCTATTCAATACGTAAGAATGCTAGCACCTCCGTCGATGTTTAAGGGTCAAGCTATCTTTGCAAGTCCTGAGTACCTTGCCAAAGCTCAAGCTGCGAACCCGTGTCTTTATCTTGATGAGACTGAAAGGACTGATCTTGATTGCATGCCTGTAAGTGCCGATAGTGAAGAGACTGCCCTTTGGGATGATGATAGTCGGAATCTTGTCAATAAGGAGTTTGTAAAACCATATAATTATGCTTATGAGAATAATCTTTATGGTCTTTTCAACAAACAAACTCAGAAAACTCGTGAGGAAGTGTTTCTAGAATGCAAACAAAAGCGAATTCAATGGAAGAAAGCATTTGCCCCTAAGAAATAGAATGTTTACAAATACATAAACTACCTCCCTCTAGATGAATCTAAAAGCAGAGTAGGAAAACTTTAGGTATTCTTAAACACCACATAGATAATGTTAAATCTATTGTTGAAAGAGATTGGGCAAAACGTGAAAATGCTGAGTGGCAAAGCACGATTCCTCAAGATATTACCTTGCTTGTGAAAGAACTCTTAAATCCTAACACGGCGTTGATTAAACAAAATGTTCTTCAACTTGAGGAGTTCATTCGGACTGAAATGTATGATGATTTAAAATATGTTGAATCTCTTGAGAAACACATTGATGATCTTCAAATGGAAAAGTCTGATTTTTCAGATGAATATGATTTACTCTTGCAAGAATGCGTTTCTAAAGATGTTATGTGTGCTTATTTTACATCTTGTGCTGATATTGATGAATATTCTGATGTTGCATGCAAATATCTTGATAAGATCAAAGAATGTGAGCGTCTTGAAATTGAGCTTTCGAAACGTAAAGAAAATGTTGATAAAAAGGCTTTTGAGTTACTTCAACACAAAACTGATTTCCTTCAAAAACATTGTCATTCTCTTGAACTTGCTTTGCAAAAAGACGTTGGTAGTTTTCCACATGATAATAACTTGCAAGAAAAACTTTCCAAAACGTTTCGAGAAATGAATGAACAAAATTTGGAATTTAAAGGGTTGAAAGCTCAGTTACAAGACAGAGAAAGAGCGATAGCAGAGTTGCAGAAACTCGTTGCTAAAATGGGTGGGAAAGTCGTAGAACCTAGCATTAAGCAACCTGTTATTAGACAACTCAATGCCTATAAAGTGAATAGATCCTCTATCTTGGGAAAACCATCTGCTTTACAAAATTCCTCGTTTACAAAACCTGTGTTTTCCCCCAAGATGGATAGAAAGGAAAGGTTACCAAAAAATCAACCGATAAGGAATACTATAGAACCAAGCGTTAAGCACAATAATGTGATTAAACCAGGCATGTATAGAATGCCCACTAAGCCCACAAACAAAGTTACTCAATCGCCTCAGACTTCTAGAAACACTAATATTCGTGTGTCTTCTACTACATGAATAGTTTCCACTACTAGTGTTAGCCGGCCTCAGCTTAAGCGCACTCAAGTGAATGATAAGGTCTGGAAACACAAGAATCAAGGAAAGATGAAGGAAGTAGAAGAACACCCTAGGAATTTGAATGTTTTTAAGAATAAAAAGTCTGTAATCGCATGTAATGACGATTTGAATGCTGTGAATGATTTGAATACTATGAATGTGAAATTTGTTTGTGTCAAATGTGGAAAGTGTGCTAATGCTAATCATTCTATGTGTGCTATGAATAAAGTCAAAGGCGTAGATACTAGAACTAAGAAGCAAGTTGCAATGCCTATTAGAGCTAGTAAACCCAAACGCAAAGTGAATCATTCTGGTGCAACCCCCACTAAGAAAAGTAATGCATCAGACTCCACCACTAAGAACCCTAGAAGCAAAATTAAGGAATTATATGAGTCTGCTAGCAAGTCTTGGAAATGGTGGTTTGCTAATCAATGTCTTCCAGGATATAAATGGATGCCGAAAGCTAGGACAGAAAATGTGAAAACGAGTGTTAGTTTGCCTTTAAATGTTGATAAGGACACTAATGATTCTACTATCACAACTACTGTGGTATCCAATTTAGCAAATGCTCCATCGTGTTCTAACTCTTCTGCAGGTGATACAAATAATTCTCTTCATACTGGACTCCGGATGCACGAAGCACATGACGGGGAATCTCAAGCTTCTAATTAACTTCGTGGAGAAGTTCCTGGGTACGGTCCGATTCGGAAATGATCAATTTGCACCGATCCTAGGATATGGAGATTTGGTTCAGGGGAATATTACAATCAAAAGGGTATACTACGTCGAAGGGCTCAATCACTATCTTTTCTCGGTTGGTCAATTATGTGATGCGGATTTGGAGGTTGCTTTCAGAAAGAAGACATGTTTTGTTCGTGATTATGATGGGAATGACTTACTTACCGGTACACGGGGTACTGATCTTTACACAATTTCACTTCAAGACACAACTTCATCAACTCTAATTTGCTTCATGGCTAAAGCTTCAACGACTCAGGCATGGTTATGGCATCAACGTTTATCTCATCTTAATTTTGATACCATCAACTTGCTTTCCAAGAAAGATATTGTGAGAGGCCTTCCAAGTTTGAAATTCATCAAAGATCATCTTTGTTCTTCTTGTGAGCTTTGTAAAGCTAAACGAAGTAGCTTCAAAACAAAGACTACGCCAAGCTCTAAAGGACGGTTAGATATTCTTCATATGGATCTGTGTGGTCCCATGCGTGTTCATAGTATCAATGGAAAGAAATATATTCTGGTAATTGTCGATGATTACTCAGGGTACACATGGACTCACTTCTTGAGGTCCAAGGATGAAACACCCGAAGTTCTCATCAGCTTTCTTAAACTGATACAACGTGGTCTTCAAGCTCAAGTCAAAGTGGTTCGTACTGACAGAGGTACAAAATTTTTGAATTCAAAACTGAGAAACTATTTTGAAGCCGAAGGAATTGAACATGAAACATCTATTGCTCGAACACCCGAACAAAACGGCGTTGTTGAAAGACGAAACCGTACTTTAGTTGAGGCTGCCCGAACATTATTATCCGCTTCAAAACATCCACTATACTTTTGGGCCGAAGCCGTGTCAACCGCATGCTACACACAAAACCGTTCCTTAATTATCCCAAGACACGAAAAGACACCATATCACATAATTCATGATCGGAAATTTTACTCAAACACCTTCATGTTTTTGGATGTACTTGTTACATTATTAGAGATGGTGAAAATTTGGATAAGCTGAAAGAGAAAGGTGATGCATGTATTCTTGTGGGATATGCAACTCAGTCTAAGGGATATAGAGTATACAACAAGAGAACAAAATTGATTGTCGAGACCATTCACATTCGATTTGATGAATTACAAGAAATGGCACTTGAACAAAACAGTTTCAGTCCCGATCCACAACGACAAACGACTTCCGTTCACAACCGCACGGAACTCGGAACTCAAGACCACAACAATGAACCGTCAAGTTCAACGCTGGTTTTAGAAAATGTTCCTAGAGTTGATATGACAGTCAACACGACAATTAAAGAGTTGGAAATGTTATATGGACCAATGTATGATGAATATTTCAAGGGGGAGAAACAAGTTGTATCGAAGTCTTCCGCTGTCACTCATGATAAGAATGATGATACCGATAATCGTCAACAAAAGGATACAACTTCATCTACTTCAACACCGGTTGCTGTAGATTTACCTCCTCAGAATATCACTTCAACAATCGATCCTACAACATCCACAACTACTGTCATTGCTCCAGAGAACACAAATCAAGCAGACGATGCATTATCTGACGAAGACGAATTTATCAACCCATTCGGCACACCGGTACACGAAACTAGAGAGTCTTCTACTCGCCATGTAGATCCGTCAAATATGCATACATTCTATCAACGACATCCTTCAACACATCATTGGACCCGAGATCATCCTTTCGTTCATATAATTGGAAACCCTTCACAGCCCGTTCGCACAAGACGACAGCTTCACACAGATGGCGATGTTTGTATGTTCGCACTCACCGTGAGTTCAGCTGAACCGAAAAATATCAAAGAAGTCATGGCTGATCATGCTTGGATTGAATCGATGACGGATGAACTTCAATAATTTGAAAGACTTAAATTCTGGGAACTTGTTGATAGACCATACGATGTAATTCCATTAAATCTTCGATGGATCTGAAAAACAAGATGGATGAAGAGAACACGATCATCAAGAATAAATCTAGGCTAGTGTCTAAAGGGTATGGCCAGAAAGAGGGTATTGATTTTGAAGAATCATTTGCACCAGTAGCTCGAATGGAAGCGGTCAGGATTTTTCTTGCTTATGCTGCACATAAGGGATTCATTGTCTGCCAAATGGACGTAAAGACGGCGTTTCTTAACGGTCCTTTGAAGGAAGAAGTCTATGTCACGCAGCTAGAAGGATTCGCCAATCCTCATTATCCTGACAAGGTGTATCGTCTCCACAAAGCACTATATGGACTCAAGCAAGCTCCTAGGGCGTGGTACGACGAGCTCTCGAAATTTCTGGTCTCCAAAGGTTTCTCAAAAGGTTCCATTGATTTAACTTTGTTCACTTATAAATATGGGGATGACATTTTGCTTGTGCAGATTTATGTTGATGGCATTATTTTCGGGTCTACAAACCCAAAACTTTCAAAATGGTTTGAAAAATTCATGCACAGCAGATTTGAAATGTCTATGATGGGCGAACAAAAATTCTTTCTAGGAATTCAAGTTCACCAATCCTCAAGTGGTATCTTCATTAAACAAGCTAAGTATTGTCAAGAGATAATTACAAAGCATGGTATGACATCATGTGACCCCGTTGGGACACCATTATAAACCACATCCCTAGATGCTGATTTGGAGGGATTACCCATAGATCAAACGAGATATCGTTCCATAGCAATCTCCTGCAATCCGGTACAGCATTCCCGCACGAAGCACATTGATGTCAGATATCACTTCATTAAGGAACAAGTTGAAAAGGGTATTGTTGAATTATACTTTGTTGGAACTGATTTCCAATTAGCTGACTTGTTTACAGAAGCTCTTTCGAAAGAGAGGTTTGCGTATCTAGTTAGGTAAATTAGTATGAGATGTTTGACTCTAGCAGAACTGGAGGTTCTCGTAAAGAAGCCTGCTTGATTCATCTATCAAACATCTACTTGTAAATATTAATGAAAAAGCAAAATACAAAATTAAAAAATCTTTGATAATCCAAAATTCTTCTCGACATGTCTTTCAGTATCGATAATATGGACGTACCTAGAAATGTCGCTCAATAACGACACGGGTGTGTACATAAAGCTCGAATGAAAGTTGTAAATATCTTTCAAAACATGTCATTTCTATTTTTTTCTAAAGGAAATTGTCTATTTGGGACAATATTTCCAACAACAGGTAGAGCAATCTATCTTGGGTTGAGCTTGTCACAAAACATTCAACGTTTGAACTCAACACAATGCCTTGTAATCACTTTCAGCTTACAACCCGGAACTATATTCACGGGGGAGTGTACGATTTCGTGCTCTTACCCTTAGCAAAAGAAGTCAAATCTTCTTACACTTGAGTGGATTCTTCAAGACATTCAACATCTATGAACTAAAGTTTATGCTTTAGAAAAACCTTTTTGACAAAAAGAATTGATTTTTCAAAAAGCGTTGAACATAATTTTGTCAAGGATTTCTCAATGATATTCAAAATCTTTCAAAAATTGTGTGTTCAACAAATCCTATCCTCAAAAGTTTAATGTGGATCATATCCTCGTAATGACAATTCCATTGGATCAATTTTTGAGGGGGAGCTTTCAAAATTTCATGCTAAGTTTGACACATTGTTCTCCCGAAGATTTTCAAGACTATTTTTCAAAATATATTTTAATCAAATTTGGTATCTCTAATTTTAAAAGATTTTATATATTAGAGATAGGGGAGAAAATGTGATTAAAATGTGATCTAAAGACTCATGCACTCATGGTTACGATCAAATACCCACAAAATCTTTAATTCACGACGTTATTGGTGTCAAAAGGGTGGTTAGGTTTAAGTCCTACGATCCAACCAGAACCGGAGGGATCTTCCCAGGGAAAATCCAATAGATTATTAGAAGTCCTTAGGAAAGATGGAGTAGAATGTGAACGAAGCTGAATGCCGACTAAGTACTGATGATAGCACTGAAACAATCATAACAAGGGGCTATTAATGATGTTCTGGTAAGCATTGAAGGGGTTGAAGAATGAAAAAGAAATGTAAGGATAAAGGGTCTAAAGAAAGAAGCCCTCCATACAGCTTAGGCAGAAACCGGGTCAACTCATCATGAAGACAAACTCATCATGGACCCAGTGATATGAAGCACAACCCTTTCCTAGCTACTCATGCTTCTCTCAAAAGAAGTTTGTTTTATTGTCACGGAGAACAACATGACTTCTATTGACTTTCTCACTTTGAGATAGTTGATATTGAATAGGTAACATCTGCTCCAGCCTCCAACCACTAAAATTGCACAAATCGAGTCTAGAGCCAAGAGATCAATCAAATATCATTAGGACACACAGATGAAGATCAAGAGAGTCCTACGCTATATCCTTGTGATATTCCTAGAGCACTCAGAGTAATACTACTTAGTATTCACAATGATGAGTGGAAATCCTTCCAGTGTTAACATCAAACAACACTGCGGTAGGTCATGTGTAAGATTCTTTATGAATTAAACATATGTAAAACTGAAAAGCAATAGTGGTTTGATTCTGAATTGATTCAAACTCGTTTCAAGTTTCTACGCAATATCTTTATGGTCTTGCCAGAACATTCAGAGTGATATTTATTAATTTTCACAGTGACGAATGGAAATCCTTCTAGCGTCAACATCAAACAGCGCTACGGTAGGTGACTTGTGAGATTCTTATGAATCAAACTTGTGTCAACTGGAAAGCAACAATGGTAAGATTCTTAATGAATCAAACGTGTTCCAGGATTTTGAATTGACGACTTTAATCAAGCAGATATTTATCCAATTGATTCACTCTTTATGTTCGAAGTCTTGCTTTGAGACGGTCGAGTAAAGAGAACGGCTAGTACAGCCGCGAAACCCTGTCAAGGAGATTCTTAATTGAATCTACCTAATCACAGGTACGGTATTTAATATCGTATAACGGTCTTCACCGACCGGAGGTAAAACGCTACCGATTTAGGACGAATGTCAAAGCCATTCAGTCCGTGTCTATGTTTTGTCTCTAGAAGGTGACGTCACGGTGTACTGTGGATGAAGACACAAGATCGCGAGATGGAAAAGACAAGTCAAGAATGATTTAAAGATCTCAAGATAAAAGACTAAGTCGAAAGACAATGACAAAGGCTCAAAGATCACAGCATGAAGAAACAAAACTACTGTTACACGTTCAAGACTTATTTATGACGAGATTCGTAACCTCCATTGATCTCCAAATATCAAAATGGTATGACCTCATATTGGGGGAGATTGTTAGCCTCAAAATATTGAGTCAAACAAGAATGCTCGGTCATAGGTTATTATTGTAACATTAGTTAGAACGTTTTAATAGGTAGTTAATTAGTCGTGGTTTACGGGCTTGGATTTAAACTAATTAAAGTCCAAAAGACAAGCCCGACCTAATATATAGCCCATTAAAGCCCGCATGTGGGTGGACTATATATACTATCCTCCTAGCATGTTAGGAGGGTTGGTTGTTCATTTTATTCTTACTTCTAATCTTATATTCACCAAGTTAATCATCTCTTCTCTCTACTTTCTCTCACTACTTTCTCTCTCTATAATTCATCTTCTTCATCTATTTTCTTTCTTAAATTCGTGTTATATCATCTAAATATATGGGACAACATAATGCATTCATGTATTTTTTAGCGGGTTTTACAAGACAGGTTTTTGATACGACTCAATGAGTCGGCTACGACTTTTCCCTTTCCTGTTTTGAAACAAACTTCAAAATCATATCCCATCAGTTTTGTTAACCATTTTTGTTGCTCTGGGGTATGAATGGCTTAAGTTAAAATATGTTTCAAACTGTTATGGTCGGTATAGATGTAAAAATGGTGACCCAACAAATATTGTCGCCATTTTTTTACCACTTCCGTGATTGCAAACAATTCTTTAGTATAAGTGGATGGGTTTTGCATTATGGGACATAGCTTTTTACTAAAAAAAGCAATGGGATTATTTTTTGGGATAACACAGCCCCTTTTGCTGTACCAGACGCATCGGTAGTGACCTCAAATTCTTCTTTGAAATTCGGTAAAGCTAATGTGATCATGTTGGCCATGTCGTTTTTGAGTTGAAGGAATGTGTGGTGGTCGACATCCGACTAAGAATATTTTTTTTTACTTTAGAATGTCGGTAAGCGGGCTAGCCACGTTTTCATATTGTAAAACCCATATTTAAGTATTCCTGAATATTAAATACGCACGCTCAGTTTCAGT